>SJXQ01006972.1:41393-68124 GCA_006408695.1 Aepyceros melampus | reverse complement strand
CCCTGAGCCTGGTCACACCTTGAGCCCTGAGCCTGGTCACACCCTGAGCCCTGAGCCTGGTCCCACTCTGAGCCCTGAGCCTGGTCCCACTCTGAGACTCTGAGCCTGGTCACACCCTGAGCCCTGAGCCTGGTCCCACTCTGAGACTCTGAGCCTGGTCACACGCTGAGCCCTGACTCTGGTCCCATGCTGAGCCCTGACCCTGGTCACACTGAGCCCTGACCCTGCTCACACTCTGACTCCTGACACTGGTCACACAGACCCCTGAGCCTGGTCATACCCTGAGCCCTGAGCCTGGTCACACCCTGAGCCCTGAGCCTGGTCACACCCTGAGCCTGGTCACACTCTGAGCCCTGAGCCTGATCACACGCTGAGCCCTGACCCCAATCATGGGCCATGCAGGGGGACAGCCCTCCTCCACAGGGTCCCCAGCTCAATGTCTAGAGTCCAGGCCTCCCGACGGCAGGGTGCCCACTGCCTCTCTCCATAGTCTAGCGTCTACACAGTTGCTGAAGTCCTCCTGTGCCTGGGCCCCTGTTCAACCATGAGGAGCACTCAGAGGGCCTTATATCTTGCTGCAGAGGGAACAGCTGGAGGTCTGAGGTCACAAAAGGCCCAGCACACAGTCACAGGCTCTGTAAACAGCAAGGAGCACTGCAGAGGCCAGTCTCCTCCAGGAGCCCCGCGGAGAACGGCAGGCTCTGCAAACATTTGGTCCCGTCTGCCGGGGCGACGAGCAGCAGACAGCTCGCCTGCTGGCTCTCGGGGTACAGTGGTCACTCTCTCCCATGGCTGGCTTGGACTGCTGCCCAGCCTTTCCTCACACAGATACCTGTGCCGAGAGCTCCCAGGAGCCCCTGGAGCCCACGGGCTTCCCGCAGCCTGTGCTGGCTGTGAAGCTGGCCTTCATGCCCTGTCCCCACTCTGCTTTCTCCAGGCTGTCTAAGCAGCCAGTCTTCTCCTAGGGGGACCACCACCCCCTTCTCCTCCTGCTCAGCCTCTCTACAGAGGCCGGATGGCCAGCAAGGGCTTAGGACTGCACCAGCCACAGGGACGTCCTGAGGAAGCAAGGCCTGTCTCACCTCCTACCTTCTCACTTGTCTCTGCTCATGTAGCACGGGTCCCACTGCCCACTCCGCTGACCCCCGACAGCCCTCACACCCCAGCCCCACACACACTCTCGTGTGCCTCTCCCGGGGCGCCTGTCATCCCAAGCTCTCCTCTCAATTGGAGGCCCCCAGCCTCACCATGAGGCATGCCGGACGCTCACCTCGATAAAGCTGCTGAGGGTGGCATTGGTGGGGTTGTGCGTGATGAGGAAGCGCATGTTCTTGTAGCTGACCTCCACAGGGGCCGGCCGGTTCATCCGCGCCATGGCTGCTGCCCGCAGATGGGGCTGGGGATGTGAACGCAAGAAGGGCCCACCACCCCCCAGAACCCGAGGGGCACGAGATCCCTGTGCTTGTCCGAGAGAGAGAAAATGCTTTAAAAAAAAAAAACCTGCCCCCCAGACCCCGCACAAATATTGTGCAAATACTTGGGTTGGGGAGAGGATGCTGCCCGGATCACGGGTGGATGATTAAAAAAAGAAAACCCAGCACTTGACAACACAGAAAGAACAAAAGAGCCCCCGGAAGTAAAACAGGCTGAGTCCAAGCTCCTGCCTCTCAGGGCTGGAAGATTACTAGCGGGCAAAAACAGAAATAACCACCACCAAAAAACTCAGCAAAGAAAACTTTAAAAAGCCCAAAGTGAATCTGGGTGCCGAAGCCGTGGCCAGTGCTGCGCCTGTCGCCGGGGATACCCCCCTTGGCATCGGTGGATGGCTAGAGGGCCACTCTGCTCCAAGGCCCCAGACCCCAAGGATTAAAGGCAGAACGAACTTGAAACTGAACCAATGGGGCCGCCGTGGGGTGGGAGTGGCAGGCAGCGGCCGCAGGCGGACAGCGGGCGGCAGTGACGCGGGGCCTCCCTCACGTTACCCCATTGGGGTATGGCAAGTCCTGGAACAGGGCGGGGGGCTCAGGCCACAGAGCCAGCCCCAGGCAGGCGGCAGGGGCCATGAGCGGGCGAGGGCAATGGTGAGGCCGGAGGCACAGGGGCCTCAGCAGCGGGTACGGTGCGGATGCTGGGCGCGGCAGTACTCAGGGCTGCCCCTCGAGGGCCTCTCCATAAATCCCAGGCTGGTCAGCGGCAGGCAGTGTCTGGGGAGAGGGGAAAAGGCAATGAAAAGGGGTCTCGGCCCGTGCCCCTCCCTCACCGGGCCTCAGTTTCCCTCTCAGGGAAACCACGAGTGTGCTGAACCCCAACACACGACTGCAGGACATTTGTGGTGACAGAGCCACCCCCCAAAGCCCAGGCCCCTCCACGACACCCCACCCCCGCAACCAGACGGTCAGCCCCCTCCTCCATGGTATTCTGGCCTCTGCGGTGTCTCTGCGCCCAGATCACTCTGGGGCAGCCCCGGTCCTCAGGGGAAGGGGCTCCGGCACAGAGGCCAAGGTGGCAGAGCACAGGAGTGGGTGGGGGGGCGGCATGGCAGCACCTCCCACAGACACGAGCCACCTTACACGTCTCTCAAGGGCTCCCCCGTGAAAACTGGAGGCTCTGGTCAGCCTCTGCCCTGGGCTGCTGTCCACCACTCACCCACAGGGCTGGCTACAGGATGGAAGCAAACAAGCCACTGCCCCCCAGGAGCTCAAAGAAGCAGGGACAAGCCCACAGGAGCCCACAGGCCAGGACCGGCTGCCAGGCACTTGCCAAGGTGGCGACAACACAGGTAGCCCGGACTGGGGTCCCACCATGACAGGGCCTCAAGGAGGGACATTGCGGGCCCCAGATACGGCCGCCAAGCACCTGCAGGCCTGTCTTTCCCTCTCAGGGCCCCAAAAGGCCAGGGCCAGGGGCCCCAACAGGAACAATGAGCCCCACTCTCACCCCCACAGACAGACTGGGAGACCTTGAGCATGTCGCTAGCCTCAGTTTCCCCATCTGCAAACTGAGGGGCCAGAGAAGATCCCCCCAAGGCCCCTCCGGCACAACCCAGTGGTCAGCAGACCCCTCCAGCTCTGGGCTCAGCCTGGCCCCGCTGTCAGAATCCACACCTGCTTACTGGGCAGGTCCTTCATCCACCCACCCAACACCTCTTACCTCTGCCCCACCCAGCACCCCCTTCTCCAGCTGCCCACCAGGCCGGCTGGGCCTCTGGAGCCTTAGCCTGGGTGCAGACCAGGCCTGCAGCTGGGACTCAGACACAGCGGGGTGGGGGCAGCGGGCAGCTCCACGGCTGCTCCAGGCTCACGCTCTGCCCCTTGCCGGTTCAGGAAGGTTATGTGGGGGTCCCCAGGGAGGGGGTCAAAGGCAGGGAGAAGTGACTGCGCACTATCCCAGAGCAGGCTTCTGCTCGGAGTGTGGGCAAGGAAAGAGCCAGCCGCCAGGCGCCCTGAATAGCACGTGAAAACCTGCCCTCCTGGGGCTGCAGGAGGTCCCCGTGCGCGCATGTTTACAGAGGGAAGGGAGGGAAGGGGCCAGGGAAACCACAGGACGACAGGCCTCTCCTGAGGGCCCAGCCCACCACCTCCCTACCTGCTGGACACCTGGGGAGACCCCGTGGGCAAGGGCAGATGGCCTGACTCTCCTGCCATCGTCCCTGGAGAGCCACCCCACAGCCCTGCCCATGTGAAACCTGTCACCTGCAGGCAAGGGCCCGGGGTCAGGCTGGCTGGGGGCAAGGGTCAGGGCCCTAGATGGAATGGGATCAGGGTCCGGGCTGAGGCTGGACCAAGATCACTCCCCAGCTGGGCTGAGGTCTTGCCAGACACCCCACTTGTCTCAATGTCTAGGGCTCCTCCCCAGGTGAGAGGGAAAGAAATGAAACCCCCCTTGCTGCCCCTAGGCTGTCCCACCAGGCTCAACCAGGCCTGTGGCCTCCCCCTGGGGCAAAGCCCCCCTTCCTAACCACACCACCCCCACCTTGAGGTCACCAAGCAGGTCCCCAGGCAGGGCTGAGCCAAGTCCACCAGCCAGTATCCCTCACGCCCACCCTCAGGTCCACCTCCAGACACAGGAGCCCTCCTGGAAGCCTGAGGCCCTCCCTCTGCCTTCCCACCACCGGCCCAACGCGGCTGTCCTGGGGCCCCAGCTGTCCCACAGGAGGCTCTGAGCTCTCTGTTATGTCCCTGACAGTCCTCCTTTCCAGACCCATTAGGAGAGGCCCCCGCCTGGCCCCTGTCCGCAGACGAGTAAACAGGCCAGGGCGGGCTGAGGGAACTTCCAGGGCCCTGAGCAGGCCAGGCCCGGGAAGAGGTCCCCATGGGAGTTCCCAGCCTCAAGTCCCAGTGGCATAGCTGACTAAGGAGCTGGAGTTGACTCCAGAGGGCTTCCAGAGTGCCAGCCTCCGTGGACCCAGGACCCTGTCTGACATGGGGGAAGGCTGCAGGGCCAGGGTTCATGGGGGTCTCAGGAGAGCTAAGGAGGGGGTGCGTGGGAGCACCGTGCGCAGGACCCGGCAGGGAGGGTGTGGGTGGGGCGGTGGGCGGCGACCCCCCTGTCCCGCAGTGAGCACTTTAGGGAGGGTGCGGGAGGGGCTCATTCCGAGGGCACGGCTGCCTCCCGGGGCGGGGCTGGGGTCCTCCCGGCACGCCCCTCCCCCGCCCTCGCGGCCCTGGCTCACCCGCGGGCAAGCGTCCCGCCGCTGCCTCCATTCGCGCGGGCCGGGCAGAGCCGGGGCGCTGCGGCCGAGACTCAGTGCGCGGGGCGCGCCGGCTTCCCAGCGGACGCCCGGCGGCCGGGCTGCGGGGGGGCTATTTATAGCGCCCGGGCATCACGTGGGCGGCGTGGCCGTGACCAGCGGGCGACCCTGCTGGTAGTGACTCCCACACCTGCCGCCTAAATATAACCACAGGCCAGCCCGCAAGCCAGGGAAAACAAAGAGGGCCGGGCCGAGAGAGGAAGCGCCGGCAGAGGAAGGGGAAACGCAAGGGCGGGGGCGCTGCCCGCGCACCCCTTCCTCCCGCCGTGCCCTGAACCCTCCAGCGGCTCCCCCAGCAGGGAGCGGGCGCTGCCCCAGGTCCGGAGGAGCTCAGCTGGAGCCGGGGCCCTGGCGGGGATCTCGTGCAGGTCCGGAGGGCGAGCTTCCTTTTAGGAATGGAAAGGAGGGTGTCCTGTGGCCCAGGTGGGCTCCAGAAGCTGACGCCCACAGGATGAAGGATGGTGACCGACACCTGGTCTGGCCCTGCTCAGAGACCTGCCCAGTTCCCCAGCCTCAAACCCCAGGACCTCTCTACTTGCTGAGCACCTACTGTGTGACCGACCCTGCTGTCCCTCACTGAACCCTCGATGCACCCCTGGGGGTGCTGCTATGGCTCCCTCCCCCATCCCCCCCCAGTATGCAGGTGGGGAAACAGGCAGGGGGACACTCGGGGAGGCAGCCATCACCCAGGGAGGGTCTCCACATCCCGCTCAACCTCCCGTCCCCAGGAGGCCCTCTGTGATGGGAAACCCTCCCCTGGGCCCAGGCCTGAACTCCCAGCAGGGTGCTGGCTTCACCTCCTGGAAGCACCAGCTCAGGAACACACGCGCTCCCCAGACTGAGCCCCGAGAGCGCGCAGCTGGGCACCGCAGGCAACTGTGTACCTGCCCGGGCCAGCCCGGGGCCCACGGAAGGGGGTAGAGCAGGGTGGGCAGAGCCCCCAGCACAGCGTCCCCAGAGGCCCTGCCTCGCTGGGAACCCGGCTCTGAGCCCAGCTCCCAGCCAGCCAGCCTGGCCCCTGCAATCATCGGTCAGCGCCGCAGGGGCGGGGTGGGAGGAACTGGCCGGGGGCCCAGCCCAGAGCAGGGCCGGGTCCCAGGCTCTCCCCACACACATACCCAGAGTGTCAGCCAGGCCCGGGGACCCGCACTCCTTAACCCCTGCCAGGCGAGCAGGCAGAGGCGAGGAGAGGACAGCCGTGTGCAGGGCAGAAAGGCTGGCCGGAGCCCCGCCCCAGCCAAGCCAGATCCCTGCCACCAGCTCAGGAGCCCTGGGGCAAGGGCTCCCCCACCCAGAACCAAGGTGGGCTCGGCCCTGGACACCCATTCCAGTGCTCTTAGGTCCCAGCTTGCAGCAACCTCTTCCTAAAGGCCAGCTCTGGGCATCAGGGCCCCACCAGTATCCCATCTGGACGGCTCCCTGAGAGTCTGTCCCCTCAGACACCGTGCCGGATGCTGCATGCCACGAGCAAAGCCCATCAGCCACACTATTAATAAAATAGCAGCTCAGAGGGGTCGAGGGACTTAACCCGAGTCACACAGCCGACAAGCAGAAGAACCAAAGTCGGGCTGAGTTTTGCTGACCCCCGGAGATCCTCACCCTCTGGAGAGAGGACCCCTGGGCAAGCTGCTCCTGCCACGTCATGCTGCATCCCCACCCATACAAGCTGAGAGGTCCCATCAGCTTTGTGGGGACCCAGAGCCCACCAGGCTGCTGAGCCTGCAAACCCAGCACCCCTGCCCCCCTCACTGGGGGCACCCACTCTGGCCAGGCCTGGGGGGCACCTGCTTCCCTGGCACCATCCCAAACCCTTCGGAGAAGTCTATTTTTATCAGGGCAGGAGCCGTTCCTGGAATCCTCCCAGACAATCCCAGGTCCACTTGCTGCTTGGGGGCGGGGAGGGGACCCAACAGGCCGAGCCCACACCCACCCCGGGGGAGTCTCCCCAGAGCCCCATGCTCCTGTGCCCACAGCACTGGGGGTCCGGCCCCCTCACTGACCAAGTTCAGCTGCCTGCCCTCTCTGCAGCCACAGGCCCTTCAGAGCAATTTCCCCACCCCCAGGGGAACGTGTGTCTTGAAGGAGGGGCTCAACTCCACCCACCTCCTCCACACAGGGCCTGGCACCAGGAGGCCCCCCACTTGTTGTGCAAGGAACAAATGACCCAACGTCCTGGGCAGAGCTCCAGGTCTGGGCACCATCCAGAAACCATCACGGGATTGCAGCCCCTGAAGTCCAGAGGAACCTCAGAGGTCACCCGCGCCGTCTCATCACCAGCTTGCACACCTCTGGTGACAGCAGGGGTGGGGGGGCTCACTGCTCTTTGGCGGCACCTTCCATCTGGGCAGCTCCCCAAGTTATGCATCCACCCCCTCTAGGGCCTCCTGGATGGGGCCCAGCAGGAGGACCCTGCAGAGCAGGCGCTGTGCAGGGCAGAATTGGAGGATCGAGTGGTCAGGGAAGGCTTCCTGGAAGAACTGGCCAGGAAGGGCGACAGGCAGGCAGCTCACATCTGGAAGCTCATCATCAAGGCTTGACCAGCTGCCCCGACTCCCTGTGCAACCTGGAGCTGTCACTTGCTCTCTCCAGAGCTTGAGACCTCCTCTGTAAGTGGTGACATTGCCAGGAAGGGAAGCCACTTTCCAGTGGTGCCAGCTCCAAGCTGGTCAAGAGGTGCCCAGGCTCTGACCTGGAAGCAGAGCTGTTAGGAGCAGGCTTGAGTTTCCACCCGGGGAAGGCACCTGTTCTCTGCCAGGATCTGGGGATGAGAAGAGGGCTGCAAACGCACTGCCCCCAGACGCTACACAGGGCCGCCCTCACTACACCAGGTCTAACGGTGCCTCATGGGCATGGTGCATGCTTGCCAACCCAAGTGGCCGGCACCCACATGCCATCAGCCCCCAGCACGGCCTGGGCGGGCCACAGTGCCACTGTGGACTCAGGAGCAGGCAGGTGGGTGTGAGCAAGGCTGCTGGGCCCTGGCCTGGCCGTCACCAGTGGTGGGCACAGAGCAGGCAGCCAGGTGAGCCAGACCAGGCACCTCGGGTCTTCTGAAGCCCGTGGCCACCCCGAGTCCACCAGGCCCACCCGAAGCCTCCCTGGTCTCAATGGCACCACCAGGCAGGCACCCAGGTGAGGGGTTTGGCCTCCCCACAGCCAGGCTCCCGGGGCCCTGGCCCTCCCCACCTTGGCCTCAGCTGGCCTGGCCTCACCGTTCGGGGCATGGAGCCTCCCCTGAAGGGCGCACCACGAGAGGAGAGGGCAGAGGATAGGCAGAGGGCCGACCTGCCCACGGGATCTGGGGTTGAGGCCGACGCTGTCTGGGACCACCCGCCCCTGGGGGCCCCAGCTCCTCATCGGAAAAAGGTATGACAAGCCCTGCCCGGCCAGGACGAGGGCCCATGGGTACTAATGGCTGGAAAATGGGGCTCTGTGGCCAGTAGGCGGCAGCTCCGACGAGGGGACAGGGCAGCAGGGGAAGCAGGACTGCCAGGAGCCCTGCAGGTGCCACCTCTGCCCGCCACGGCGCGGGCCCCCACTGGAGCCAGCCCCCTCTCCCAAAGGCTGGTCAGCGCTTCCTGCTGGGGGCCCACAGCGGGGGCACGTGCAGGGTCAGTGGTGCGTGGAAGGGGTGGCTCCAGCTGCCCAGGCAGGCTGCCTGTGCCACCACACGCTGACACCTGGCCGCAGCTCATCCCGGGGGCCCGCACGCAAGGGACTGTGCCCCGGGGCTGCCTGCCTCTGCCCGAAGCCCCACCATTCGCCCGTTGCTGACCAGGACCCCCTCCCCCACCCGAGGCCTCAGCCCTGGCTCTGAGCCCAGTCTGGCGCCTGGGTCCTGCCTGCAGCCTCCCCTGCTCCCACCCCGGACCTCAGGACTCCTCCAAGGGTGACAGGGGAGCCAGCATCCGTTCATTCATTCATTCACCCAATTCACAAATGTCCACTGAGCGTCTTCCTCCACTGCCGGGTGCTAGCATGAGCTTGGGGACACAAAGGAAGAAGTCACCAATAGAGGCAAAAAGCCTGCCCTGCCCTCTCCTGCCCCACCGCCACCCCGATGGGGCATCTGGCCACCCCTCTGCACCCCAACCCCCACCCTGAGAAGCCACCTCCCAGACTGCCCAGCACAGGTGGGCTGGATAATACTGGGGCTGCCCAGAGGGGCTGGGAGTTCCCCCCAACCCCGTGCAGGTGGCATTGCTGAGCCTGGGGTCACCGCAAAGAGACCTCACTCCCCTAGTGCCTCAGTTTCCCAGGCTGTCACCTGCAGGGTTAGAATGTGGCATTTTCACAGTACCACCTGTCACTGGGCTACCAGGTCCCACCTGGACCACACGGGCCAACGGCCCAGCCGCCCCTGCCCTGGCTTCCACCAGCAGAGCACCACCCCCCTGCAACTGCCTCCGGCCTCCAGGGGTGGACACTGGGGGGTCAGGAGTGAGCAAACTCCACGACCCCAGGTGGGGTGGGGGTCGGTGGCAGGACACCCAGCCAGGCAGTGGACTGAGTTAGAAAGGACGCTGGTGGGGTTGGGGGACACGAGACCTCCCAGCGGGCACAGCCTTTGCGCAGACTCAGGACGCACACGCACGGACAGATCCCCGAGAGGGGACACGCCAGAGCCCCTTGAGCCCCGTGAGAACAGCGCGCCCTGTCTCCCACCGCTTGCCAGTCCAGGACCTTCCCACCACCACCATCGCCCTCGCCTTCACCCTGCACACCCCCCACCTGAGGAAGACTGTGTGCCCCGTTCCACACGGAGGCCAGACGGAGAAGCAGAGCAGAGCTGTCTGAGACCCGGGTTCCTTCTCTTCGCCCCAGTGAGTCTCGGAAACCTCACAGTTGGGAGCCCGGGCATGGGGGCGTGCTAACACAGACAAGGCCTTCAGTGAAACCGCAACAGTGGCCCAGCAGCAAGCATCAGCGTCAGCAGCTCCGCGTCCTCAGCAGCTCTCAGGCTCAACACAATTAGCACCAACCCCTCAGGGGGTTATTAAAACCCAAGGCAATAAGGGCTGACGGTCTAAGCTGCCACTGGTTAACAGTAAACATTAACGATGGCAGTTACCGCTTGTCGAGAACCTGCTTTCTGAGGAAGCCCTGAGACAGCTGGAGTCAAAGGCCAGGAGGTCCTCACTTCCGGGCTGGGGGTTCCGCCTCCCTGGTCTGTTTGGTACAAGGGGGCTGGACAAGGCCCAGCTGGTCACTGTGAGGCTCGGAGTCCCCATCTGCATTAACACCCACACCAACCACAGACGCACGTGGGTCAGGCTGTCGCCGGCCCCAGAGCACCCCCGGGGGCACCTGCTGACCGGGTGACCCCAGACAGCCCCCCTCACCCCAGCTGGCAAGGACTACCACCTCCTTTCACTCCCCAGCATGGTGACATGTGACCAACCATGTGGTCACTGGGTCGTGACCCTCGTCTAACAAGAGAGGACACGGGTGCAGGGGGTCTCGGTCACTACCACGGGGCAAAAGAACCAGGCTGTATACCCGCCGCTGGCCCTGGGGCCTTGCTCTGCACTGTGACCCCGTCTCTCCGCTGACTGTATGACCAGCGGCCCCGCTCACCCTCACCCTGTACCACTGAGGCAGGGGGCCACGCCCCAGAGGTCCAGGGCGCACAGCAATATCACAGAGCCTGGAAGGACAGGCCCCCTCGCCCCACTGGACGGAGGAAACCACTGAGGCTTCCCGCTGAGTCACAAGCCTGAGCAGAAAGGCCTGGGGACCACGGGGCCCGTGTTCTCTTGGGCTCTGCCCCCACGGTGCCCACATCCCAGGCCCCACCCACCTGGGCCTGCCGGGAGCCCCAGACACTCACTCGCTGTCCCGCGTCCTGAGTCCTGGAGGCCTGCAGAGGCCGCGCCCCCAGCCCAGCTTTATCCCGGGCCTGGCCTCCCGCCCTCCCCACGTCAAAGGCCCTGGGACCGCCCGCCAGCCCAGGAGGCGGGGGCTCAGGCAGGGGCAGCCCCGGAAGGATCCGGGCTCCCAGGGCAGTCCTGGCAGCCAAGCAGGGAGGTGAGGGGGGGGCCAGGACACAAGTCAGAGTTCAGAGCGGGCACCCCAGTCTCGGGAAGAGGGCAGGAGAGCCCCTCCCCCATGGGCAGGCTCTGGGGCCCACTCGGGGCAGGACAGTCCCCAGGGCCCTGTAACCCCTGGCAGGCAGAGCTGAAGGAGACAGGCGGGGCAGGTGGGCGGCAGCAGAGCAGCGGGGAGGGGTCAGAGGCCCAGCTCAGGCCTGCGGCTGGCAGGGTGGGCACTCCGAGACACAGCCTGGGGGCTTCCCAGATCTGTGGCCTGTCTCCCCACTGCCTACTGTGGGCTGGAAAGGGGCTCCCGGGGGCCCTTTCCTTGCAGAGGGGAGCTCACTGCACCTCCAGAGAAATAGCCCAGGCCTCTGCAGTCTGCCCCCCACCTAAGAAGTCCCCCAGGAACACCCGAGCCTACTCAGGGGGCAGCCAGGTTTGCCCAGAGCCCCCTCTGAGTCGTGCTCAGCTCCTCCTGTCATCCTGTTTCCGCCACAAAGAAGTGGGGGAGAAAGCCAACAAGGCAGGCTAGCCCACCCACCCAGGGCTGGGACCTGGGGCCCTCAAAAGCACTAAGGAAGTGGGAACCCCCGCCTGTGGGGGAAGGGTTGTTCCTGCTTCCCAGGGTCAGGGTCACTCACCCCTCCCCCACCAGGATGTTGCCCGTCTTGGTGACATTAGGAGGGGTGGAACCCACAGGGCTGGGGTGGGGTGTGTATTTCAGGCTCACCCAGCCCCCAGGCCTGTACTTCTTGATGGCAGAGGAAGGCCATGCTCTGCTTGCACCCCACCCAGTGCACAATGGGGGCAGTTCCTACCCTCTGCCACACATTCGGCCGCCCATAACCTCCCCATCCCTGCCCCATCGCTAAGTCCCTGCTGGTCCCCACCAGCCACCACCCCAGATGGAGGCCCTTCCCCAAGGGCCTGTCACCCAGGTTCAGCCCATCATGACTACCCAGTGCCCGGCCAACCCCCAAAGCCCTCTTCAGCAACCCCGCAGCCCTCTGGCCTGACGCTGCCTGGGTCCCCCACACAGACATGGGGTGTCCACCGTTCTGGGCCCAGGCCTCCCACCGCCCGGGGACCCTGGCATCTGTATTCACATAGGCAGCTGAGCTGACCTGGGCAGCTGGGAGCGGTATTCTGTAGGTCCTGCCAGGCCCCCAGGCTCTCTGCTTGGAGAGCCCCCCAGCGCTGGTGTAGGGGGGGGTCTGGTTATCTGGGATGCAGAGCCTATCACACTGGGATTCTAGACAGGAGGAACAGAACTTCAAGCCCGCCTCGCGTTCGGAGTTAGACCTGCACCCACAGCCCTGGCACACTCCTCCTGGGCCCCGTGGGGCTGGCACTGACTCCTGGCACCATGCCACCCCGTCTCCAAGGCCCCTAAAGGCCAATGCCCAGAATGGGCCTGGCCTCCGGGAAGGGCATGGAGTTTCACGGATCCACTTGACACTAATTGTCCCTGAGAGGCCCTCCGCCGCCCCTCCACCAGCGCAAGCCCCTGCCAGGAACACAGAGGCCTCAAGGAGGCCCCTGATCCTGGCCTCCCGAGAGCTGAGCGCTCCCCAGGCAGAGCCCCAGCCCCTCCTGTTTCACGACCACATCGCTGGGACCCTCAACAGGCAGAGGGACCTCTGGGCTCCCACACTGGGGCCTCAGAGAACAGGGGTGGGAGACGGGGCCGCACAGATGGTCCATAAGGCCTGACAGGCCTCACTGCCTGAGAGGAGGCTGCCCTTGCCCACCAGGATCAGCTGGAGACCCCACAGGGGTCCTCAGCTAGCAAGGGGACAAGACCTGCACGAGTGCCCACGGCGCAGAGGTCCTCCTCCCCTGGCTGCTGCGTGCCCTGGGCCCATCTCTTCCCCTCTCTGGGCCTTCTGAGCCAGTAGCCAGGCATAGGATGAGAAAACAGAACCACACTGCGTAAGTGCCCACAGAGCCGCCATGGGGCCTGCTGGGCGGGGGCAGGGTGCACACACCACTGGGTTCCAGCAAAGCCCACCCTGCGGGATGGATCCTGATCAAGCTGGGCGATGGCCCCCAGCGCCTCTCCCTGGAGAAGTGGCTATGGCTAACTCCTGGGGACAGTGAGGGGACAGGGTCCCTGAGAGTGGGCAAAAGAGTCTGAGCAGAGGAGAGGGGCTGTGAGAAGCAGCCAGCACCCAGCAGGCACTCCCCCTCCCAAGGGGGAGCAGGGTCGGCTCCCCCCAGCACCCTCAGGCAGGGCCGCCAGTCCCGTGCCCACCCAAACCCTCTGCACTCACCAGGGAGGTCGGGAGCAGGATGCCAGGGACCTTGGGGGACTAGGGGCGAGTGGATCTTGGAGCATCAGGGTATGATGGTCACTTCTGTCCACCCCACACCCAGTAGCCTGGCCAGAGCAGGACCCCCTGCCTGGGTCACAAGACAGGAGATTGCAGCCCAGCTGAACCCAGGTCCACAGGCCCCCGGCACCTCCAGGCCACCCTCAGCCACTGCCCAGCTCACCCCTCCTTTTCCTCCCATGCACGCCCCAACCCTGGGCCCAGGGTCCAGCCCCATAAAGGGGAGAAGGCCAGAGGCCCCTTCCACGTACTGGCCCCACACGGGGCCCTTGTCACGGGGCCCTCCCCACATCCATCCCCAAACTGGCGCTGGAAGGCACCCAGCCCCCCATCATATGGATCAGGAAACAGAGGCTCAGGCCTCGAAGGGCAGCTCTGAGGGCCTGAGCCAGCATTCCCAGCCAGCCCAGGGTGGGCACTTCTGTGTATTTTCTCCTCCAACCAGGCCCCGGAGGGGAAACTGAGGCCCAGCCTCCGCAGACATTGGGGCTCCAGGAGGCCTCATCACCCAGAGCCTGCCCAGTTCCCCCTACCCCACCCCCGCCCTGGCCCAGAGCGCAAGGCCGCTGGGGGTCAGGCGGGCAGGAAGGGGGCGCGAGATCACAGAGGTGGCCGGGGCTCCTGGCCAAGGCCCTGGTGGATGCACGTCAGAGGGGCCTGCAGGAACCGCGGGAAAGAGCGCTGACCTGGCCTCGGGAGGCCACGTCCAAAATAACCAGCCCAGCCACCCTGCAAGGACTCGGCCGGGCGCACGTAGGCCTCTCAGCCCGAGCGCTGCCAAGCTGGGTGCAGAAGGCCATGGCTATTTCTGGGCCAGCCTGGCAGTGAGATGCAGCCCCCAGTGCCCCCGAAGAGCCAGTACAAGGGGGCGGCAGAAGCAGGTCCCAGCCGCAGGATGCGCGGCCTCTACCTGGGGCGAGGGTCCTGCCGGGGGACCCCACGCTGCCCCCTTCCAAAAAGCCCATTGGCATCATCAGCATGTCAGGGTCATGTTGGTCTCATTGGGCGGTTCTGGGCCTTCTCAGCCACAAATCCCTGTGCTGGGCCCTTGGCCGCACAAAGAACCATAGCCGCCCGCAGCACACGGGGGTTCTGCTCTCTGCTCTCCAGCAGCTCCAACCCTAAGTGCACAGGGGAGGCTTTGACTGTGGCAGGAACCCCCTGTGCCCACACGGGCACCCCCTGCCCTGCCGGCCACACCCCCAGGAATGCCTTATCACACACAGCTTCCAGCCTGGGGCTCCGCCTGCCTCATGCGGGTCAACACCACCACCCCCATAACTTTGCGGGTGCCAATGATCGTCTGACCAATGGGAACCTGGGGCCCAGAGAGGACGTGAGATGCTAAGGTGCAGCCTCACTCGAACCCCCAGGCCAGGCATGTTCTCTGTGGGCCAAGGGGAAGGGGACGGTTCCCTTTCATCACCCTAGACCCAGGCTTCTGTCCACAGAGCCTGCCCCTCCCAGCAGAGCACAAGCTTGGGAGCCTGCCCCGGTTCCCATCCTGGCTTCCCCACTGCAAGCTGTGTGCCGCTGGGCACATCTCTCAGCCTCGCTTTGCCTCAGTTTGTTCATCTGTGACACGCGTTCACTGGAAGCTCATTCCGCATGGAGCTGCTGCTGGCTATTCTCCTGGGTCTGGAAGGAAGCTCTCCTCCCGAGCAGCCTTGCCTGAGTTCCTGGATGCTCCCACTGTGCTGGGCACCCACGGGGGCTCTGACAGGACTCTGGGATCCCCAGGAGGGTCCAGGTTCAGGGTCCTGACTCTCCCAGTGGGCTCCTTGGACACTTGAGAGGACTTCTTCCCGGAGGGTGTCTCGGAGCCCTCATTTCTCTACACACAGGGCAATCTGAAGGCAGGCAGTCAGCAGCGCATTTCCAGAATGTTTCTGAAGCCAGGCACTAGCAACGAGGTGCCTCCCAGAACCCACCTCGGCAACAGCAGGCTAGGCCACAGGAGGGCCCCAGCCGCAAGGGTCCGAGAGCCTCCAGGCCTGGTCGCCCCCTCCTGCTCGTCTGTGTGTCTGGGAGCATCTCTCTGAGCCTGAGCCCCGTCTGTGAGGACGATGAAGACTGTGGGCAGGGCTTTGAGGGGTGCGGCAGGCAGCACGCTGGTAGTCACTGCCTGGCCATCACAGCAGGGCGAAGGCCAAGCACACACTCCTCCCCTCCCCGTGTCCACACCTGGGCCATGCCATGGCGACAGTGACCTGAGGTGGCAGGATTAGCTCCTGGATGCAGGGGTCCCCTGCCACGAGAACGGCCCAGATGCCCAGCCCGGGAGGGCAGCTGGAAGGCCCCACCCTCAGGGAGCTCAGCGCCCCCGCCACAGCCCTGCCAACCCCAGCCGCGCGGCTTCTCCAGACAGAAGGCAGCAGAGGCCGGCACCGCATGTCTGGGGCAGCCAGGGGTCAGGACCCGGGCGCCTGCACCCCCAGCTTATGCACCTGCTCAGCTCCTGGGGAGGAAGCGGGGACCCGTGGGGACAGAGGACACACAGGAAACCCTCCTCTCCAAGGCTGAGCCTCCTGCGGGGCTGAGGTGCCTTCCAGCCTGGGGTCGCACCGGGCCCCGGCTCCCTTGAGGGGCTCTAGGCATGGCTGCAGGCCAGTGGACAGCCTCAGCCACCCCACCCCTCCCTGCCCAGTGGCTGACTTCAGCCCCTCTCCCTGGACTGCACAGCACAGCCCCACAGACTCCGGGAGCAGCTGGGGGCAGAGGCCGGGGGAGCTGGCCTGAGGGTGGCCTCCAGGGCCCAGGGACTTGTCTTCACCTGGCAGCATCATGCCAGCCATTCCCACAGTCAGAGGAAGCAGTGGCCCGCAGGCCTCCTCCCGAGAGCCAGGCTGGGACTAGGAGGGGACGCTGTCAGCCAGCACCTCGGAGGCCAGGAGGCCCCTGGCGACACCTTCTCCAGGCTGGGCACTGGATGCCCAGAGTCAGACAAGCAGGTCCTGCTGTAGGGAACTCTGCTCAATATCCTGTGCTAAACCATAAAGCAAAAGAACATGAAAAAGAATACGGATGCGGCAGGCTTCCCTTGTGGCTCAGTGGGTAAAGAATCTGCCTCCAATGTAAGAGACCCAGCTTCGATCGCTGGGTTGGGACAATCCCCAGAACGGAATGGCTACCCACTCCAGTATTCTGGCCTGGAGACTTCCATGGACAGAGGAGCCTTGCAGACTACAGTCCACAGGATTGCAGAGTTGGACATGACCAAGTGACTAAAGAATATAACATACGTATAAGAGCCACTTCGCTGTACAGAAGAAATTAACACAATACAGTAAATCAATTAGACTTCAATTCAGTAAAAATGCCCAGGGCCAGATGGGTGTGAGTGCCAGGCAGCCCCTCCTCACCAGACCCAGCAAGGCCGATGTAAAAAGAAAAATATGCGCAGGGACAGACCAGGCAGGGGACACACTTCAGAGGCCACCAAGCGGGTGCCCTCTTTGCTCCATCTGACCCCTTGGCGACGCTGAGCCCCTGCGGGGACCTGGGGGGCAGAGCACAACAGGGGCTGCCCAAGTGCCCGCCCAGCTCTGTGCCCAGGCCCCTGGGGCACCTTGCCGCCTGGGCTCTGGGACCAAAACGGGGGAGGCACCAACAACAGATCCCAAGCAGAGAACACAGGCCCCACACCGGGAGACAGGGGTCCCGGAGCAGGGGAGGGGCCTTTGTGTGCAGGCATCGACCTGCCCCGAGGCCATCAGTCCCCTATCCGTGCAGACTGGGGGCAAGGATGCCTACCTGTGCTCCCGCACCTGCTGGGTCCAGCGTCCTGACTGCGAGCAGGTGGTGCTTCACTTTCTCCTGCAAGAGCGGACTGAGCGCCTGCCTGCTGGAGCCCTGGGCCAGAGCCGGGTTAATCCTATTTGCCAGACTAACTGTGAGCCTGCTCAAGCCAGGCTGTGTAGGGCAGGGGAGCTGTTTAAAAAAAATTTTTTTTAATGGAGATAAAATTCACCTAACGTGATGTTCCCCCTTTTAGCTATCTGAAAGTGCACGCTTCGGTTATTTTTTTTAGTACACTCACAGTGTTGTGTAGTCATCACCACCACCAATTCCAGAACATTTCCATCACGCCCTAAAGGTACCCCACGCCTGTCAGCAGGCACTGCCCATCCCCCTGCCTCAGGCCTTGGCAACAGTGAATCTGCTCTCTGTCTCAGTGGATTTGCCTGTTCTGGACATTTTACACAAACGGAGTAAATCACGTGTGGTCCTTCACATCGGGGTCCCTTCACTCCGGATACGCCTCCCAGGCTCACCCAAACTGTCAGGTAGATCAGGATGGTGAGGGACGTCCGCCGTGTGGAGAGAGGACATCTGGGTTGTTTCCAGGTCTGGTCTCACTTCACCCACGGAGACTGAGCTGCAGCACATTGCCAGGGAGCAGGGCTGCACGGGAGGGTCCGGGGGCCACACGTGGCAGTGCCCGGTCAGCTCCTTCCCAGGCCCACCAGGCTGCCCACTGGGCAGGTCCTGGGGGGGACAGAGGCCCCAGCAGCTGGGTGGGAGGGAAGGGGCCTCCAGGGTTCCAGGGGCCTTCAAGGAAGGGGAAGGTCGGTCAAAGCCTTTTTAGAAGTTAAAAGCATAATTGTCACACAAGTAGTGACCACAGGTCTATCTATTCCATCTGTGATGGGACTGGCAGGCGGCAGGGCCGGTTCAGAGGAGAATCCCTCGATTCCAAGTGCTAAAACCAGAGAAGAGGAGAGAGACGGGAGCTGTTCGACAGGGCAATGCCACCATCCGTGCCAGACAAAGCGGCACGTCCAGGCAACTCCCCCACATCCAGGGCAGGTACAGATGTCCCGAGAGAGCTGGACAACACCTAGCAGTCACAGAAGGGCACGCCGTCCCCCTTCTGCCTTAAGAGATCCAACCGAGCGAACGGGGGCTGGCATCTGGGCAGAGGGCACGGCCTGAGCAGAGGCCTCAAGGCAGGCAAGGGCAGGGTCCCCAGGGCGAGTGGGCTTGAGGTGGGCACTGATCCTTGGAGTTGCCAGAGGGATGAGGGGGTCTCTGCGATCCCAGATCCAGGCATGTCACAGAGTCAAGTGCAAGGTGAGGGTGAGGCAATGGAAACTCCCTAGAATCTCCGGTTGGGGGTGAGAGGACTGCCACGGGCAGTGAGCTGGCAGCACCTGGGCCCAGGTAACTGAGGCCACCTGGGGTGACCAGGAATCTGGGGAGCATCTACCCAGAGCCAGTCCCCCACTGGCATCCCAGGGCCCCCACGCCACCCCTACTCCCTACGTGGTGAAAGCTGAACAGTCCTGTCCGCCTTGGCCGATTCATGCCGAGGGAAACACAGCATGCTTATGGCTGGAAGGAAGGCCCCCCCGCCATTTCCTTCCTCCTCTTCTCCAGCCTCACCTGTGTGCTGCACAGAGGCAACTCTCTGCAGCCCCACGGGCTGTAGCCCACCAGCCTCCTCTGCCCATGGGATTCTCCAGGCAAGAATACTGGAATGGTTGCCATTTCCTTCTCCAGGGGATCTTCCCGACCCAGGGATCAAACCACGTCTCCTGTGTCGCCTGCACTGCGGGTGAATTCTTTACCGGCTGAGCCCCCGGGGAAGCCCACCTCAGCTGCCCTCCTGCTATTACTGAATCGCACCCCAGACCCCGCCTCTGGCTCTCTGCACCCACTGTGCGTCTGTCCCCGCCCCATCCTGCACCACCACCAGGCCTCTGCCTGCGGGTGCCACCGCCCCAGGACTCCTCCTGGCCCTCCTGTGCCTCTGCAAGTCCCACCTCCTCAGAAGCCTGCTCACCTGCTCACAAGCTCTCACTGAGCTCCTACAGGTGCCCTGGCTGTGCTGTGGACCCAAGGGCACTCTCCGGGAGCAAAGCTCAGTTCCTCGCATGACTGAGTTCGGCCACAGCAGCCCGGGGATGACCCTGGAGGCCAGACACCCCCAGAGCACAGCCTAGCAACGGCGAAACAAAAAGAGAGGCCCTCAGCTGCCGAGGAGCCCCGGCCTCAGCTGGACCCCCAACACACTGGGAAGCCCCCATCTCTGACCCAGCTTCCACCCAGGCCCCTCACCGAAGGGCAGGGGCGTGGAGCCCCGCTTCACAGGCTATCACAGAGCGCACCGCACGCACCCAGGAAGACACAGTCTGGGGGCCCTCAGCTCAGTGTTCCCTAGCACCCCTCAAGGCTTCTCCCATTTCAGAAACCTCTCGACGAGCACCAGAGAACCCAGCCTCAGCCACTGCCACCTCCCCCACTCCTGGACGTGCATGCCACCGTCTCTTAAAGAGAGCACCCCTCCTCCCCCTCCCGTGTCTGCTGGACTCAGTGTCTCATTACAAGGCAGTGGGGCAAGGCCAGCGCTGCTCAGACCTGGGTCAGCCACACTCCACCTCTGGGAGGTACCCACACCACCAGGGCGGCTACAAGGCTGGGACACAGACTAGCAGGCCTGGCATGAAGTAGGTGCTCGGGAGGAAGGGTCAGGGACCCTCCTGGACCAGACCCGACGCTGCCTTGTCCTCGGCCCATGGATGCCCCTGAACCATCCGCCCTGGACCAGAGCTGGCTGGTGGCCACGCCTCCCGGCAGCGGGTCCTGCATCCCAGATCCGCAGAAAGCCCTGGTTCTCACGCTCACTTCCTCGGGGTGGGGAGTGGGGGCAGGGCACGACGCGCTCACCCAGGCCCTGAAACCCCAGCCCCCTCTCTGGGAGCCTGTGCCCACAAGGACCCGGAGCCAGAGCCTTTCACTGGGAGAGGGGTGAGGGGGAGGGACAAGGCGGGAGACAAGAGGGGGCGGGAGCAGAGCAGGAGGCCTGGCGGGGATGCCCCCTCGCCTCCCCAGGGCTGGCCAGACAGGGCCGTCGGACCCTGAGCCCAGCAGGGTCCTTCTGAAAACAGGAGGCCAGACAGGAGCAAGGCAGCCAAGAGCACAGGACGCAAAGGGCCAGCGTCCGTCCTGAAGCCGGGCGGGCCTGGCAGTGTCCGTGGGAACAGGGCCCGGGCCCGGCCGGCTACGCTCGGGCCAGTCAGTGAGCATCGGGGCAGCGGCAAAGGCTGGGGCAGCTGGGCATGTCCCAAGTGGCGGGAGCCCAGGCCCTGATCCTGCACCAGCCATGTCCAGACCTGCAGGCTGATCTGGGGCGGGGGGTGTCTCGTGGGGGCCCTAGGGAAGGCTGGAGGGGCGGCGAGGGGAGAGAGAAAAGGTCAGCAAGGCACAATCACTCTTACCCTCACCATCCATGCCCCCAGTCTCCTGCCTCCCCTTGGCCCCAGCCCCTCGTGGCCGCTTCTACCTGCAGCCTTCTCCCCGCCCCCTTAGCCACCTCCTCCCTAACCTCAGCTGGCACCAAGTGTCTCCCTCTGGGTTAGGGGCTCCCCCTCCAGCTCCCTGGACCCCTACCTCCCCTAACCGCACGCAGCCCAGCCAGGGCCGAGGCCACAGGGGCGTCAGGGGCGTCAGGTGAGGGACAGGGGCGGCTGACGAGCTGGACAGACGGCTGGACACTCTGATGAGCGGCTTGGTGTGCACTCCAGCCCGCACGCCCCGCAGGCTCTGCCCAGCTCCATCCTCCACGCTCCCTGCCCCCCACGCCCCACCCGGGGACCCCCAGCCGCTGGCTGTCCTCACAGGCCTGGGGGCCCCTCGGGACAGCCCTTCCGGTGACTTCCTGCCAGGGAAGCTGGGGGGAGGGGTAAACAAGGCCTCCAGATGGCTTCCTGCGGGCTGCCCGCGAGCGTGGGAACGGGCCAGTCCCGGGGCCATGGAGGAGGGGAGGGCTGCGCCCTCAGCAGAGCACCTTCTGCCCCCATCCCCAGACGCCCCCTTTGACACCTCCCGACACGCACACCTCCATCTATGGAGTGGGACAGGCCCCACCGGTGGGCCAGAAGCAGGGCCTCCTGCCCACCACGGCCCTTCCTTATCAGGCCTGCCCGCCCGCAGAGGCAGGAACCCCCACCCCATCTGAGAGGCAGGGGACACTGAGGTCAGAGAAGAGAGGGTCTCCCAGGGCGCGATGAGTCAGTGGCTGGGCAGAGGCGGGTCAGCCCCCACCTCAGCACGCACCTGGAGGCTCCTCATGTGTAAACTGGGGGACGACAGTCCAGCCTCAGGCCCTTCGACAAGGTCAACACAGCCCCGGCTCAGGAGGCACCAGTGACAGCACGTCTGCCCCTGGACCAGGCTCCTTGGTTCTGGGAGACAGGGCAGCGACAGCCACCACCACCCAGCTGACCGAGAGAATGAAGGCCACGCCTGGACCTGTGCCCCTCCGGCCCACAGCGGCCTCACAACAGCCACTGAGGAGATGCTCTTAACTCAGGCCCTGAGTCCCGGGGAGCCACCCTCACCCGGTCCCCTCCAGCCGCTGTGATGACCACATCCTTCAAGCCCAGGTGGGATACCATTTCCTCTCAGAAGGCCTCCCTGATTTCCCGTCCCCACACAACCTCAAAGTCTGGGGGACGCACGCTGCAGGAAGATGACAGCTGTCCCCTGCAGGTCCTCCTGTTCACCCGTGGTCCCTCCCAGGGTCAGGACCACCTCTCTCTGCCCTCTTCCATCCTCCACGGGGCCAATGCAGGCCTGGTAGCCCCTCGAGGGGCACATGAAGGCAGGAATGAGTAGGGGGCCTGTAGCCTGTGCCCCCTACCCCACTACACAGCAGCCAAGCTGGTCGTGACAGGGCAAGAGGGGCGCGCCTGGGGAGAGGAGTCTATCACGGGGGTGCTGATTCATAAAAGGGTCCGTCCAGGCCCCGGGTGCCACCAAGAGAGAGGCCCGCAGTCAGCGGCGAGGGAGATTCAAGTGAATAACTGCGCGTTATTCAGCAGCCTGTTCCTGTGTAATCCAGCACAGGCCCAGCAGCCCACTCGGAGCGATTATGAACCTCCTGGACTGTCTGATTTTTCACGAGGAGCCCCATCATGAGGAGCCCCACCAAGTCTGTGCTGAACACTAACACAGAGCACGGTTAGGGTGATGCTCCATCCACCCCTGACGTGAGCTCCTGGGGCAGGCAGTACCGTCAAGGTAGGGCCCCAGGCCCTCTCTGCCGCCCTGCACAGGGTCAGGCCCAAGAGTACAACTTGACAGGCGAGCGGAGGCCCCTCAGACGGCCCCTTCTGAGGTCGCAGCCTTGGAGACTTAAAGGGCTAGTCTGCCGGGCGGTCACACGGGGCAGACGCATGGTTGCAAGTGGGTCGTTTGGCTCAGGTGGCTCCGGCTAAACCGCCAAGGCCACCAGCTTTGTCCTGACCCCCATCCAGTCTGCAGTGGGGTCCCGGGTCTACTCCGAGCTCCCCATTCTCTAGACAAGAAAACTGAGGCCCAGGAAAGGCAGAGGCTGGTCCAGGGTCACCCAGAAGCCTGGCCGACTGGGGCCATGGCTCTGGGCTCCCTAGGGCCATGAGGAGGGGAAAGCGAGGTCTTGGTGGGAAGTCCCGGGCACCCTCAGGCACCCCCTGAGTTCCTCGTGGCAATTCCCAGCAGATGCGCCAGTGGGCAGCCGGCCAGAGAAAAGTGAAGGCCAGGAGAAGGCCCAGCAGCTGACCCCGTGGAGAGATGAAAGCGGAGGGAATGTTTGGCTTGGCAGGGCCCGGGCTAGGCAAGGGAGGAGGAGGGCCACCCTGGCTTCAGCAGACGACACCCAGGGATGCCAGCGGGCACAGCAGAAAGGCGCACGGCTGGGGGCAGGCTCAGGGCCGGCAGCAGGTAACCCGCCACAGGGGACCGCTGCGGAGTTCTGGGTGGGGTGGTGGGGAATCCTTCTGGCCCTTCCACGCCTCTTCCAGGAAGCCTGAGTCACAGGAGGGCCCCGGGGCCCGGAGAGCGGCCGGGAGCACCAGTCCCATGGGAAGGGGACAGGGCAGGGCCGCCCGCCTCCTCCAACTGAACCAGCCCTGGCTTCGGGGTCTGTGCGGCGAGTGAGGCCATGGGAACAGGCTCAGACTACTCCCAGGAGGGGCTGGGGGGATGGAGGAGCTGGTGACAGCGGGTCAGAACCCCCCTTCCACAGGAGGGGAACTGAGACCCCAGAGGAGAAAAGTTGGCTCAAAGCCAGACAGTTAATGACTTGTTATCAACCAAGGGAGGGCTCCAGTCAGGCAGGCCTGGGTGCTGGGGAGACCCACAGCCGCGTGCATCGACCTCCTGGCTGAGCCCCGTTGCAGCACATCAGCTCCCCGCCTTGCACCAGAGACCATCCCACCACCCTGCTCTAGAACACTCCATGGCTCCCGCCGCCCTGTCCCTCAGAATCTGAGTCAGGAAATGGAACCAAGGCACAAGGCAGCCCCAACCTTCCACCTACTCGCATCCACCATGCTGCTTCCTGCCTGGCGGACGTGGGGGTGCACGCACAGAGCACCAAGCATCTGGGGGCGCCGCCCCCGTTGACTCCTCAGATCTGATCTTGGCCCCTCATTTGCGGGTGCAGGATGGAAACACAGGGCGATGACATCCACCCCTGGATTCATCCAGGACTCAGCCAAGCTCCAGGCAGGCACACAGTAAGTGCACAATAAAGGCGGTGGCCGGGAAGACCCAGGAGAGAGAGCAAGTTCGTGGCTCAGAGGCCTGAGAAGGGGAGACAGCGGGAGGAGCCACGCGGGGCTCAGGTCTGACCCCTGGACGAGTTTCTCCTGACGTGCCTCCCAGAGGCTGCAATGGCCGAGAACAGCAGAACCCCTGGCTAGTCATCCTGGAGGATCACCACCTTCTAGAAACGAGCGCTCTGGTCTCTGCAAGGCTCGAGCCGCCTCCCTGCCTGCTGAGGCCTCTGGCACTGCGGCTCACGTCCAGTGTACACACCACCTGCCTTGTGAGGGCCGGCAGGGGACTCGCACTCCTAACAGAGGCTGGGGAGGGGCCAGACCCCAGGCCAGGCCAGACCAGGGCCACTAGGCCACAGAGGGGTCACTGTGACAAGTCCTGGGCCTGGCCGTGGCTTCCCCCCACCCCTGGCCTGGGCGGCCCTTCCAGATTCCCAACAGGAACCCTTTCCAGCCACCCAGGGGGACTCGCAGCACCAGGCCAGAAGTGGCGTTGGACAGAGAGGCTCCCCTTTCTGCACCACCACCGCCTGGAGCCCCTGCGACCTCAGGAAGTGAAGAGCCTCAGTGAACTTTGGCCTCTCGCTGCAGGGCAGGCAGACGAGGACTCCCGTTGCTGGGGGACAGACCAGGACGGACGGAAGGGGCCTGGCACTCAGCAGGCACAGACACACCCCAGTAACCACCTTCTCCGAGGCTCGGCTTCATTATCTGGAAGGAAGCCACCACCCCTGCCCCCCGGAGTCCCGGCGACAGGAGATGCTCTGGCCCTGGGGACGTGGACAGAGTCTTGTTCCAGGGAAACAGACCTGCCTTCATACCCTCCAGCCTTCGGATGGCCCCCGGGCCTGGCGTCCTGGCCAGGAAACAGCAGGGTGGAGGGAAAACAGCAGGGCAAGCTCTGCGCCCTCCAGCCAGCCCAGCAGCGTACCCCACCAGCCACCCAAACACCCAGCCCTGAAGGTCGGGTGCGTGAGAACAGGGCCACACATGTCCCCTGGTCCTCAGTGCCCGCAGCACGGCCCCTGGACGTGTGCGTCGTGGGCATACACAGCCCCATCGGCCACTGGGTATCACTCTCCCAAGTGAGAGAAGCATATGGTGAGGCGGGGGACCTGAGGCGGGCTTGGAGGTCCACCGTGCCCAAGACAGGACAGCCACGCCAGCCCCTCCTAAGGCTGCCCTCTGCCCCTCACCAGTCCCCAGCCCAGCTCCACTTCTTCCTGGCACTGTCGCCACCTGCAGGCGTGGGCACTGCCACCTGACTGCCAGCTCCACGGGGCTGGGGCCAGGTCTGCCCTGATAACAGCTTATCAAGGACCAGCACACAGTAGGTGCTCAAGTGTTGGTAACTCTGTGAGACGGGAACGCCACCTTGTGGCTCCACCAAGGACCACCACCCAGACAACAGACCAGCGCACCATCACCCGCCCCTCAGTCCAGTACCGCACCTGGCACAGACTGCGTGGCAAGCACTGTGGGGCTGTTGGCAGAGGCCAGCTCCCCGAGGGGACAGTGGGGGGCATTCTCTCTTCTTGAATACCTGCAGTGAGGAAGGCCTGGGTGGCTGTGGAGAGACCTCCAAGCCCACCTCCAGCCCCGCTTGCTCCGCACAGCAGGCTGTCAGGTAGGGCCACCAGCACCCACTTCACAAGGGGGAAAACAAAGGCTCTGGTGAGGGCTGGATATGACTCTGCCTCTCCGGGCCTTTATTTCTTCATCTGAGGAGCGGGGTTAATAACCTCATGGACAGATCTGAGGAGGTCACTGGGGCAAGGCGCCCACATAGAGCTGCAGAGGTGGGGTCCTCGTCCAGGCAAGGCCACAGGCACCCTGTGTCCACTGAGCCCCCCTCTGGTCCACAGCCCTTCTCTCTTCTTGAATACCTGCAGTGAGGAAGGCCTGGGTGGCTGTGGAGAGACCTCCAAGCCCACCTCCAGCCCCCCTTGCTCCGCACAGCAGGCTGTCAGGTAGGGCCACCAGCACCCACTTCACAAGGGGGAAAACAAAGGCTCTGGTGAGGGCTGGATATGACTCTGCCTCTCCGGGCCTTTATTTCTTCATCTGAGGAGCGGGGTTAACAACCTCATGGACAGATCTGAGGAGGTCACTGGGGCAAGGCGCCCACATAGAGCTGCAGAGGTGGGGTCCTCGTCCAGGCAAGGCCACAGGCACCCTGTGTCCACTGAGCCCCCCTCTGGTCCACAGCCCTACACGCTGCGGCCTGGGACCAAGGACCCACTAGAGTCTACTCACCACTGATGCTGACCTCCCAGGCACTAACCACCACCTGCTGGGCTGACCACAGAGCCCAGCAGCCAGGAGGGGAGGCGCAGTGCCTGCCGGCTGGCCAGGGCCAAAGCGCCCAGCACACCGTGACCTCTGACCTGGGCCCCACTCACCCTCAGACCCCTGAGCAGGGTCCGGCCTGTGGGTCACCACACTCCACCCGGGTAAGGCCAGGCCCAGGGCGACAGCTGCTCTGCGGTCACGGAGCTGACATGCCAACCCACCCCAACTCCACCGGCCACCAGCTAGCTGCCCTGGAGAACACAGGAGCGTGCCCCTGAGCCACCTGGCGGAGGCTGGGTACCTGCTCTAAACTGGGGTACTGATTGGACAGACGACCCGCTGCCAGGCTACCAGCGCCCACGCGGTCTGAGAGCCGGGGCTCGCACAGGTCGGGGGCTCAACCTGGGGCCCATCCTCGGGGACAGGAAGCCCCGTGTGGTTTGTGGCGGGCAGGGGCGCTAGAGACCAAGTGTCCCTAAACTGTGCGTAGGAGCAAACTGAGCAGGGGGTTGGGGGGCGGCACGCGATCCCCGGCGCTGCTTGGGGCACAGGGACTCCGGATGAGGGTCTCCCGCCCCCGGGATCGGGAGCAGGGACCAAGCCTCCCAGCCCCGCGTCCACCGCCCGCCACGCGGGGGAAGCGGCGGGCGGCGCCCCGAGCCGGCCCTCCACCCCACCCCGGGCTGAGAGCTGCACGTGGCAGGCGCCGGGCCCTCACTCGCCCCGCCGAGGCCGCGGGGCGCTGGGGTCCCAGCCCCCAAGGAGGCGCCCGCCCCC
>SJXQ01006972.1:21840-35819 GCA_006408695.1 Aepyceros melampus | reverse complement strand
CTTGGAACTCTTAACAAAACAGCAACAAATGCGTGGAGAAGTGGCAGGACAAAGGAGGAGGACCCTGAGTCTCCAGGGCAAACTGTGGGGAGGCAGATATAACCGGGGAAACTAATGGGAGACAAGCCGGCGAGCAAGGCTTGTCAGCGTCAGCTTCAGGTCGTCACTTGCCACGGGTGCTCGCCATCTACCTCCCTAAGGGTTAAATAAGGTGCCGCTGCAGCTGCTGACCTTCAACACCCCAAAGGGAGCTGTGGGTGGAAAGCAGAAATGAGGTCTATGGGGTCGCGCAGAGTCGGACACAACTGAAGCAACTTAGCAGCAGCAGCACAACAGACCGCCAGATAGATATCCTCAGGAGTTTATGTAGAAGCCCGATTCTTGGAGCTCCTCACATCTAGAAAAGCACTAAAATCCCTCATGGTGACGATTGCTTCTTGTTTCTAACAGAAACTTTCTAAAAGTAGACGTGCTTGATTGCATGAACTCCCGCGTCATCATAATCTCATATCCACTGTCCTTCCCTCCTACCTCTTTGGAGCAGTCTCTTGGAACTCCCTGAAGTGCTGCCTCCTGGGCTGAAGTCCTCGTTTTGCCCCCAATAAAACATGACCTACAACTCTCAAACAGTGCATTTTTTTAAGTCAACCTTATGCAGAGTCCTCTGGGCTGATAAGGGATCTAGTTTTCTCCAGTCATTAACTTTGGTCCTCCATGGAGAGAGAAAGAGGACACTCTTACAAATCGATGTCCTGTTTTTAGGCAAATCCATTCAATCACTCAGTCATGTCCAACTCTTTGCAACTCCATGGACTGTAGTACGCCAGGATTCCCTGTCCAACACCAGCTCCCAGAGCTTGCTCAAACTCATGTCCATCGAGTCAGTGACACCATCTAACCATCTCATCTTCTGTCATCCCCTTTTCCTTCTGCCTTCAATCTTTCCCAGCATCAGGGTCTTTTCCAATGAGTCAGTTCTTCACATCAGGTGGCCAGAGTATTGGAGATTCAGCTTCAGCATCGTCCTTCCAATGAATATTCAGGACTGATTTCCTTTAGGTTGGATCTCCTTGTAGTCCAAGGGACTCTCCAACACCACAGATCAAAAGCATCAATTCTTTGGTGCTCAGCTTTCTTGATAGTCTGGCTCTCACATCCATACATGACTACTGGAAAAACCATAGCTTTGACTAGACAGACCTTTGTTATCAAAGTGATATCTCTGCTTTTTAATATGCTGTCTAGGTTGATTATAGCTTTTCTTCCAAGGAGCAAGCATCTTTTAACTTCATGGCTGCAGTCACCATCTGCAGTGATTTTGCAATCCCCCAAAATAGTCTGTCACTGTTTCCATTGTTTCCCCATCTATTTGCCATGAAGTGATGGGACCAGAGGCCATGATCTTAGTTTTCTGAATGCTGAATTTTAAGCCAGCTTTTTCACTCTCCTCTTTCACTTTCATCAAGAGCCTCTTTAGTTCTTCTTTGCTTTCTGCCATAGGCTGGTAACATCTGAGTATCTGAAGTAATTGGTATTTCTCTCAGCAATCTTGATTCCAGCTTGTGCTTCATCCAGCCCAGCATTTCACATGATGTACTGAGGAACCTAGGTTAAAATTTTAAGTCCCCTTTTTGATTAAAACCCCGGAGGCAGGCCATGCCTCACAGGAGATAACTTACTCCTTATCTGGTGACTCAGTCTCCTGGTCCTTAACAAAGCCCCATTCTATTAATTCTTAACTGATGACTTATAACCTAGTTTCCTGACATTGTGAAGAGACCCCCTCTCAAAGATGTATTTACTGTCAGGATTTTTCCGGGTAATTGTTTCTTTAAGAACTGGCCAAGCGCTGCAGGGTGGTCAGTCAACTGTTTCGACTTAATTATCTGCAGACCTATCCCACCAATCAGATGTCCTCACCCCACCTACACCTGCCTATGGCCCCCTACCACATTGTTCCCAATATCCTGACCCCTCCCACACCTGCCTGTGATTTTTTGGTATAAAAGTTCCTCACAATTGATATTCGGGGTTCATCTCCTTGGTGGAGACTGAACCCCGGCGCGTCGGCCTAATAAATCCTCTTGCCTATTGCATCGAATTCAAGTCACTGTGGTCTTTGGAGCGACAGATTCTGAGAAAAGGCCGCGAGGTCTTACAGTACACTGCAAATAAGTTAAATAAGCAGGGTGGCAATATACAGCCTTGATGTCCTCCTTTCCTGATTTGGGACCAGTCTGTTGGTCCATGTCCAGTTCTAACTGTTGCTTCTTGACCAGCCTACAGTTTTCTCAGGAGGCGGGTCAGGCGGTCTGGTATTCCCATCTCTATAAGAATTTTCCACAGTTTGTTGTGATCCACACAGTCAAAGGCTTTGGCGTAGTCAATAAAGCAGAAGTAGATGTTTCTCTGGAACTATTTAGGCAAATAACGGAGCACAGTATCTGCTTCTCAACTGCCTTCAGCTCAAAATAATCTTGATGCCAAAGTGGCCTGTTTGGGAGGTGACATGTTCTGGGACCTTCAGCCCCCCGCGTGGAGCCCAGCTCCAGGGGCTGCTCAGCGTCTAGGGAGGAGGGTGCTCTGCTCACTGGTCCCCCCACTCTCCAGGGCTGCCACAGGCTCTGCGGGCTAGCTGGCGTCTTCAGCGCCACACACCATGCCAATGGAAGATCAGCACTCCACACCTAACCTCTGATGCTGGGACGGCACGTTTCATTTTTCAATTAAGAGTTGATTTTCCGTGTTCAGCCCTGTTCCGCATCACCATTACCTCTTTAATTAATTTAGCATCTCTCAAGCAGCAGTTGTTAAATTGCCCGAGCAGAGATGGGAAAACAAAACCCAAGCAGCTCCCAAGCCCAAGGTGAGCAGACCTCTGGAGCACTGGAAGCTGGCTGGCTATTTGAATAAGAAAGCGTTTATCTGACAACACTTAGCTTAAACAGCAATTAGTCAGAAAAGGAGACAAAGCCGTTTAGAAGGCCGGTTTGGCAGCCCTAGGCCAGTCTGGGGAAGATCGTCAGAACCCTGCCTTGCACTTAAACAGGCCTCCTTAATTAGTTCTGGGGGAATCCGACCTCTGTTTGCATTTCAGGGAAGTTCCTAAGACCTTCTTATTTGCTTTCCTAGGGGTTTTGTTTTGCTTTTGTTTTCATTCTTTTTTGTTCTTCAAGCCATAACATTCAAGGCCCACGTCAAAGGGAGGCAGTTCTGGGGGCATCTGGGTTGGCTCCATGCTCTGCCCCGGAACAGGAGTCCCAGGATGACTGCAGAGCAAAGAGCTTCCAATAAGAGGGGCCTGGTCACAGCTCCCCACCTATCCACCCCACCAATGTAAGCCAGCTTTTAGCAGCTCTGCATTCATTTAAGAAAACAAAAGCCTGCCCTAACAAGGCCTTCAAGTCACTGCTTTTGAAGACCCTGGAGCCCCACCAGCAATTTCACTCAGTGAAGAGTCCGCTGGATCATCAGAGTGACTGAAACGCGTCCACTGCCAGGTCACTGGTTGTGATGCTGCATCTGAATGTAGAAGTCAGACTGCTGGTCACGGAGGCCTCAACCAACCTAGAGCAAGATTTGTGCGAGGACTGGAGGGCTGTGGCACGGAGGCAGACACCCCGCCAACCTCAGAAGGGATCAGTGTGGCACCCACCACCCCCAGATGGCGCAGACCCACACACCTCTCTGGAAAGCCTGGGGAAGCAGGGTGAGGCAGGAGATAGCTGGACTCAGGCTGAGCAGCTGGGTCTGTCCCCTGTGGGCAGCTACGCCAAGACAAAAGAACAGCAGGAGCAGAGAGGAGCTGAATCTGCCCAGAGGCAAGATAAAGACAGCACAGCTTCCTCAGTCTCGAGAGCAAGGAGACCTTCCCCACTACACGTGCGCAGAAACACCGCGTGGAGTCACAAAGGTGGGGGGGACCATCCCCACAGCAGGTGAGGTCAACCCACCCACAGGCCTCTGCAGTGGAACCCATCCCGGCTAAGAGATGTGCGTGCACATGGGAGGACCCTGAGACGTACCAAATACCAACTGAGAAGCAGGCAAAGCAAGGCGACTGGCCAGGGGACGCCCGTTAGAAGTGCCCGTGTGTGTGATTCAAGCAACCGCGAGGCTGTGAGCCTGAGTCCGCCTGGGCACGCCTCTTCACTTCGTTTCACTCCTTCCTGTTTCTTTGTGGAGATTCATTTCTACAAAGCCGATGGGTCAGGGCCTCGTCACGGGTGGTCTGGAGGCTGGGATTCAGCGCTCTCACTGCCGCAGCCTGGCTTCACTCTCTGGTCGGGGAACTGAGGTCCTGCTTCATTCAGGCCACTGCAGGGCGAGGCCACCAGAGACCACACAGCCCCTCCAGGTCCCCTGGACAAAATGCAGCTTCTCCCCATGGGACAGGAGATCCTGGGGTCCTCAGAGACGTGAAGTCCTCAGGATGATGGCACACCCAGTGTTGGCGCGCTCCAAACACCCCACGGGAGGGGAGGAGAGGCAGACCCATCTCCCTCCAGCTCAGCTGGCCTGGTGGTGCTGCTCCAGCTGAGCACTTGAATCCCCTGGTGGTGCTCCTGGCTAGCGTCGGAATCGGTTTAGACTCCCGATTCAGGGCCCCATCCCCAGAGGTTCTGATTAATCGACTGGGTCCGGGGCAGGACCAGGTACAGGACACTTCAGAAGCTCCATGGGTGATCCCAGTGCACAGCCCCTGATGGCCGAGAAGGGCTCACCAGGTCAAGGTTGACCACCTCCCCTCACCCAGGCAGGTGAGGCCTCTATGCACCGCAGCAGCCAGAGAGGAACCTCCAGGCAGCACCACCCCTGGACCCAGACTGAAGGATGCCTGCTACCTGGGGTGCAGCACTAAGGGAAGGCCCAGGCCCTCCCCAAGGGCCGGCGACCCCAGCAACACGAGGAGAGACGAGGCTGGGGAATCCCATCGCACCTCCAGAGAGGCAGGCAGACACCAGACGGTCCCGTTATTGTGGACGGACTCGTCTACTTCCGCCCAAAGGCCTCCCTCCCTCACCAACCTCTTTCCTCACAGTCTTTTCCATTGCACTTACATGTCATCACGCTTTACAAAGTATGTGAGGCCTCTTAACAATGATTCATGCATTAAAATGCAACAGTGATTCTTAAAAACAGGCCCAGGGAACCACCCACTAGGATAGAAGACAAAACCCTGGAGAAAGGTTGGTGACTAAAGCCACACTTCCCCTCTGGTCTTGAGCTCCCCCAAGCCGAGGTGCACTGGTCTACACGGTCCTCCTTGGCAGGCGAGCATCTCGGCCCCAGGGTCTGAGCCAGGCTTGCTGTGCTGCTGTGGAGGGTCTCCAGAGCGGGGGCAGCCAGGCAGGCATGCTTCTGTCTCCAGGGCCTGCTCCTTCCACAGGTTAAGTTCAAGGGGAACCAGGCAAACCCACCCTTCCCCTCTCTAGGGCCATCACAGGGTCCTCCAGGGCACCCAGAGCCCACATACTTATCCTGCTGCTCCAAAGCAGGGTTCCCCCATGAACTAAGTCAAGACAGCTGAGCAGAGTCCTGGGGCCACAGGGATGCTGACATGCAGAAGGAGCTCTCCCTCCAGGAGCTTGAACCCCACCACTGGTCAGCACAGGGGTCCTGGGGTGCAGCGGGAGCCATGGCCCCTGCAGAGCCCTCTCAGCACCTCCTCCCTGTGTCTCTGGGCTGGCCAGGGAGTTCGCAAGCCCTGCCCTGATCCATGACACCTTCCAGAAGCTTTCACCTGCTCCTGGAGCTGCGTGAGCAGCACATGGACACCCGTGCTTGGATGGAACGGGGCCGAGTGGATGGAGGGAGAAAGACGGTCAATCCTGAAAGTCCTGGGCCTCCACCCTGGGGTCTGCAGCTGACACACAGGCTGCTCCACTGTTCGGAAGCCTGACACCGCTCCTGTCACCCTGCCCCACACCCCACCCCCCGGCACATGAATCCACCCTCTGCTCAGCTAAGTTCCTGGCTTCCCTGACCCAGAGGGACCCCAGGCTCCAGCCAGGCATCCCACAACCACACCAGGCCCGTGTCTAGCCACACTCACCAAGATCTCCAGTTCCCTTCACTTCCACCCAGGAGCCTCCCTCTACCTGACCGAGAGCTCAGACAGGTCACGACTGGTTCAGTCATGACGAGAGGGGGGACGGTCACTACAGGCTGGCGCTTGGCATCTGCTTCTACCAAGATCAAATCTCGAGCCACTGCAGCTACTGACCATCAACACCCCCTGAAAGGAGCTCAGGGTGGAGTACAGAAGCCCTCCACGCTCTGGAGAAACTGGTGGGCACTTCTGCAGACAGAGAGCTATTTTCAGGAGATCTTATGAGTCCAATTTTTGCATCTCCTCAAATCTAGAAAAGCACTAAGCTCCTTCGTGATGCCGTCTGCTCCTCGTGGCGAGCAGTGACCCTCACGAGACTAACAAAGCCTTCTGCAAGAACAGGTGCTTGATAGCATGAACTGCCCCTCCACCAAAATCGCACATAGACCGACCTTCCCCACTACTCTTTGGAGCAGCCTCTCAGAGCCACCCAAGGTGCTGTCTCCCAGGCCATAGTCCTCATTTTGCCCCAAATAAAGCTTAACTCACAGCTCTCACTTTGTGCGTTTTACTTCCAGTCAACAGAACCGATTCTGGACAGAAAACGTAAGAGCTTGTGCAGAGCTTGCCACATTCTCGTGTGCCAGGACGACCCCTGAGGTCTGTGTTGAGACCACCGTGTCCGAGGCCAGGGAGCCCAGCCACCCTGGATCCCCGAGTGGCTGCCCAGCAAAGAGCCCTGGGCTGCGTAGGATAAACACGGACCATAAGAAGGGCACATCTGCCGCGTGGACGCCGAGGATCAAGGCTGTTTGTTTCTGCAGCATCACCTCACCTATCCTGACTGCTGCAACCAGGGTAAGCTGGCTGCACACGCCCTGGCCACAGACGCTCACACTGCCTCTCAGAGAGAGCTGGTCCCTCGTGGTGGAAAGAGCCTCGGTGATCCTGGGGAGGCTTGCTTGACAAGGGCCACAAATTACCCTCCAACTACGTCAGTCCCTGGCAGAGACCACCCTCCCCGGACTGGTGGCTCTGGGTGCCCCACAGTCCCCTCTTCCAGTTCTCTATCTTGCCTCTGGACCTGAGCTTCAACCTGCATATTGGAAGCCTGGCTTCCTCCCTGCAAAGACGGATCTCTGATAATCACACTGTCTGTCTGGAACTGCTGCTCCAGAATCAATAGAGAATGTATTGATAAAAGTTAAATTGCCCCTGACTAAAGCATTTCCTGCCAAAGAGAGGCAGCATAATTAAACTGCAGACAATTTAGCAAAAATTTAAACTTTAACTTTTACAACCTTGAGAGGTGTCAGTGCAAAGCTTTCCCTAAGTGGCTCACTTTCCTGCGGGATAAAATTGCTCTAAGTGCTTTCGCTAGCGGACATTTGGTTTTGTTTTTTGTTTGTTTTCCAGAATGGATGTGAGAAATTTGGATTTGGATCAGCAATTCGCACAGAAGACAAGCCCTTTTGAACACTGAGTTTATAAGTGGGCCTTTCCTTTATCTCTTCATTCAGTGACTATGTATCAAGTGCCTACTAATTGCCAAGCACCGAGAAGACACTACCTTAAGCTGGGAGCAAGTGTCGACTAATGACGGCAAGAAGCAGAGGGTAGACGTGGGGGTGCATGTGCGTGAGGGGGTCCCTAAGCCTGAGCCTCTGCTGGCTCGTCTGCACCCGAGGAGCTGGCTGGTCCACTGACGCGCTCCCCGCTTCATTCATTCACCCCCACTCATCCACCCCCTCAGCCCAGGGCTGAGGAGCTCAGACTGTCAGGCTCTGCTCCCAGCTCTGGGGGCTCAGCACCCCCAGCAGCAACAGAATCGACCGCCTCAGGAGCCCACGTGTAACAAGCACAAGAGGAAGGAGGGACACGTGGCACGTTGAGCAAGTGTGTGTCGGGCGACATGCGGCAGGAAGGGGGGCGTGAAAGGACGGGGCGGGGAGGGCGCTGAGTGTCGGGACAGACCAGGCAAGTCCCTGGGGACCCCTTGCTGGGGCCACTTCCACAGAGGCTGACCTCCAGCAGCCGGAAGAGGACTGGACGCCCTAAGATGGCCCAGCTCACAACGTGGGCACTGGCTGCTGGCTGATGGGGCCCCAAGGGGCCAGCTCCCCTCGCTCCGTGTGGTCTCTGACTGCTTTCGCCCCCTGCGTGGGCTACACTGGGCTCTTCATGGCCATCGAGAAAGCAGAAGCTTGGATGCTTCCTGAAGGCTTAGAGGCCAACAGCATCATTTCTGCATTCTGTCAACAAAAGCAAGGCTCAGAACCAGCCAGACTGGAGGGTTGGGGAGACAGCCTCCGCCTCTTTACGGAAGGAGCTGCACAGTCACAGTTCCCCAGCAGAGGGTGTGGGTGCCAGGAGGGCGGGCGCTGCTGCAGCCACAGAACCTCAGGAGTGTCTGCCATGTCCTAACACATCCCAAGCCCAAGCTCCGCATTCATCCCGGCTGCCCCTGCAGACTCCTGCTTGCCATTAGCGGCAGCTCTACTGGGGCCAGGACACACCTCGGAGTCCCTCCTGATTCCCTTCATCACTCCCATCCAGCAGCAAAATCTGTAGGTTGCACCATCAGAATGAACCAAGAATGCACCCACTTTTCACCCCCCCCAGTGCCACCCACTGGCTACACGCCCCCGTCTCTCCCCGACTTGGATTGTCCCAGCCAAGCCCCTTCTAGAGCACTCGTCCCGGGCTCAGCGGTGCCGGCTGCTGACGGACACCAGGTGCTCTTCTTCCGCCGCTTCACATCTCATCCCACAGCATCCGCTCTGTGCCATCAAACGTCTTCACCAAACAACCCTCAGCTGCTCATAAATTATCAACACGCCACCCTGAGACCTAAGTATTTGTAAGTCATCTTCCAAATCTGTGGCTCCCAGAATGTTCGGACGGTTCACTCGCATCCTCGAAAAGAGAAATGAGCATCCTGATGCATGCACAGCTATTTCTTTATTATATACGCCAGTGACCAAGTGAATGCTTAATATGCTGGATACACCTACTGTGTGCTCCAGACCTATGTCCACCCCTCTCCAGGCTCTGTACCCACATGCTGTCCAGCACGGCCAGTATCAACAGCCCCTCACGTTCTGACTCCCCCTGGATTCGGGCCTCAGGGAGCCTGGAAGATGCTAACAGGAGAGAGAGGAAGGCCAGCCCTTCCCTGGGGGTGCCAGGGGCTGGAGTGTTCTCCACCTGACCTGTTCCTCTCTGTACAGCCCTGAGGTGTCCCCAGCACCCAGACCACACGATCTTGAGGATCCCTCTATCACAGGGTCCTGACAAGAAGCATACAGCTCACACAATTAGCACAATTCAGCAGGAGTTTAGTAGAGGTACTATCCACAAGGATGAGTTGGGCAGAGTGTAGAAGAACCCCTGGGACATCACAGTGACTTGGGTCCAGTTGCTGAGATGTGGTCACTACCTCTAGGCTCAAAGGGAAGAGGGGAAGAGACCCTGAGCCCAGAGGGCAGAGTCCACAGCCTGGAGAGAATCAGGGCCCTCAAGTGGGGGATAAGGCAATGACGTGACCTCACAGAAGGAAGGGAAGGGGCCCAAGGGATAACCGCTCTTCCCCAGCCCCTCCCTCTCCCCAGAGGCGGCCAGGGATCCCAGTGTCCAGTCCCTACAGGACCCAGAGGGCGGGCCCGTGGTCACAGCTCCTAAGGGGACGAATTACCCAGCGTGGCCTCTGCTCAGACTCCCCGTCAGGCCACCCGACGCTGAGCCTGCCTCTGCCTGCCAGGACCCCCAGCTACCGAAACACACATGTGCTCAGTGGCTCAGGCGTGTCCGACTCTCTGCGACCCCGTGGACGGCAGCCCTTCAGGCTCCTCTGTCCGTGGGATTTCCCAGGCAAGAGTACTGGAGGGGTTGCCGTTTCCTCCTCCAGGGGACCTTCCTGACCCAGGGATCGAATCCACGTCTCTCGCGTTCCCTGCATTCAGGTGGATTCTTCCGCACTAGCGCCATCTGGGAAGCCGGAAATGTACATGATGTTTGTGTGGTCATCTTCCTCTTCATCAAATGTACGCGATGAACCAACAAACAATGGGATTTCTTCAGATTGAAGGTGAGTTTTGACAGAAGTTCTGTGTTTTCTGCCCACGCCTGGTGGCTGGTGTTGCACACTTGCACACTTGGCAGACAAGGGAGCCCACCTGGAGGACCATGATACAGGGCCCGCAGGGTGCAGAGTGGGAGGCCGGGACAGGTGGTGAGAACCCAGCCAGCACCTGCTCCCCGGAGTCCTCTCCTCCTGAACTTGAGTCCAGCCCCCAACACATCTTTTGTAGGGACACAATTTAACCCACTCCGGGGCTGCAGGGTGACAGGCCCCTCTCCTGAAACCAACGTTAAGACAGTAATCGGGGAGCATCCATCTGTCCACACGCCAGCTGTACCCAGGGGACTCTCCTTCCTCAGGAATCACGCATTCTGTTAAGACAAGGCAGCAGAGACAAGGTTCACCTAAAGCCCCGGGAATCACTGTGCAAGTTTCAGGACAAAGCCCTTCATTAAGCACCTTCCACACCCTGTGACAATCTTTATTTTAAAATGATCTCTGCATTAACATGACCTCCTCCCAAGCACCCCTGGTAACAACATCCTTGTAAAAGCATCTCTCTAAGGCGAGTGACCAGAATCTCTCACGCTGTTACACCATCTGCAAATCGTCCTCATCAGCACTACACGAGTGTATTTAAGAAGCCACTTCAAAGTTGTAGAGCCAGCAATAAGAAGTCCTCTCCTTACCGAGGTTCAGCAAAGGACTGCATTAAGAATCTTCCAACCCTGACTTCTCAAATGTCTGCTTTCCATGGAGACAATGGCAAGCAGTTCACCACTGAGTCTCCATCCTATAAGCCAAAAGAAAAATGAACGAGTTTTTGGAAGACTTCAATTGAGTTTCATAGAAAGAGCATCAGAGTTCAAAGTCTTTATAGAAAAATGTCAACACCAATTTCCAGGGGAAGAAGGATACCCAAGTGTCAAAAAAAATTACATCTAGAAATTCCTGATAAAAAGGGACACGGTATAAAGAAGAGGGCAAAAACAATGAGAATATTATTTTTGAACTAACTTTGTTAAATGTTCCCGGCAATCGGACCAGAATAGATCCAAGGCAATCTCAGCACAGATTCACCCAGCACTCACTCAACACTCAGTTCTGCAAGGATAAACATATAGGCATTTACCAGCATCAGGAGAGATCAAAATGCAAACTCACAAAGCAGACCTGGAAAATCTTGATAATGTTATTTTTGGCTACAAAAGTATTTCATAGTTGTTTCAAGTCAATGTGAATAATTTAATATGTAAATAATTAGGTTTTAAAAATACAATGAAAAATAGCTAAGGCAGCAATGTCAAATAAATCTGAAAGGCAGAAACAGAACAAGATGGTAGCTCAGGACTGGAGAATATAATGAGCTGAGAGTGGGACTTCCCTGGTGGCCCCGTGGCTAAGACTAAGCAGGGGGGCCCGGGTTCAATCCCCGGTCAGAGAACCAGACCTCACATGTGGTAACTAGGAGCTTGCAGGCCACCACTGAAGACCCAGCACGCCACAACCACTCAGCCCACACACTCATGGCCACTAGAATAGGCCCTGCACAGCCAACGAGAATAATAACAAAAGTATTTAATTAAGAAAAGAAAGAGCTGATAGTGCCCACAACAGCAGCTGGACAACAGCAGGGAACAGAGATAGTTGAGAGGCCTGATGCTGAGTCGGGGTCAGCTGGGGAAGCAGGCAGAGGCAGTCAGGACGGCAGGTACTGAGGCACCCAGCCGCCAGGCGACGCGCTCCCTGATGGAGTCCGGGGGTGATTCCGAAGCACGCGCACCTCTGCTCGGGCTCAGCTGTGTACATCAGCCACCGAAGGGCTCTCCTGCTGCCACGTTTCAGCTCAGTCACCACAGGGAGACTTAGGAGGGGCTGCACGAGAATGAAGCAGTCCACTGAGCGATGAGCAGCTAATAAACAAAAGCCCTTCATTCTGTTGTGTATCACATTTTGGCAAGAAGCTGAATGCCATGAAACGGAAATCATCACAAACCTAACACACAGCATCAGGGGGGAAGCTTAAAGCATCTGTAGAACAACTCGTCTGCCCGTGGTCAATTTCTCCCGAGATCTCGGCCGAAGCCGTGGTGTCTGGAGAAGGAGAGGATTGGGGGTTTCAGGGCATTAGAGGTTCGTCGGGGTGTTAAACCTGCCAGTGAGATGTCCTGTGTGACAGGAAATAGAGCTTCGGAGGCTGGCACGAGGAACAACAACCCTGCCGCAGAGCCGCCAGAAGGAAGGCGCTGATGATGAGGTACTTAGGCAGTGGCTCAGCTCCCGCCCAGGGCGAGTCGGAAACTGCGTGCAGATTGAAGGGCCCGGGAAGAGCGGGAATGGGAGCGTCACAGCTCACTGGTGCACAGCGCCTCACGGCCGACGAACAGGAGCAGAGGGGTGAGAACAGGCCTCCCCCCGGTTCAGGAGGAAACCGCGTTTCACTGGGAGTAAGTTAGAAATGGGTTCTTAGAAAAATAGGTAAAATCTTAAGATAAAACCCAATTCCAACCTGTGCCCAGGCGTGTCCGACCCCTTGTGACCCCAGAGACTGTCCTCCGTCCACGGAACTTTTCAGGCAAGAGTACTGGAGTGGGTTGCCATTTTCTTCTCCAATTTCCAATTTAAACAGACTTTCGAGAACGGCATTAAGTACCGCAAATATCAGAAGAGAAATCCCACAAAGCTGCAACAGGGAGCATCAGTTAACTCAGAATGCCAGGAGCTATTCCAATGTCCTTCAATCGGCACTCAAAGTTTCTGACTCCCCCTGGGCGGGAGCTGAACAGTTTGGGTAAGTATCTCATTATCAGCTCCTTCCTTCTGGCTGGCTCTGCAGCAGGTTTGCTGTCTCTCGATCAGAGAGCTGATCACCGAAGTATCTTTGTAAAGCGTCCTCCGCTGGAAATACAGGGGCACAGAGGTTCTACACATGGCCAGGAACTTGAGCTGAAATTGTGATTATTTGGTTGAGAAATTTCCAACCTTGTGAAAGAACAGCAGATTGCTGACTACAGAGACTTGCTGGGTTTGGGGGCTGGTTTATTGCAATGTTTTCCACTGGCAGATACTCTGTCTTCAGAGCTGAAAGAAGCCAGGGAACGGGCCATCTCTCCTCCCTGTCCCCAAAAGGCAGCCATACTTTTCCCCAGATATTGAGCTCTATGTCCCAGCAGCTCGTAAAGTTGAGCAAGTGGGCAGCACGCAGGTTGCTGGACTCCCCCAAGAGCACAAGCTGTTTCTGTTGTTTCATCGCTCAGTCATGTTGACTCTTTGCAATCCCATGATTGGCAGCATGCCAGGCTTCCCTGTCCTTCAGTATCTCCCGGAGCTTGCTCAAACTCATGCCCATTGAGTCAACGATGCCATTCAACCATCTCCTCCTCTGTCGCCTGGAGGACAAGACCACCAGACGTTTTTCTTGAACGCTGTGCTGTGTAGCACACAGGATCTTAGCTCCTGGATCAGGGATCAAACCCGTGCCCCCTGCGTTGCATTGGGAGCATTAGCCACTGGCCCACCAGGGAAGTCCCAAGACCACTAGATTGTTTATTTCAAAACCTGGGGGCTGAGAGAGGCAGGAGCAAGCAGCTCCAACCTGGATTTCTGCCCTGGAGACTGAGGCCTGGGGGGTGCAAGGAGCCCAGCCAGGAGCAGGGGTGAGCTTCCACCTGGCTGGACATGAAGGGTGCAGGGCTCTGCCCGCATGGGCACAGCCCGGGAGGGAGCCCTCCACCCATGGAGGAAGCAGGAAGGCTTCCTGCACTGAAGGAAAGGCAATTTCCTGCTCAGGACGGAGCTGGGAGAACTGGGGTGTTCCCACCGCCCTCCCCGCCCCTCCCTCCTAGT
>SJXQ01006972.1:3961-20364 GCA_006408695.1 Aepyceros melampus | reverse complement strand
AAGCAGCAGCAGTGAGCAGTGGCTAGAAGCAAGACCTTAGTTCCCTGACTGGGAACCGAACCCCAGTCACCTGAGTGGGAACCAGGAGTCCTACCAGTAGACCACGAAGACCAGCCGCCACAGCCTGCATCCCCAGTCCTTGCCTGCCCTGACGAGGAAATTCTGATGAGAGTATAAATCAAAACGCTCGTTGGGAAAGTAGATTACACACGGAAAGACCAACAGGTGAACTCAGCAAGAGGCTCGTGCGGAGTCGCACCTTCCGGAAGCTTAAGCCACTTTGAAGGGGGCAGCTTTCCTCTGGCCGGCTGCCTTGTTTTCCGCCCCCTGGCTAATCTGTCTCAGGACCCTCCCCCAGGTGTGCACACCCTACTCAGCCAAGGCAGATTTCAACACAAAGGCATCTGGGAAGAAAGAAGCAAGACTTATGGCCTGGCAGGCCTGCCTTTTGACCCCCAGGGAGTCTTTCTGCGCACGTGTAGGATCTCCTTTGCTCCAAGGACAAGGAATATGCAACCACCTGACCCTTTACTCAAACAGGGTTCGGCCCCTCTCTCTCTCTGCCATGACTGTGATCTCAAGGTGTCCACAGGAGACAAAGCCTGGCCAAGTACCCTGTTTAAGGTGTTACTTTCATTTCAGAAAGCACAAGGAGGCTGATTGCAAATGCCTAAGCTGGAGCCCACCTGTCTGCTAGCTAAAGGAAATGCAAACAGGAGGCTAGTTTTAAGTGTCCAGCCTGAAGCCCACCTTTGTCCTGCCCCATGTAAACAGGAGGCCAATTGTAAACGTCTAACCTGGAGCCCGTCTATGTCCTGCCTCAGGCAGGCTTGGCTCCTCCTGGAGGCTCTGACGGACAATCTGGTCCACGTCTCCCTCCTGACAACCCGTGGCTGTGGCAGACCTGCATCCTCATCCACGTCTCCCTGTGCGTCTGGACGTCCTCTCCTCTCCTTCCAAGGACACCAGTCACTGGACTGAGGGCCCCCTCAAACTCCAGGGTGATCTCACAGGAGACCTTAATTAATCACACCTACAAAGACTCTACTTCTAAGGAAGGTCACACTCACGGGTCCTGGGGGTCAGGACTCGGACCTGTCTTTTGGGTGCTACATTTCAACCTGTTGCAGCCTGCTCTTGTAAAGACTTGCAGCAAAGAAAGGGTATGGACCTGGACTCTCACCCTTCCTTAGATGCCCACCCCTTTGGTGAAGTCTTGTCAACAGGTTTTTACTAACCCAGCACTTACTAAGTGCCAAGCACCATGCTGAGGCCTCGGCCCGAGTCCCTGGTTTAGCATAAATGTGCCTGTTGCTGCGGTTCAGTCACTAGGTCGTGTCTGACTCTTTGCGACCCCGTGGACTGCAGCACACCAGGCTCCCTGTCCTCCACCATCTCCCAGAGCTTGCTCACACTCGTGTCCTTTGAGTCGGCGATGCCATCCAACCACCTCATCCTCTGTGGTCCCCTTCTCCCGCCATCAATCTTTCCAGCATCAGGGCCTTTTCCAGTGAGTCAGCTCCTCCCATCTAGCTCATCACCTTTCTGCTCTGATGCGAATCAGGCGGGAGGGGCTGCTGCGGTCATTCTACACCTCTGTAAAGTAACTCACATCTGCATGGAGTCACCCAAATAAGGATCCCCAGGAATAATCTGCTTCAAAATGTCCAAAACTCAGTTGGAAATGTGTAGAAAGATGGTTTAACATATAGTCTACAGAAAACACCTGCAGAAACAGACTTTTAAAAAAATCTTAATAAATACGTTCACAATTCTACGATAATATATTTGAGAACATAGATTTAATGCGCAATTTCTAGGTAAACATGAAATATAAAATTGACCCAAGAAGAAAGAGAAAATCTAAACCAGTGGTCCTCACCCTTGAGTGAGTCTCCGAATCTGCTGGTGAGACCGGTTAAACCATAGGAGGCTGTGTTCAGCCCAGAGTTTCTGATTCAAGGGGTCTGTGAGCAGGTCGGGGGCAGCATTCCAAAAATCTGCATTTCTACTGAGTTTCCAGGTGACACTGATGCCACTGGTCAGCAACTACACTTTGAGAACTAGTGTCTGAACATCAAGCCCCTTGATAACAAGAATCTTGTCTGTATAGGACACATTCTTTGTAATTTGTTGAATTAACAAATGAATGAATGGTTCAATATTAGGAAATTTGATATGACCTATCATCATGATATAGGAGAAAACCCTTGTGCCCTAGGATTTTTAATGTCCGTAGTGGTTTTATGGCTAGAAGGGCATTCATACTCCTTAAAATGTAATTCTCAACATACTTCAGAAACAAAACTTAGATAATAATTATTCTTAAGCAATGTTTACAAGTGAAATTAATTCAATTCCCTTAAATAATTTAAACCATATCTACAAATAAAACATGACAGACCATTTTGAAGCCTTCAAGAACATAAACTGCAGAAAAGCTTTCATAAATAAGATGGTTATACAGGTTATTATCACACTCGCGCAGTTCCAGTCTAATATAAAGGTACAGACTTAATTGACTTCTTTATATGTAATGTAAATCTTGTCAGTGTTATAATAATCTTACAAGATGACTTATTTCTCTACCCTCTGAAGTTCAGGACCCAAAGGAAGCAGGGAAAGCATATCTCAATCTAGCCAAGGCTGCAGGTTCTGGGGGGCTGGTCGACTGATTCTTGGCCAGGACAGAGACCAGCTGTGCCTTCAAGGTGAGTAAGGCAGGCTCTGACCCCGGTGCAGAGTCACGGTGAAAGCTTCACTCGATATCATCACTTTACGTGCCCAGATCCTTCACGTAACTTAGCATTTTCCAAACCCTGATGCTCTTCTCTAAATGGGTGCGTTTCTAACCCCATGTGGCCTTCATTATTCAGCATACATCCCATCCGGCAGGTTAACGTGATTAGAGGTTGACATGGAGCTCACTGACATCTCATCAGAGTGAACAGAATTGTGCTGAGTTCTCCTCCCAGTCGAGGGTCTCTGTGAAATTAAACTGACACACGGTTCTCTGTGATAGGCTTTCTGTACCTTTTCACGAGCAGAACTCTTAGCAGCCGCAAAAGGTGATAAGGACAAACCACTCTGAGACTCTTAATTTGCAATGACGCGTCACTCAGATCAAGCCCTTCTTTGATCTCCAGTGTTCCCCAAATCTTATTTTAAAATATTCTTTTCTCAAATGCCATATGATATCACTTAAATGTGGAATCTAAAATATGGCACAAACAGACCTATCTATGAAGTAGAAAGAGACTCACAGACGTAGGGGACAGGATTGCGGTTGCCAAGGGGGTGGGGGGTGGGTGAGGGATGGGCTGGCGTCTGGGACTAGCAGGTGCAGACAAGTATGCATAGAGCAGAGAAACAAGGTCCTACTGTGTGGCACGGGGAACTATACTCCATATCTGGTGATAAACCGTCATGGAAAGGAACACAAAGAGGACGTCTATCCGTGTATGACGGAGCCGCGTTCTGTGTAGCAGTCACGAACACACACTGCAAGCCAAGCGTGCTGCAGTGAGAGGCTGCCCTTTCTGATGCTGCCCCCACTTTCTGAAGCCTCCTGCTGCTTCCCTCTCTGCAGCCACAGGCCCTGCAGCCCAGAAAGAGCTGCACGTTCACCGTCACTCTGCTTGGCACTTACTAGATGGCAAATGAACCTTTTTTGGATCAATGGACACGTGAAGGAAGTATTCCTCAAGTTCAAACAGCACCGTATGCAAGAAGCGGCCCCACCGCTGCCAGCTGAAGGGGGTCCCGCCTCCTCCCGAGGGCTGGGGCTGTCTTGGCTTCTGTCTTCCACACGCAGCACCTCCTGCCTGGAAAGGGGTCTGAACAAACCCCGGTGAGACTCTCAGAGCTGCGAGGACAAGGACTGCCTTGCATCTTCGGGCCCCTCATCAAGCGCTTGAGCAGATCAGGTGCTCAGTAAATGTTCACTCAGTGGGTGAAGCCACAAAGAGACCTTCTGGCACACACCCTTTATCTCAGCACCCTTCACAAAGAGACCGGAGGGCAGAAATGATCTCCAGAAGGGCAGGGTCTCCAGGGGGTCAGGATGTGACCGCAGGCCCTGAACCCTCGCCCAGGGGCAGGACGTGCCCGATATCACTCCCCAGGCAGCACCAACCAACAAGAATGCAGGAGGACTCCCTCGGGGGCAGCTCAGAGCATGAAGATAACCAGGGGGGCCGAAAGGCAGGCACTACTTACAGTCAGGAGTTTCTAAGCTTGCAACAAATAACTCTATTAACTCTTCTGGAGCCTTAACACCCTGCCCCTGAGACAACCCAACTCCAACCTGCAAAGCACTTACTCCCCAGCTGTATCTGTCGGGTTTCCTGTGTAACAAACAAGCACCACATCTCAGAGGAACCAGGCAATGAGCCCTTATTTCTCACCAGTAAAAAGCGAAGCGTGACTGGGCAGCTCTGTTTTGCACTGGGGTCAAGTTCAGATTGCTCCACGAGCCGACTCTCCATCCAGAGAGGCAGACCGCAGAGGCTCTGGAGGGGCAGAGACAAGCGATGCCCAGCAGAGGCTGGGCTCCAGCTGGCATGCTGGCACTTCCCTCCAAGTTCCACCTATCAAAGCAAGTCACACGACCAAGCTCAACGTCACAGGCAGGTGCAGGGGTGAGTGGAGGACGAGGAGTAAAGAGGAGGCAAAGAATCAAAGGAGTAAACATCTGTGAACAGCGCTCTCACCTGCCAGCCCACACCTGGGGCCCTGCTGTCTCCGAAAGCACCGGTGCACAGCACCAAGGGCGACAGAGAAGCCTGGTGGGCTACAGTCCGTGGGGTCGCAAAGAGTCGGACACGACTGAGCGACTCACACACACACACACACACAATTATAACTCAATACTGAGAGCGTCACAAAACATGAGACCACCAGCGACAATTCTGCCTTTGGAGACAGACTAGACCAAGGGAACTTGGCCCCAGTCTCTGGAATCCACCAGCTGTAGCCCCCAGGCAAGTCACTGGGCCTCTCTGAGCATCGGTTTCAACATATTTAAAACTGAGGTATCGGAACTTCCCTGGTGGTCCAGTGGTTAAGAACCCGCCCTCCAATGTAGGTTACCCGAGTTCAATCCCTGGTCGGGATCTGGGTCCCACATGTTGCAGGGCAGTAAGCCCAAGACGAAGCCTGCACTCTAGAGCCTGCCAGACACTCAAGAGAGAAGTCCACGCACCACCTCGAGGATCTCGTGTCCCACACCGAAGAGCCAATGCAGCCAAATAAACAAACTGAAAACTAGGCACCAGTCGTGATGGTGGTGACTGCAGCCATGAAATTAAAAGACATTTACTCCTTGGAAGAAAATTTATGACCAACCTAGACAGCATATTCAAAAGCAGAGACATTACTTTGCCGACTAAGGTCCGTCTAGTCAAGGCTATGGTTTTTCCAGTGGTCATGTATGGATGTGAGAGTTGGACTGTGAAGAAGGCTGAGCGCAGAAGAATTGATGCTTTTGAACTGTGGTGTTGGAGAAGACTCTTGAGAGTCCCTTGGACTGCAAGGAGATCCAACCAGTCCATTCTGAGGGAGATCAACCCTGGGATTTCTTTGGAAGGAATGATGCTAAAACTGAAGCTCCAGTATTTTGACCACCTTATGCGAAGAGTAGACTCATTGGAAAAGACCCTGATGCTGGGAGGGATTGGGGGCAGGAGGAGAAGGGGACGACCAAGGATGAGATGGCTGGATGGCATCACAGACTCAATGGACGTGAGTCTGAGTGAACTCCGGGAGTTGGTGATGGACAGGGAGGCCTGGCGTGCTGCAATTCATGGGGTCGCAGAGAATCAGACACGACTGAGCAACTGAACTGAACTGAACTGAACTGAGTGACGGTGGGCTTCCCAGGTAGCGCTAGTGGTAAAGAACTCACTTGCCAATGCAGAAGAGAGACGTGGGTGCGATCCCTGGGTCAGGAAGATCCCCTGGAGGAGGGGATGAGTATTCCTGCCTGGAGAACCCCATGGACAGAGGAGCCTGGCCGGCTGTGGTCCGTGAGGTCACAAAGAGTCAGACACGCCTGAGAGGCTGGGCACAGAAGTGAAGGTAAGGGCTTCCCTGGTGGCTCGGCTGGTGAAGAATCTGCCTGCAACGTGGGAAACTGGGTTTGATCCCTGGGTTGGAAAGATCCCCTGGAGAAGGGGAAGGCTACCCATTCCTGTATTTTGGGGCTTCCCTGGTGGCTCAGCTGGTGAAGAATCTGCCTGCAATGTGAGAAACTGGGTTTGATCCCTGGGTTGGAAAAATCCCCTGGAAAAGGGGAAGGCTACCCATTCCTGTATTTGTGGGCTTCCGTGGTGGCTCAGCTGGTGAAGAATCCACTGGCCCATGAGGCTCTGGTGAAGAATCTGCCTGCAACGTGGGAAACTGGGTTTGATCCCTGGGTTGGAAAGATCCCCTGGAGAAGGGGAAGGCTACCCATTCCTGTATTTTGGGGCTTCCCTGGTGGCTCAGCTGGTGAAGAATCTGCCTGCAATGTGAGAAACTGGGTTTGATCCCTGGGTTGGAAAAATCCCCTGGAAAAGGGGAAGGCTACCCATTCCTGTATTTGTGGGCTTCCGTGGTGGCTCAGCTGGTGAAGAATCCACTGGCCCATGAGGCCACAAAGAACTGGACACGACAGAGAGGCTGAGCACACAAGGAGGGTCTTAAATATGAAGGTTATCTCAGGTCATCTAACCACATAGCTCTTAAAAGCAAAGCACTTGCTCAGCTGAAGCAAGAGGGAGGCAGCAGAAAGGTAATTCAGAGCGAAGTCGAGCTTGAGAAGGCTTCGCTGCACTCCTGCAGGCTCTGAGATGTAGGGACCCAGCTGCAAGGACCCAAGACAGGCCTCTCGGAGAAAACTGAACTGTCAGCCAGCAGCCAGCAAGGAAGTGGGCCTCAGTCCTACAACCCCTACGAGAAACTGAATTCAGGCAACATCCTGAATGAGCCTAAAAGTGGCCTCTCCCCAGAGCCCCCAGGAGGAACACAGCCCTGCTGCAAAGCTGACTTTATCTTAGCCAGAGCCACTGAGCGAAGTCGAGCTTGAGAAGGCTTCGCTGCACTCCTGCAGGCTCTGAGATGTAGGGACCCAGCTGCAAGGACCCAAGACAGGCCTCTCGGAGAAAACTGAACTGTCAGCCAGCAGCCAGCAAGGAAGTGGGCCTCAGTCCTACAACCCCTACGAGAAACTGAATTCAGGCAACATCCTGAATGAGCCTAAAAGTGGCCTCTCCCCAGAGCCCCCAGGAGGAACACAGCCCTGCTGCAAAGCTGACTTTATCTTAGCCAGAGCCACGTCCGACTTCTGACCTCTGAAAACTGAGATAATAAACCGGTGTTGTGCTCAACTGTTAAATCTGTGATGACTTGCTACTATGGCAACAGGAAACAAATGCAGCCAACCTCACACCAACTCCCCACGTCACCGCGGATCAGCGTTACACTCCCCGCGTGACACTCGTAATGACATTGGCCCTCCCAGCACCCACACTCCTGGCGCACAGACATGCAGCTGTCCCCTTGCAGAGGAAGATGCTGAGGAAGGAAGCCAGCAAACGCTGGAGCCAGGCCCGATGAGTGTGAAGCCCCTGGTCCTGACCGATGGGCGGCCCGGCCTTCCCCTCAGGGCTCTGCAGGGGACGCACCGCCTCTGCCCACCGTGGCTGCCAAGCACTGGGGCCTCCTGCTCATGCACAGTGGCCTGGCAGCTTCACGCAAGTCACCCGAACCCGGGCAGGCACTTCCACCCAGGCTCCCTGCTCCCCAGGAGCCTGTCACTGAGTCCTCTGCCAGGCTCCAGGGCAGGCCCCCCTCACTGTTGGCTTTCTGCAGCGGGCAGAGCACACAGTGACATGTGGTGATGCCCAGTAACTACTGGTGGAGCGAAAGTCCCCAGGCTGGGCAGCTTCCGGACTTGTCTCTCGTGCTTCTTCCCTCCCAGTTCCTCTTTGAATCAGACCCCTCTGTGACGGAACCTGTGTGTTCACCGAACTCTCCAGAAGTCCAAGCGAAGCGGTGAGCCTCCTGGCTTGATTGTTTCTGCAGCACCCGAGACACAGAGCACAGGTAATGATCTGGACTCGGGCCTGCGGGCAGCTGATCTCCGCAGCCGGGGAGAGGGTTCAGACCAGCAGCAAGCGTGTCAGGCAGAGTCCCTGACCCCAGTCCCACAAGGGCCTTCCATCGCTCTCAGCACCCTGGCTACTGATGGTCTGGGCAGACCCCAACATCTGCTTCCGTTGTTCGTTGCAGTCGCCGGTTGACCTGCTTCTGCGCAGGGCGTTTGAATATTCTCATCAGAACGGAGAGATTAGTCAGAGCAGAGCCCTGCTTCATTAGCCTGGGAGAAGCGTGTTTAGCAGAGACCTCACAGCAAATAGGAGGATTGTAAATTATAGTATGCCTCAAAGTCCCCTTAGCCCAGGCCACCTGCTTGCCTGCTTCCCAGTCTTCAAACATGCAGGCTGATGTATTTCTACCCCCTTCTGAGTTGTGCCGGCTAACAGGAAAGTCTTAATTCCATCAAACCCTTGAAATTCCTATTTCCCGTCCACATTAACACCGTAATGAACAGCACCGGGCCTGTGTGAACACGGAGGGTGGCCACCCCCGGCTGGGTGTTGGGGCGCGAGGCAGAGCCGTGTGCTTCATCATTTGGGAGCTTGGGGAGCTGTATGCAGGCACCTCCAATTACAGCCCCTCCAGGGGCAGCAGCAAGACCTGCGTGTACACGCGGGCTGGCCAGGTGTCCAGGAACTGGAGGACGACCATCCGTGCGACAGTGACAAATGCTGAGCCTGCGGCAGCGTGCTCCCCGCTCAGCTGCCTCCCTGCTCCTGGGGGGACAGAGCTGCAGAGAGGGAGCCTCCCTGGAGGAAAGAGGCCAGCCCACCTGGTCCAGGCCCGCCAGGTGATGGGGGGCTTCCTGGGTCAGACCAGTGCGGAGGCCTGGGGAGCGGCCGGTGGGGCGCCGGGTGGCCTCCTTCTCCATCACCTGGCTACCCGCCTCCCTGGCACCTCTCCCCCTGCAGCCAGGGACCCAGGACTCCTCTCTGCCTGTCGCAGGGGTGTCCTGAGAACAGAGGAGCTGCCTGACAGCAGAATGGCAGAAAGGCACCATAAAAGGACCAAGAGCTGTGACTCATCAAACACACCCGCCCCCCGGGAAGTCACGGCTGAGCTTCAATCCACAGAGGACATGCTTGACTCTGCATCAAGAACTGAGATCAACCCACTAATTGTTGAGAGACAACAGAGTCTTGAGATAAAGGGGGTTTAACCTGGCAGACAAATTTGCTCTCAGCCTCTGCAATTGGCCAGAATCAGCCACAGAAAGCTGAGGGTAGGGCCCAGAGGAGGCTGTCAGTCTCCCACCACGGCAGGGAGAGGAGGCATGGAGGGGCCCCAGGACTCCCCAGCTCCCTACAGAGGAGGCGGAGGCAGCAGAGGCCTCTGCCACCAGGAAGCTGGGTTGCTGCGATTTGCAAAAACGTATAAATGTTCATTACAGCCTCTGGCAGCCTTAGGCCAGGTATGCTCTGTAAAAATTAACATCTTTAGGGCAGCTCAGGGCAATTGGGTCACAGCTGTCTCGGGGGCTCTGTGTCTGGCAAGGGCGGTCCTCCCAGGCTAGGGACACGGCACAGCTGGCCTCCAGCAGGCCACGTCGCCCCCCTCCACAGGCCTGGGGCCACCCCGCCTGTCTGTGTGCTTCCAGGAGCCAGAGGAGCAAGGCCCGGAATCTCAGGGGACCCTCCCCCCAGGGGGTGTTCTCCCCTCTCCTCCTCCTTCACCTCTCTTAAGGGTCCTTCTGTGGAGGGCTCCCTGCAGGCACTTGATCTGCGTCACAGTTGTCTCCATGGCAACCCCAGGAAGGGGGCTCCCCCATCATGATCACCAGTGGAAGGAGGAGACTCAGAGAAGCAAAGCGATTTTCCAGAAGGGAACACAAGGTGCCCAAGGCTAAACCCAAGGGCAGGATCTGCAGCCACTTGAGAGGGGACTCCCCTTCAGCTCTGGTCCAGCGTCTCCACACAGACCCGGCAGACACCTGGAAATGTCAGCATCAGGCCCTCGGGCAGGGTGAGAGGGGTTTGCTGGTGAAGTCTCTGAGGCCACTCCTGCCCCTCCCCACCCCTGCAGGCTGGGCAGCCCCACCCCAAGCTCCAGACCCAAGGCAGCTATTTCTCATAGAGGGGCCTGGCAGGCAATAGTCCTCAGGATCGCACACAGTCAGACACAACTGAAGCGCCTTAGCACACCCGCGCCCGCCCCAAGTCAAGACGCATCAGTCCATCAGCAGCTAGTCACAACTCGGCTTCAACAGCTTTAAGCCGCGATGCCTGTTTGCAAAGGCAGCCTTGCAGCACTTGGTGGAGTATGAATACTGATGACTAGCATCCACCAGGTGGTCCCACTGCAGACACACGGCCAGCTGCCTGCGGCTCAACCCTGCAGGGAGATGCTCCCACCCCCCCTGTCCAACTGCCCCTGCAGCTCCCCTGGACCACCAGCGCCCTCTCTCCCAGCGGGGTCCTGAGTGCACCCCCTCTACTCCCAGACCCACACCCTCTCCCTGTCCCACCTCCAGGAGGTGCCTCAGACTGCGATTGCCTTTGGCTCCTTACTAGAAATAAGAGAAGGGAAGCAGGGGGCGGAGCAGCCTGGAGCAGGGAAGGGGAAGGCACAGCACAGGGTGAAGTATATAATTTCTCAAAGTTCTCTTGCTGGATCAGCTTTCCATGGTAGCCTGTTTCAGTTTCCTAGGGCTGCCATATAAAACACCCCAAAGTTGAGGCTTAAAGCAATAGAAATTCACGCTTTCGTGTGAAACTGGGGGTCCAAAATCAACATTCACTGGGACCACTCTCCCTCCAAAGGCTCCAGGAGCGACTCCTTGCTTCCCTCATCCAGCTTCCAAGGGCGGCTGGCAACCTGGAAATCTCTGCTTGTGGCCGAATCACGCAAGTCTTTGCCCCCGAATCACGCAAGTCTTCGCCCCCGAATCACGCAAGTCTTCGCCTCCACCGTCAAATGGACTCTCCATCTGTTTATCTGCATCTGGCTCTGCTTCTTTTGCCTCATAAACACTTAGCTTTGGATTAAAGGCCCGAGATCCTTACCTTAATTACATTTGCAAAGTCCCTTACTACAAATAAGCTCACAGTCTGAGGTTCCAGGCAGATATGTCTTTGGGGGGGACACAACTCAACCAATTACAGTCCACCCTCTGGCCCTGAAAATGTCCATCCTGAGTGTAGGGTTACCTGTTCACTGAATCCACTGAGATCTTGTGTCTGTTCTGGGATCACTGCAGGCAGAATGACAGCTAGACCGTCCCCCGGCCCTGCAGTAGGCCTTCCTGACGTCCAGGCTGGTGCGTCTCTTCGTGGGCATGGGAGGACCGGCCGCCCCGTCCCCTGAAGCCATGGCAACCGAGCACCCGGGCCAGCCAGTGAGATGTGAGCAGACCCGCCCGGGCACGTCCCAGCCGGGCAGTTAGTCCCCAGGGCTGGACGCTCCTGCCCTGGTTTCCCCGCTGCGACGACTGGAGCCCCTGCAGGTGGTGGAGCCTGGGCTCGTGAGTGAGGACCCTCCAGTGTCTGATGGAGAAGAAAACTGAGGGAGACAAAACCTTTCTGGCTTCAAGCCACTGGGATTTAGGAGTGCTTGCTGCCTGGCTTCACCGCATCCCCATAGAGACCACACCTAAGCTGCGGTGACCTTGGGTGACGTTCCTTCACGCCACAGAAGAAGCAACTGGCCTTATTCATCCCCCAACATCCAGGTATTTTTGGCCCCAAGGACTGACATACACATTTGCATACCCACGCATACAATTAAGGGGACGCAGGTAGGGATGCCTCGACTGTCGTGAACTGAGTGAGTGAGGCCTGTGACGTAAAGCAGTATGACTTAGAGATCCTCACTCTTAATGTCCTATTTGGGGGAAACACTCCTGTCTCCTTCGTATTCTAGCTATAGGATATTTATATTGATTTTCCCCCAACATAATGGAGATAAATCCAGAGGAAGTGCTTGCATCTCGGGGAGAGAATAAGGGCCGACCCTCTGGGTAAAGGTCCCCGGCATTTATGACAGTAACCTCCTGCCTCCTCCTCTGGGTGGAAGGTCATTGGCGCCTTCAGACTTAATCACCAACAGGTTTCCTGCTGCCTGCCCTCCGCCTCAACCTCTCCTTGCTCGTCCAGACTGATGGGGAATAAATCTTACGTCATTGTTGCGTTACCCCCTGGAGAAAAACATGCCTTATTAATTCGCTCTGGCTTCTAACACTCAGACGGTAACAGAATGAAAAGTCTAGAGAGCTGTCTGAACCGGGCACCTCATTCTGCCACAGCACCAGCACCCTAGACAGAGTGTCTTTATAAACATGGGGAGCACACACGTCACATCGCAGCCCCGTGCATTCACAACACAAAGGGCTCTGCAGCACATTGTGGAGGCAGGATTCAAAAGTAGCCCCTCCAGGGGCGGCCCTGCTGGCCGGAGGCTGAGACCCCCGCTTCCAACGCAGGGTCACTGTGCACGGGAGGGTCACCAGGGTTTGATTCCTGGTCAGGGCACTGGATCCCATGCCTCAGCTAAAAACCCTGCCGGCCAAAACAAAGACGGAAGGCCCCACGTGCCGCAGCTAACACCCAGCACAGCCAGACAAGTAAAACCAAATATTAAAAAAGCCTCCCCTCCAGCCTCCATCCTCTGGTTTGCCCATCAGGCTCTAATCTAGACCTGGCCGCCTGCACTCACTTCCTGGGGCCTCCATGTCAAATCACCATCAACCAGGAGGCTTCCTGTGCTCAGGAGGCTTCCTGTGCTGCAGCACGCCAGGCCTCCCTGTCCTTCACCTTCTCCCGGAGTTTGCTCAAACTCATGTCATTGAGTCGGTGATGCCATCCAACCGTCTCATCCTCTGTCGTCCCCTTCTCCTCCTGTCCTCAATCTTTCCCAGCATCAGGGTCTTTTCCAATGAGTGGGCTCTTCGCATCTGGTGGCCAGAGTATTGGAGCTTCAGCATCAGTCCTTCCAATGAATATTCAGGGTTGGTTTCCTTTAGGATTAAAATGTCTTAACACAAAAGAAACGTATTCTCTCAAGTTCCAGTTGTGGGAATTCAGTATCAGGTGTCGGTAGGACCACTCTCCCTCCGAAGGCTCTGAGGCGTCATCTTTCCTGGCTCCTCCAACTTCTGGTGGCTCCTGGCAGTCCTCGGCATCCTGGGCTTGCAGACACATCACTCCAGCTCTGGCTCCATCCTCAGGCAGATGCCTTCTTCTCTAGGTCTCCGTGTCTCCTCTCCTCTTCTCATAAGGACACCAGTCACTGGACTCAGGGTCCATCCTAATCCAGCCTAATCTTGGGCCTCAACAATTTACAGCTCCAGCTCCAATGATCTTATTTCCAAATAAGGTCACCTTGAAGTTCTGGTGGACGTGAACTTTGAAGAGACACTATTCACCCCGCTATCACTGGGAAGGGACTTTACAGATGGAATTAAGGTCCCTAATCAGCCGACTTTAAAATCAGGAGCATGTCCAGGATTGCCTGCGTCGGCCTAGTGTAGTCACGTGAGCCCTTAAAAGCAGAAAAGGAACAGAAGCGTGAGAGGCGAGGCAGAGGGGAGGGAGCAGAGCGGGGGAGCGGGAGGGGCCACGGGCTCTGATGGCAGAGGGAGGCGGCCAGGAGCCGAGGTGGGCAGCCTCCAGAACCTGGAGGCCACTCCAGCAGCCAGCCAGCCAGCAGGGACCCGGGATGTCAGTCCTGCAGCCTCACAGAACTGAATTCTGCCAGCACCTGAATGAGCAGAAGGGGTTTGTCCCAGAACCCCCAGCAGGGAACCCAACCCAGCCGACCCTCTGACTTCATCTCATTGGAGCCTGGGCAGAAAACCTCGGGGGGGGGGCGCAGAGGGGCCCCTCCACTGACGCGGGTGCCCAGGAGCACCAGCGCAGAGCCTTGTGGGGGAAGCAAGAGCTGCCCCTCGGGGGATTCACTTCCAAGCTCAGGAGCGCGCATCGGTGCGCATGGGAAGCCCCCACTCACAGCCAAGCTCCTGCTCTGAGCACCTCCCACTGCGGCCCACTCACCCTCCTGCAGGGGCTCCAGCCACACCCTGCAGATGAGGAGGCCGAGACGGAGGACACGGTGCCCGGCTCACTAGCCGGGACGAGGAGGGGGCAGCGTCGGGCTCGGCACCTGCTCCTGACCCAGCATCAGCTGCCCCCAGAGGCTCCAGGTGGCCCTGGGAAATATTTCAGTAAGCTTTTAGAGTGTAACTCAGGCTTCTCTTGTAGCTCAGTTAGTAAAGAATCTGCCTGCAGTGCGGGAGACCCGGGTTCGATCCTTGGGTCGGGAAGATCCCCTGGAGGAGGAAATGGCAGCCCACTCCAGTATCGTTGTCTGAAAAATCTCATGGACAGAGGAGCCTGGTGGGCTGCAATCCACGGGGTCACAAAGAGTCGGCCACTACTGAGTGACTAACACTTGAGTGTAACTGAAATTCCCTGTTCCTTTAAAATCAGGAGCAAAAACAGCTGTTTCACTCACTCATTTATTAATTCAACAACAATTAGTTGCTGAATTGCTGCTGCTATGTGCCAAACCAGAACTGCCTTTATGCTGAATCAGACTGATACCGAAACAGCTATGGCATGGGTCCCAAATGGGCCAGATTCTGAGTCAGACCACCTGGTACCCTGCAGCCTCCTTCAACGGAGACCAGACGTGAACCTGCCCGTTGGAGGGGATGGGCCATGGGAAGTCCAGTGGGCACCTGGTGTGGGCGGGGGAGAGCACGCAGGGAAGTGTCCCCATGCAGGACGGGGCAGGTCCCCGGGCCCAGGCGCTCCCAGCTCAGCTTGGGGCTGTGTGGGTGGTGCAGGTGCAGGAGGCCAGGGTTTCCAGAGAGCTCAGCAGTGCTACCGCAGGGTGAGGGGATGCCCAGGGGAGGGTCCCTGGTGGCCGTACTTGGGGCCACTAGCAATGGGCATGAAGGCCCCCAGAGGGGAGTCTGGACCCCAGCAGTAATGACCAGGCCAGGAGCAGCGGGCAGCAGCCTCGGTGGCGGAGAGACCCAGCCCATGCCTGGGAGTCCAGGTGGATTCAAGATGGTCAACGTGCCCCATGCCTGGGGAACACCCTAACTGTAAAGGCTGCATATTTCTAAATGCAAAGTGAACTTCTGAGTTCCCTCCTGAGCCACAGACTGTGGGCTCAAGTGCCATCTGAGGTGCGACTGGCTTCGAGTTTTGGCAACCCACTCCAGTGTTCTTGCCTGGGGAATCCTGTGGACAGAGGAGCCTGGTGGGCTGCTGTTCATGGGGTTGTACAGAGTCGGGCACAACTGAAGCAATTTAGCATGCATGCCATGCCTTGGAGAAGGAAATGGCAACCCACTCCAGAATTCTTGCCTGGAGAATCCCAGGGACAGAGGAGCCTGGTGGGCTGCCGTCTGTGGGGTCGCACAGAGTCGGACACGACTGAAGCAGCTTAGCAGCAGCAGCAGCAACCTGAAATGCTTGTTCACCTTTGGTCAGCTCAGCCAGATTCACAGCAGAGTGGGCCATCCTGTCCCACGCCCCTGAACTTGGCCAGAGCAAGTCCAGGGCTTCCCCAGATGTCAGCACACAGATCAACTTCAAGGTTTAACTAAATCCAAGATCTGAGAAGCTTCCCTGGTGGCTCAGATGGTAAAGATTCTGCCTGCAGTGCAGGAAACCCAGGCTTGATCCCTGGGTCGGGAAGATCTCCTGGAGAAGGGAATGGCTACCCACTCCAGGAGGCTCACCTGGAGAAACTAACACTTTCAGTTTTGCTTTCCAGATCTGATAAGGTCAGAAGTCGAAGCACAGTTTCCAAAGATCAAGTGCTTAGATGGGGGGAGCCCAATCCCTACGGGCCCCAGGTGAGAACCATCCCCACACACACCACGACTCTCCCTCCTTGACGTGTCCGCTGACATGGAAGGGGTCCCAAAGCCTGAAGGCCCTCAGGAGCCTCAGAGAGCTCAGGTGCCTGGCTCTGAGCTCCTCAGGAAAAGAGCACCAAGGGAGCAGCGAGGTCAGAGGACACCCGGGGACACCCAGGAGGGTGCCCAGGAGGGGCAGAGAGGGCCCGAAGGGAGGGTTTCCTCTGGACGGGGCAGGCACCAGCTGAGCTAAGGACTGGGGAAAGGCGACCGGCCAGACGGTCCGGGAGCCTCTGTAATTCCCTAAACCTCGCCTCGGGCTGCCGCTGCTTCATTTTCACTGTAGGAGGAGACGGGGGTGGGGGTCTCTAGCACCCCGTCTCCGCACGGGGGTGGGGGCACACCTGTACCTCAGCGTCATGGAGAGGAGATGTTAGCAAATACGACCTGGAACCAC
>SJXQ01006971.1:0-137725 GCA_006408695.1 Aepyceros melampus | reverse complement strand
GGTTGGGGCATAGACTTGGATTACTGTGATGTTGAATGGTTTGCCTTGGAAATGAACAGAGATCATTCTGTCATTTTTGGGAGCTTTAGCATGAGTCAAATAATGTCATGAAACTCTCTCATGATGGAACTCTCCAAAGGCACTCCAACTTAACTTCAAATTAAAGACAAACTCTTTCCAGTGGCCTACAAGGCCCCTCAAAGGCACACACGATCTGACTCTCAGCTACCTTTCTGATCCTATCTCCCTGCACATCTTTCCTTTGCTCACTGTGCTTCAGCCTCAGTGGCCTTGCTTATTCTTTGAACTTCTCAAACTTATACCTAGCTCAGGGCCTTTGTTCTTAGAATACACTTCTTGAAGTTATCCTATGGCTCACTTTTTTCATTGAGGCCTCTGTTCAAATATTAACTGATCAGATCTGTCATCCACACTCAATATTCTGCTGTACAGATCACCTCCTAAATACACAATTATTCTTTTCCTTCTTTCACTTATTCTCAGCATCCATCACCTAGAATGTAGTTTCACATAGACAGGAATTTTTTCTGCTTATTGCTATTTTATTGCTTGTTTTATTAATATTTATTTCAGTATGAATTTTTTCCCTCTCCCATATTGTGAGAAGTGATATGCATGAATATTCATAAAGGAACCTAGACAATGTGTCAGTTTTGGTTTCACACTTGTAAGTGTAATGCTGGTGCTAAAGGGAACTATTGATTGATGGGTAATAAAGTTGCTTGGAGTCTTGGATTTCTCCATCTTTCAGACCAGTTGCATTCTGCTTTCCTATTCATATTTTGAGTCCTCAGAACCAAATACTGACCATTATGTCACCCACTTATAATTAGGTTATCTACCCAACATCCTGCATGCCTCTTAGAATATTTTTATTTTTGTACTGTAAACTCAAACTTTCCCCTATCATCTTTGTCTTTCCTCCACATTGCCCTGCTTTACCTGAACTTTTCAAACTCCAAGCAACCTGCCTCATCTCTCAGTAGATCCAAGCAAGGCAGTGAAAAGCAAAGAAATGTTTTCTGGGACCAAAGAAAGTATGGATTTAGTACAATAACTAGGAGACAAGTTACCTGTTTTTGATTGGGTGGGACAGATGAAAGGTAATGGAAATAATGCTGGAAGATAATATTTGGGATTCTATCTACATACATAAGAAAAAATGAATAAAAGGGTGCTTGTAGTGAGCTTAACATTTTTTTTCCCTAGGAAGTTTTGGCTTTATACCTTGCAGTACTTTATCTTCTGTTCTCATTTTACCTTCTTAAAATGTGTTTTTAAATCCTAGTAAAGGCAGAAAATGTTAAGTTCTGTGCAAAATTTGGTACTCTGTATTAATAAGGGAATAAATGAAATTAGTTTTTCATGTTGCTTTACAAACAGTTCTGGGAAAGGACAATTAGGAAAAAAGAAAATATCTAGGGTGGGAACTGCAAACTGAACAAGTTCTTCCCAAGCAATATGGGAATCTCGTAACTAATCTTGTCAGTGGTTATCAAACATTTGAATTACCTGACTTGTTCCATAGACTGTTCATCCTTGCCCCACCCCCCACGGCCCACTGAGGCCTGGTGATTTGGATTCAGTGGAAATATGTAGGGTTTGAAGGGTAGATAGATAAATTAAAGATCCAATGGCCTTTGAATTGTTTGTAGGAAACACTGCTTTTTAACCATCTAGTCTAAAAAAAGATAAGGGCCTTTATTCTCTCATTTTTGGTGTCTCTGTTTTCAGAGGAGGGAATTGTTCCAGCGAAGGGGACTTCACTTTCACTTTTCACTTTCATGCATTGGAGAAGGAAATGGCAACCCACTCCAGTGTTCTTTCCTGGAGAATCCCAGGGACGGGGGAGCCTGGTGGGCTGCCATCTATGGGGTCGCACAGAGTTGGACACGACTGAAGCGACTTAGCAGCAGCAGGTTTAACAACAAAAATGCTGCTAAAGTCTCTGGAGCACATTTTATGACTGGCAGTTAAAAAAAGATAAGGGCCTTTATTCTCTCATTTTTGGTGTCTCTGTTTTCAGAGGAGGGAATTGTTCCAGCGAAGGGGACTTCACTTTCACTTTTCACTTTCATGCATTGGAGAAGGAAATGGCAACCCACTCCAGTGTTCTTTCCTGGAGAATCCCAGGGACGGGGGAGCCTGGTGGGCTGCCATCTATGGGGTCGCACAGAGTTGGACACGACTGAAGCGACTTAGCAGCAGCAGGTTTAACAACAAAAATGCTGCTAAAGTCTCTGGAGCACATTTTATGACTGGCAGGCCCAGGTTCTTGAAATTCCTGACTATAAAGCCTCTTTCCTTTTTGCTTCTTTACTCAAATTATAAAACAGCAAAACTACAACTATAGGGAATTGTGTTGGTATCAGTATCTGGGGAGAAAAATTTACTATGGATAATAATAGCTTTTGTATAACCTTTTTCTAACAGTGTTGCTTAATACCTAGAATTTGGGCAAAACATTGACTTCAGTGTAGGCACCTGAAAGGAATAGCAAAGTGAGACAAGTATGTGTAGATTACAAATTACTTTAACTAAGTGTGGATGAGAAATGTCACCTGCTATATCTGTAATCAAGGGATGTGGCCATCAAGCCACCAGCCACTGCAGCCACCCTAGTCATCCTGAGATTCAGGATGGAGAAAAACAGGATCCCGGTCCTAGATAGTTAAAATGTGTATCAAGAAATGATGTTAGTCAGCCTGCTCTTCCAACTTTCCATACACAAAATAAAGACGTGCTAAATTCATTGAGATTTCTTCTTAGCAGAAATCTTTTGATGAATATTCAACTACCTGGTTTGTTTTTGCAAAATTGCTATATATTCTGATTCCTCCCTTACCTCCTCAAAACAGCCCCTCCATGCTATTTGAAAGGCTGTCTCCTGGGTTTAGAAGTGTCAGTCGCTCAGTTATGTCCGAGCCTTTGCCACACCATGAGCTGTAGTCTGCCAGCCTCCTCTGTCCATAGAATTCTGCGAGAAAGAATACTGGAGTGGGTAGCTATTCCCTTCTCCAGGGGATCTTCCTAACCCAGGGATCAAACACAGGTCTCCTGCACTGCAGGCGGATTCTTTACCATCTAAGCCACAAGGGAAGTCCATCTACTTGGCTTAGGTCCACAACAAATTATTGAATAAAACACAATTCTTAACTCAGGTTGTGCATTTTTCAGTGGACAAATGGAATCAAGATAACCAGGTGCGCTATAAGTTTTCTATTCATGTTGGTCATGGTATCAAAATACTGCTTTTAAAATAACGTTACATTTGGTTTTTGAGCTCAAGAAAAAAGGACTTGAGTTGACCCACTCTTATCTGCTGTAAAGTAACTAATGCTTAACTTTCCACCCTCCCTCCCCATCCTCCTGAGTAGATTTACACTGACCACCCATCTCTCACGGTTTTACAGGAAAAGGTAAGTTATTTGCATGAGTGAACAGTTACTCTAGCTAGTTCTGGACCGACCCACAAAACTTGGTCCTTTCTGGAGTTCTTCCTCTTCATCCTAAGAGAAAGGCCAGTTCTTACTAGGAAAAAAAAAAAATCGGCGGTACAAAAAAGTACCATAACAGAGAAGAAAAATAAAAAAGACAGCTTCTTCCACTGCAAAGGTGGGTGGCTCTTAAAAGAACCCTTAGAATGTGAAGTGGCTGGGCAACTCGTGCGAGCGCCGAGTCCCCACAGGGACTCACTTGAAGCTGGTGTACTCGGTGACTGCCTTGGTGTCCTCGGACACGGGCGTGCTTGGCCAGCTCGCCGGGCAACAGCAGTCGCACGGCTGTCTGGATCTCCCGGGACGTGATGGTCCAGCATTTGTTGTAATGCGCCAAGCGCGAGGCTTCGCTCGTAATGCGCTCGAAGATGTCGTTGACAAATGAGTTCATGATGCCCATGGCTTTGGACGAGATGCCAGTGTCTGGGTGCACCTGTNACTCAATGGACGTGAGTCTGAGTGAACTCTGGGAGTTGGTGATGGACAGGGAAGCCTGGCGTGCTGCGATTCATGGGGTTTCAAAGAGTCGGACTCGATTGAGCAACTGAACTGAACTGAAAGCTCACTCAGGATACTATGTTAAAAAATAGACTATAGGAGAGCAAGAATAGAGGCAGGAAGAATATAAAAGAGGCTACAGAAACACTCAGGAGAGAGATGGGTGGTAGCCATGGAGATAGTGAGAGGTAGTCAAGATATATTTTAATTGAAATTGATGAATTGTACCTAGGTTATGGCTGAAAGAAAGGAATCAAAGATTAATTGCAGTTTCTTGGACTGAGCACTTGGAAAGAGCTGAAACTTACTGATAAAAGAGGCAAGTAGGTTTGGAAGGGGAAAGCCTAGAGTAATATCTTAGGCAAAATGTTGAGATTCCTGGTTGCTATCCAAGTGGAAATATCAAATAAGAAATACCAAATTCCCAAGTTGGGAATATGAAATATGAGAATCTGGAGTTCAGGAAAGAGAAAGGGGTTAGATTCTAAAATCCCACTTCTTGCTCGCTTATAGTGTTCTACCCTTTCTTTCCTGGAGTAGGAAATGCTGTTCTTGCCTGGAGAATCCCCTTGGACAGGAGCCTGGCAGGCTATAGTCCATGGGGTCTCAAAGAGTCAGACATGACTGAGCAACTAAGCAGAGCACCCTTTCTTTCTGGAAGCTTTCAGAATCAATTTAACATGTCTAGATACATTTTTTCCCCTAATATCTAACTTTGGTCTTAGTATTTCACTAAAATTTGGACGTATTTGGGAGCCCTATTCCACTTACCCCAGCTGTTGACTGTTGTTATGGATTGAACTGTGTCTCTCTAAAAGATATGCTGAAGTCTAACCCCTGGTGCCTTAAAATGTGGCCTAATTTGAAAATGGGGTCTTTGTAGATGTAATCATTTAATAAGGTCATTAGGATCTAATCCATAAGGTCTAATCCAGTATGACTGATGTCCTTGAAATGTAGAAAGCACAAGAAGAAAACTGAGACAAATGGGGTTACGCTGTTGTAAACCAAAAGATACCTGGGGCTGCCAGAAGCTGAAAGACAAGGAAGGATCCTGGCAAAGAGGGACAGGTCCCCACCAACATGTTTACTTTAAACTTCAGAATGATGACCGAGTACATTTCTGTTGTAAGCCACTAAGTTTTGTGGGGCTTTGTTATGGCAGTCCTAAGAAACCAATGCAAACTAAAAATTTTAATAATAGAATTATATTATTTAATTTTAAACAAAATTTTAGATTTTTAAAAACTCCTAGACATTCCTTCTTAATGGTAGTATTAATCTCTGGCCTGGTCAAATACTGGTTTTAAAACTTGGACATTTAGTATAAATGTATAGTTCTATTTTTCCTTATCTGCCTTATTTGGATTGGAGAAGGAAATGGCAACCCACTCCAGTGTTCTTCCCTGGAGAATCCTAGGGACGGGGGAGCCTGGTGGGCTGCCATCTATGGGGTCACACAGAGTCAGACACGACTGAAGCAACTTAGCAGCAGCAGCAGCAGCAGCCTTATTTGGGCTCTTTGAGACCTTCCAAGATAAAAGGTCTGTTGTCTTTTCTTTTATTCTGGGGAACTATTTATTAATATTTCTCGTATAGTTCAAGATCCCAGCTAGTTTAAATAGTATGTCATACGAACTGGCTTCACTGGATGTCCAAAAGTACAGCAGGGCTCAGAGGTTTGCTGAACTCCGTGAACGGCTCAGTTCTCTAGTTCTCTCCCTCAGCAGTTACCCTCCTGAGTGCTGTCTACAGTTATTCTTGCCTTCATACTCACATGACCCTCCATCTTGCTGCTGCCTCTTGAAAACAAAGAAGTTCCTTTAACAAAAGATAAGAGCAATCTACATTCCCCTACTCCAGGGTACCTCTGGGCTGCTCTCTTATCTGCGGTGGCATTAGATTAGAAATACAGTGCAAAATAAATGTAATGCATTTGAATCATCCCCAGACCATCCCCCCTCCACCACTCGTCTGTGGAAAAATTTTTGCCTTCCACGAAATTGGTCTCTGGTGCCAAAAAGTTTGGGGAACCCCTGCCTTAATCCAATTGCTGAAATGTTTGTGCTAATCAAATTGGTCTAAATTTTTTGAGCTAATCAATGTGGAAAGTGGTTGGGACTACGTTTAAACCAATCAGGCCAAGGTTAAGAACTGAGATAACATCTCTTTTGGGGGGAACACACAGTGGCTGATTCTCAAACCTGACTGCTCATTGGCGTCACCTGGGGAGCTTTTTAAAAATTCTAATGGATGAACGTGAAAGTCGCTCAGTCATGTCTGACTTCTGCAATCACATGGACTATACAGTCCATGGAGCTCTCTAGGCCAGAATACTGGAGTAGGTAGCCTTTCCCTTCTCCAGAGATCCCAACCCAGGGATCAAACCCAGGTGTCTCGCAATGCTAGTGGATTCTTTACCAGGTGAGCCACAAGGGAAGCCCTAAGTGAAGTGAAAGTTGCTCAGTCGTGTGCGACTCTTTGCAACTATACAGTCCATGGAATTCTCCAGGCCAGACTACTGGAGTGGGTAGCCTTTCCCTTCTCTAAGGGATCTTCCCAACTAATGGGTGGCTATATTCTAGATCACTTAAATCAGAATTTCTGGGGATAGCACCAAGACATCAGTATTTCTAAGAGTCCTCCAGGTACAATGGGCTGTTGTTTTTGCCAGAAGTTTTCACTTTTGTCCCAAGTTCAAAGGATTTGTTAACAGAATAAGCCACTTATTATATACATGTAAATAATACAAATATTAGAGAATTATCTAGCTTATTTTAAATACACTAACATTATATGAAAAGAAAAACAGAAAGAGCAGAGGATACACCACCAAATCGGGTTTTGACCAACATCCAGACTTAATCAGCGCTGGGAAGTCCCATGTCACAGAACATCTGGAGTCCCGAATGGAAAAAGGTCCCAGGCAGTGATTCCACTCCGTGGGTGAGATTGCAGTTTGGGGTTCCCACTTATAACCCCAGGACAGATATCATCATCAATCTGTACCAAATTGCAAGTCTGCTGCTGCTGCTAACTCGCTTCAGTCGTGTCCAACTCTGTGCGACCCCATAGATGGCTGCCCACCAGGCTCCCTCATCCCTGGGATTCTCCAGGCAAGAACACTGGAGTGGGTTGCCATTTCCTTCTCCAATGCATGAAAGTAAAAAGTGAAAGTGAAGTTGCTCAGTCATGTCCGACTCTTAGTGACCCCAAGGAATGCAGCCCACCAGGCTCCTCCATCCATGGGATTTTCCAGGCAAGAGTACTGAAGTGGGGTGCCATCGCAAGCCTGGTTTCATGTTAATGCTATTTGTTTGCTTATTTAACTTAGATGCAGAGTACATCATGTGAAATGGGTCCAGGTTGGAATGGGTCCATCCATCCAGGCTGGATGAAGCACAAGCTGGAATCAAGATTGCCGGGAGACAGACAAATGGCTAAGAAAGTTGTGGTACATACACACAATGGAATATTACTCAGCTATAAAAAATAGTGGATTTGAGTCAGTTCTAATGAGGTGAATGAAACTGGAGCCCATTAGAAAGAATGAAGTCAGAAAGAAAAACACCAATACAGCATATTAACACATATGTATGGAATTTAGAAAGATGGTAATGACAACCCTATGTGCAAAAGAGACACAGATGTAAAGAACAGACTTCTGGACTCCATGGGAGGTGAGGGTGGGATGATTTGAGAGAAAAGCATTGAAACATGTTATTACCATATGTGAAATAGATGACCAGTCCAAGTTGGATGCATGAAGCCGGTTCACTGGGCCAACCCAGAGGGATGGGATGGGGAGGGAGTTGGGAGGGGGGTTCAGGATGGGGAGACACATGTACACTCATGGCTGATTCATGTCAATACATGGCAAAACCTACCACAATATTGTAATTAGCCTCAAGTTAAAATTAATTTAAAAAAAAGATTGCTAGGAGAAATATCAATAACCTCAGATACCCAGACGACACCACCCTTATGGCAGAATGCAAAAAAGAACTAGAGCCTCTTGATGAAAGTGAAAGAGGGCAGTGAAAAAGCTGGTTTAAAACTCAACATTCAAAAAACAATGATCATGGCATCCACTCCCATCATTTCGTGGCAAACAGATGGGGAAACAATGGAAACAGTGACAGACTTTCTTTTTTGGGCTCCAAAATTACTGCAGATGGTGACTTGCAGCCATGAAATTAAAAGATGCTTGCTCCTTGGAAGAAAAACTATGACAAATCTAGACAGCATATTCAAAAGCAGAGACATTACTTTGCCAACAAAGGTTCATCTAGTCAAAGCTATGGTTTTTCCAGTAGTCATGATGGATGTGAGAGTTGGACCATTAAGAAAGCTGAGCACCGAAGAACTGATGCTTTTGAACTGTGGTGTTGGAAAAGACTCTTGAAAGTTCCTTAGACTGCAAGGAGATCCAACCAGTCCATTCCAAAGGAGATCAGTCCTGAATATTCATTGGAAAGACTGATGCTAAAGCTGAAACTCCAATACTTTGGCCAGTTGATGTGAAGAACTGACTCATTTGAAAAGACCCTGATGCTGGGAAAGATTGAAGGTGGGAGAAGGGGACGACAGAGGATGAGAAGGTTGGATGGACATGAATTTCAGCAAGCTCCAGGAGTTTCGGTGGTGCCATCCATGAGGTCACTAAGAGTCGGACACAGCTGAGCGATTTAACTGACCTGAACTAAACTTTGTCTTGTAAAACTTGGAATGTTGTTAAGTCTGGGGCTTGACTGGTCAGGCCCCCTCCACAGGCTCAACAATCTCAAAATTCTTCCCCCATCTTATCTAAGGTGCTGCAAGTCTTGCACTCACAGCAGGCAGTCACTCCCAGTCACTCCCAGTCAGGGCAGTGTCCAGGCAGGTTAGAAGCAAGATCAGAGGCCTGCTCTGCTCTTTTGCCTCTGAAGCTTAAAGAAGACTACTTCTGTTTTATTTCCCTAACAGCAGCCAAATTTGAGAACTACATACATAAGGGATTAGGTGAGTTCCTTAATGAAAATCAGTATGCAACTAGAGAAACAGAAGAAAAAGCTACATAGTGGTTGACAGCCCTATAATGTATACTATCGACTAAGTTACACTTCATAACATAAGAAATCAAGTCTTGAAGAATACTTTAAAGAAACAACACATAAGAAGAAATGAAAGTCTACAAGAGTACTTTCAACTGAGTTTGAGTGCCACAACAAAAGATCCTGCATGCCACAACTAAGACCCTTAGCAGCCAAATAATTTTTTAAAAAAGAATACTTTGAGGTGATAGTCTTCATCTCCATTGCTGTGCTTACAGTGTGGACAAAGACTGTAACCTGCCATTTCAGTAAACAAAGGATGCTGTGGCCAAAAAGTCATCAGCCTCAGCAGCTGTCTCAGTGCAACCTGAGGGAATTCAGGGCAGAGCAAACCAAGATAATGGCCCTACATAGTTAAGCGGTAGTGTTAGTCACTCAGTTGCGTCCAACACTTTGTAACGCTATGGACTGTAGCCTGCCAAATTCCTCTGCCCATGGAATTTTCCAGGCAAGTATACGGGGGTGGTTAGCCATTCCTTTTTCTGGGGGATCTTGCTGAATCACGGATTGAACCTGGGGTCTCCTGCCTTGCAGGCAGATTCTTTACCATCAGAGCCACCAGAGAAGCTCCAAGGATATATGCCCATGTATACCCATGTATTTGGCTTCGAGGGTATATTTCTTTTCCTTCAACAAAAACTCGTATAAATCCTGACTCCTCCCTTGCTGCTTTAGAACAACAGTCTCTCAGAGCTGAGAGGTTTAGGTCCTTAGCTAAGTCTACCAAATAAAATATAATTCTCAACTTTCAGGTTGTGCACTTTTTTCCCAGTCAAAAATAGGTATCCTTAAAGGCAAGTTTATGTTTTCTTCGCTGAGCCCTAGATGTATTTTTCACTGCCAACTCCATATATCCAACTGAATATCAAAAACCTTCTCAACCTTAAATCAGAATTCTAGATCTCAATTCACTGCCCCAGTCTAACAAATCAACAGCACCACTGTTCACCCAGTTGCTTAAGACAAAAACTTAGGGGTTTGCTCCTATCCAAATCCTATTCCTCAAACAGACCTGTCAGTTCTACCTCCCAAATATAATCTCAATCCCAACATCTCTCAGCACTTCCGCTGTACTGGGCTTCCCTGAGCGCTCAGTTGGGTAAAGAATCTGCCTGCAACACAGGAGACCCTGCTTTGATTCCTGGGTGGGGAAGATGTCCCGGAGAAGGGATAGGCTACCCTCAGTGAATTCCCAGTATTCTTGGGCTTCCCTTGTGGCTCAGCTGGTAAAGAATCTGCCTGCAATGCAGGAGTCCTGGGTTCCATCCCTGGGTTGGGAAGCCCCTCTGGAGAAGGCTACCCACTAAAGTATTCTGGCCTGGAGAATTCCATGTGTAGTCTGTATAGTTCATGGGGTCGCAAAGTTTGACGGGACTTTCACTTTTATTCCAATCCAACATGTCTAGACTATCAAGTGGTTCTTACATTTTAGCAGCATCAGAATCACCCAGAGGGCTTTTTAACACAAATTCTTAAGTGTCTGAAGACTCCACTTTTAATGAATTTTCGGAAAATGCTAATACTGCTGGTTTCTAGACCAGATTTTGACTCACTGCTCTAACCTGTGACACTGTAACAGCCTCCTAGTTGGTTTCCTTGCTTCTACTATGAACTACCTGCTGCTGCTAAGTCGCTTCAGTCGTGTCCGACCCTGTGCGACCCCATAGACGGTAGCCCACCAGGCTCCCCCGTCCCTGGGATTCTCCAGGCAAGAACACTGGAGTGGGTTGCCATTTCCTTCTCCAATGCATGAAAGTGAGAAGTGAAAGTGAAGTCGCTCAGTCATGTCCGACTCTTAGCGACCCCATGGACTGCAGCCTAGCAGGCTCCTCCGCCCATGGGATTTTCCAGGCAAGAGTACTGGAGTGGGGTGCCATTGCCTTCTCCATGAACTACCTAGGATCTATGATCCACAAAGCAACCAAAGTGATTACGGTTAATCCCTACTGGAAGCAATCCAACAGTTCCCAAAGCACTAAAATGAAACTGCAGCTAGTCTCCTTGCACACCCAACCATAGCATAACTTTCTGCTCCTTTAAGATTTCAAACTTTTTACTGCTTTGGAAAATGCATATTTTGTTTCCATTGTATGGACAAGTTCTTTATATACGGCAAGCTTTTCTGAGTGGTAATTCCCTAACTGCTGCTGCTAAGTCGCTTCAGTCGTGTCCGACCCTGTGCGACCCCATAGACGGTAGCCCACCAGGCTCCCCCGTCCCTGGGATTCTCCAGGCAAGAACACTGGAGTGGGTTGCCATTTCCTTCTCCAATGCATGAAAGTGAGAAGTGAAAGTGAAGTCGCTCAGTCATGTCCGACTCTTAGCGACCCCATGGACTGCAGCCTAGCAGGCTCCTCCGCCCATGGGATTTTCCAGGCAAGAGTACTGGAGTGGGGTGCCATTGCCTTCTCCATGAACTACCTAGGATCTATGATCCACAAAGCAACCAAAGTGATTACGGTTAATCCCTACTGGAAGCAATCCAACAGTTCCCAAAGCACTAAAATGAAACTGCAGCTAGTCTCCTTTGCACACCCAACCATAGCATAACTTTCTGCTCCTTTAAGATTTCAAACTTTTTACTGCTTTGGAAAATGCATATTTTGTTTCCATTGTATGGACAAGTTCTTTATATACGGCAAGCTTTTCTGAGTGGTAATTCCCTAGGGAGAACAGTATCACTGAAAATTAGGCACGTTTTACGTGATTTGACATGAGGCAGAGCAAAGGCAGCAAAACGGTTAGTTCTTGGGTATCATAACCAAGCTCCAATTTCCCTAACGGGAATCTACACATAAACTGGGCACCCATGTGCTTGTGAATACAGGATATATAAACTCAACGAATGTTAGTAATAGGTGTAAGCTAAATTATCCCATTTTGTACACAACACAGAACACGCTCTACAAAAATTCAGTACCACATCGTTATATCACTTGGGAACACTAGACAGTCGCACCATAGATATTCAAACTTTTTAATCTTGTATGATGAAATTCATAAAAAGCAACATCATTGAAACAGCCAGTTTCAACAGCAGTTCTTTGAGAAAACTCAGCACATCTATACCCTATTATATTCTCACACAAAACTAGATAAACATACTTATTCCCCCATTGTATATAAAGGAATACGATATTTGTACTTAACGAGTGAAAACCAATATAAAAAGCTGGGCAGCAGAAGACCCGTGTGAAACAAAATGACAGCTTCTTCCACTGAGATGAGTGGCTCTGAAAAGAACCTTTAGAACGTCAAGTGGCTGGGCAACTCGTGCGAGCGCCAAGTCCCCACAGGGACTCACTTGGAGCTGGTGTACTTGGTGACCGCCTTGGTGCCTTCGGACACGGCGTGCTTGGCCAGCTCGCCGGGCAACAGCAGTCGCACGGCTGTCTGGATCTCCCGGGACGTGATAGTTGAGCGCTTGTTGCAATGGGCTAGCGCGAGGCTTCTCCTGCGATGCGCTCGAAGATGTCGTTGACAAATGAGTTCATGATGCCCATGGCTTTAGACGAGATGCCGGTGTCCGGGTGCACCTGTTTCAACACTTTGTACACGTAGATAGAATAACTCTCTCTACGGCTGCGCTTGCGTTTCTTGCCGTCCTTTTTCTGGGCTTTGGTGACGGCTTTCTTGGAGCCCTTTTTGGGCGCAGGAGCAGGTTTTGCCGGTTCTGGCAAAACGGCAAACACAAGCTGTGGAGCCTATTGGGCACGCAAACGACAACAAGCAGCACCTTGGCTGACCCCGACAAGTCGGTACTTGTAGAGACTGTAGGCAAATTAAGGTTCTGATCACGCCCCGTTGCGATTGGCGAGATTTCAGTGGCTCTCTCGCGAGGGAGACGAGGTTATGTAAATGAGTGGATTCTGACTGCGCTATCCTATTGGTCACGAGGCCGAAGATGTGCTGTAGCCAATCAAAGTGCCTTCTAGGCAATCGCCGTTCTGCCTATAAAAGGGTGAAGTGGGGCTGTGGAGGGCGAGTTTGTCGGGCGTTTGGCGGGAGCGTTTTGTTAGTGGGCGTTGCTGTCATGTCTGGTCGTGGCAAGCAAGGCGGCAAGGCCCGCGCCAAGGCCAAGTCGCGCTCGTCTCGCGCAGGCTTGCAGTTCCCGGTAGGGCGGGTGCACCGCCTGCTGCGCAAAGGCAACTACGCTGAGCGGGTGGGGGCAGGCGCGCCCGTCTACATGGCGGCAGTCTTGGAGTACCTGACCGCCGAAATCCTGGAGCTGGCGGGCAATGCGGCGCGAGACAACAAGAAGACGCGCATCATCCCCGTCACCTGCAGCTGGCCATCCGCAACGACGAGGAGCTGAACAAGCTGTTGGGCAAGGTCACCATCGCCCAGGGCGGCGTTTTGCCCAATATCCAGGCCGTGTTGCTCCCGAAGAAGACTGAGAGCCACCACAAGGCAAAGGGCAAGTGAGGCCGGCCTCCAGAAGCCCTACCCAGCTCTCGTTGTAGAAGGGGCACCTGTAAAATCAAAAGGCTCTTTTCAGAGCCACCCACGCTTTCAAATAAAGAGTTGTTAACTAACTTCTCGATTCCAACCTTGTCGGTAGTAAAGGGGGAGCCTAGCCTGGGTTGTGGATCGTAAAAGCTAGGACTTGAGCCAGGTGAAGGGAGGAAACTTGAGCGCGCCACTGTCGCTTCAGTTCTAAGTGCTCCGCGATGGCTTATGTTTGGGAGTCGGATGTCTAGTGCTCAAAACGAGTTCCCAGGCCTTTGCCCAACTTGAGGTCTAAGTACCAGCGGGATGTTCCCTCACACACGCATACATCTCGGACACTCACAGTCTGTTAAGGAAGCTGACAGATTTGAAGAGGATGGCGGACCTGAGTTTTCGACTTCAGTGTACTGTCTTAAAGGGATAAAGATGCCTTAGCGGTGGAGATACAGGTCCCCAGTGCGGCTTTTGGAAACGGGATCTCGCGCCCTGCTGCGGGGGAGATAAACTTTCCGCTTTCTAAAGCACCGAAAGGCGGAAAACAAACCAAGATCCGTCCAGCCAACTAGGTAGACTAGGGGACCTCTGGAAAGGTAACTGCATTCAGGGTGCTGGGGACGGGGGTGGTGCAAACAGAAGGTCAAGGTTCAGTTTGGGAGTTAGCGTAGCAAAGGAAGAGGGTATCGTAAGTAGTGTGCTCTAAGCGACTGAGAAGGAACATTGTCACAGCTGCTCTCAAATATGACTCTCACCCTTAAATTAATGAAAACCGAGGAGGGGAAAAACTAGGCAAACTGGAAAGTGGAAAGGGAGGCCGAGGGGCGGAGGGGCGCCGGGGCGGCGAGGGGGCGGGGGGTAGGGAGGAGTCGGCCCAAGCCAATCAGTGGCGCTAAAGGGGATGACGTCCCAGCCAATGGCTAGCCAGCGCGGGACTTTCAAGTATTGTCCCGCCCAACTGGGAAAAGACTGCCTATAAAGACTGCTGCCGCGGCCGCACCCCTGGTTACTCTCCCTGCGCGGCGCTGTTCCCGTAAGTTCGCGTCTTGGTTCGCTATGGCTCGTACAAAGCAGACTGCCCGCAAGTCGACCGGTGGCAAGGCCCCGCGGAAGCAGTTGGCCACCAAGGCGGCTCGCAAGAGCGCGCCGGCCACGGGCGGCGTCAAGAAGCCGCATCGCTACCGGCCGGGCACCGTGGCCCTGCGGGAGATCCGGCGCTACCAGAAGTCGACCGAGCTGCTGATCCGCAAGCTGCCGTTCCAGCGGCTGGTGCGCGAGATCGCGCAGGACTTCAAGACGGACCTGCGCTTCCAGAGCTCGGCCGTGATGGCGCTGCAGGAGGCGAGCGAGGCCTACCTGGTGGGGCTGTTTGAAGACACGAACCTGTGCGCCATCCACGCCAAGCGCGTGACCATCATGCCCAAAGACATCCAGCTGGCTCGTCGCATCCGCGGGGAGCGGGCTTAAGAAGTGTGCGGTCTGCTCGAGGTTCCATCAAATCCAAAGGCTCTTTTCAGAGCCACCCACGACTACACTTGAAAGCAGCTGTGTCGCTTGTCCACTCTCTTTTGGCAGGCGTTCGCATACTCCGGGAGGGTAGGGCACGCTCGAGACGGCAGGACCTTAGAGCGCGCTAAAGCAGGGGATGACGTCCCAGCCAATGGCTAGCCAGCGCGGGACTTTCAAGTATTGTCCCGCCCAACTGGGAAAAGACTGCCTATAAAGACTGCTGCCGCGGCCGCACCCCTGGTTACTCTCCCTGCGCGGCGCTGTTCCCGTAAGTTCGCGTCTTGGTTCGCTATGGCTCGTACAAAGCAGACTGCCCGCAAGTCGACCGGTGGCAAGGCCCCGCGGAAGCAGTTGGCCACCAAGGCGGCTCGCAAGAGCGCGCCGGCCACGGGCGGCGTCAAGAAGCCGCATCGCTACCGGCCGGGCACCGTGGCCCTGCGGGAGATCCGGCGCTACCAGAAGTCGACCGAGCTGCTGATCCGCAAGCTGCCGTTCCAGCGGCTGGTGCGCGAGATCGCGCAGGACTTCAAGACGGACCTGCGCTTCCAGAGCTCGGCCGTGATGGCGCTGCAGGAGGCGAGCGAGGCCTACCTGGTGGGGCTGTTTGAAGACACGAACCTGTGCGCCATCCACGCCAAGCGCGTGACCATCATGCCCAAAGACATCCAGCTGGCTCGTCGCATCCGCGGGGAGCGGGCTTAAGAAGTGTGCGGTCTGCTCGAGGTTCCATCAAATCCAAAGGCTCTTTTCAGAGCCACCCACGACTACACTTGAAAGCAGCTGTGTCGCTTGTCCACTCTCTTTTGGCAGGCGTTCGCATACTCCGGGAGGGTAGGGCGCGCTCGAGACGGCAGGACCTTAGAGCGCGCTAAAGCGCTGGACTCCCGACAGACAGGCTAAAAGCCAGTTATCCAGTCCAAATCCTTGCTCGTTGCTGCCTTCCCAGATGTCAGTAACTTAAAAATTGAATCACTGTGCTTGTCTGGGCTGGCGGGTTGCCGCTGCTTCCTTGGACGCCCTAGAACGTCCAATTTGGCTGCTTAGAGGTGGCCCTGTGTTCTCTTGTAGGTTGGGGCTCTTTTCCAGTGCCTTTGTGCTCCACTGTGGCCCACGATTGTAATTGTCCCAGGAGCAAGGTGAGCTGTGATTAGGTGCGGGGCGACTGGTGGTGTGGGGAGATGGGTTGAGAGAAGGCGGAGTCACTTGGGGACGCTTGGGATTCGCGGGTCAAACGGCTTTTAGGCGGCTGAGACCCGCGCACAGATTGGACCTTCTCACCGGTGCCCGAAAGGTCTCCGGGCGCTTGGCTTCCCCGCTTCAGAGGGATACCGCCACCCGGGTCCTGGCCCACTTCTGCATAGTAAAGTGCGGCATTTCATCGCTTCAAGTGCCAGTAATTTGAGGCCTCACACCCACCCTCTACTTCTCAAAACCCGGGGATGAATGACAGGGTGCTTGTACAGATCCTAAAGCCACTTTGGTGAGCTGGGTCTTAAAGGGATTGCTTTCCTGCCCAGTTCCACAAAGAGACTCCGTGAGGCTATCGCTTCAACCTCTAGTAGTGTCTATATCTGTTTCATTCAGACATGTAGGAAGTCTCTTCTCAGGTTTTGGGTTACTACTCAGTGAAAGGAAAGAAATGGGGTTCTGAGCTCCAGTTTGGGGAAGAGATCAAACAGGCAGAAGATGTGTATAAGAGACAGGGACAGGAAAGCCTGGCNTTAGGAAATAGTGAGAGTGGAGACCTCAGATGATTCTTGTACCATTTGGGCCGGGAGTGACGGGAGGTGGAAGTGCAAGGCCTCTAATGGGCAGCAGAGTGGGGACAAGGTCTTGTACAGCCCTTCTCCACAGATCTCAGACACAAAGTCTGTACAGGTCTTATGTGATACGTCGTCTTAACCTTCTCAAGTCATCTATGTGAACTTGGACGAGGCCAAAGCCTGTTTTCTTTGTCTCAGCACAGTGACAGGTTAAAAGCATTTGTTATAGAAGTCAGTGAGAATACAGAGGAGGGAAAAGGAAAGATACTTTTTTTTTCTTCTTATTTTCTTAAGCTTTAGTTCAGTTCAATTCAGTTGCTCAGTAATGTCCGACTCTTTGCGACCCCATGAACTGCAGCACGAGGCCTCCCTGTCCATCACCAACTCCTGGAGTTCACTCAAACTCATGTCCATCGAGTCCGTGATGCCATCCAGCCATCTCATCCTCTGTCGTCCCCTTCTCCTCCTACCCCTAATCCCTCCCAGCATCAGAGTTTTTCCCAAATGAGTCAACTCTTTGCATGAGGTGGCCAAAGTAGTGGAGTTTCAGCTTCAGCATCAGTCCTTCCAATGAACACCCAGGACTGATCTCCTTTAGAATGGACTGGTTGGATCTCCTTGCAGTCCAAGCTCCAGGGTCACAGCAGTTTCCAGAGCATGCCTCCAGGTCTCTGCCTAGACCCTGACTACCTGCTTAGGCCCTCAGTGCAGGGTGGATCCAGGACCTGAGTTAAGAAGTAGCAACTTTTAAGGTGTGGTGGGGCACCACCTTTGCACCTATCATCTCATCCATCCTCATGGTAAAACTTTCAGGGACAAACAGACATAGGGCTTTCTGAGGTACAGCTTGAGGTTCTCAGTTGAGTGACTTGATTGCTGGCATATTGAGTGCAGCACTTTCACAGTATCATCTTTTAGGATTTGAAATAGCTCAGCTGGAATTCTATCACCTGCACTAAGCTAGGGATGCTTAGTTAGTGTAGTGATGTTTGTAGTGATGGCTTCCTAAGGCCCACTTGACTTGGCAATCCAGGATGTTTGGCTCAAGGTAAGTGATCACACCATCATGGTTATCTGGGTCATTAAGATCTTTTTTGTCTAATTCTGTGTATTCTTGCCACCTCTTCTTAGTATCTTCTGCTTTTGTTAGGTCCATACTGTTTCTATCCTTTATTGGGCCCATCTTTGCATGAAATATTCCCTTGGTATTTCCAATTTTCTTGAAGAGGTCTCTAGTCTTTCCCAGTCTATTGTTTTCTCTATTTCTTTGAATTGATCACTGAGGAAGGCTTTTTTATCTCTCCTTGCTATCCTTTGGAATTCTGCATTCAGATGCGTATCTTTCCTTTTCTCCTTTGCCTTTAGCTTCTCTTCTTTTCTCAGCTATTTCTAGGGCCTCCTCAGACAGCATTTCCCTTTTTTGCATTTCTGGTGGGTTATACAACAACAACAAAAGGAAAGATCCTAATTTGAATAATCTGGTTCCAGAATTCATGCTCTCAATTTCCAACAAGAAGTGTAACTGATCAGTCCATTAGCTCCCTGCAGGGAAATCTTATGGGAAGCCAAACTACAGTCAAAAAGATTGGAAGAGCCTGGAGGCAGATGACTTCAGTGGCTGCCATTACTTAACCAGGGTACCATTTCACTCTAAAGGCTGCCTCATTACAAGAACTGGAAATGCTCACTAGAGAGTCAGGGTACATCTGCCTTGGAGGGTACTTTGATGTTTGCAACCTCCTTGTTCCCTCCTCTCCTCCCTGGTTTCCAGCCCTCTTCTCTAATAAAGTTGTGGTAATAAATTACTTTGTTGTAATCATAGTCTTCTACTCTACTACCAGATAAGAAATCCCAGAGTTCACTAAACAGAAAGGCCAAATAAAGATGTTCAAATCACGTTTATTGAATCCATTTAAAACATGAAACAAAGAGCAAGGGAAAATGACTAGCAAGGGTAAATTAACATACATATTAATAGAATAGGGTTCAATGATGGGGGAAGTACAACACTGTATCCAATGCTGAGTTACAGTTTTCTGTCCTGTCTTGCTCTGTGGCATCAGCCTTCCCTGCTGATGCTCCAGTTAAAAGGACTAGAGATGAGAGTGGACAAGGGGACTCAGCAGACAGAAGGTGCTTGATCCTAATTTAAGCTTGTTCAAAGAGATACAGGGGCAAGCGTGCCTGGCCGTTATTGTAATTCACCAATAACTTGCTGAGTAGCTATGGATTTCTCTGTGTTTAGCATGCAGAGGACATTGGGCAACAGTGGCTGTCACCAGTGGATGGCTGATAGAAGCCATGAATACTGGGCACTTCATGTATCTCATGAATATTTGATATGGTGCTTACTTGGTACTTCTATCCTTTCCTATATCTATATAGGAAGATGCTCTATTTATTTATATTTAACATTTCTCACAGGCTACGTTACCTACTTGTTATAACTTTCTACTCTTTATACACATTTTAACAGTCAAATCAGCTGGCAAGTTTGGTTCTTTAAGATGACTTCACATTTTTCTGCTCTAATTCCGAAAAATCTGGACCTGCCACCTTGTTCATACCCACCTTTACCCACTGTCTTCTTTGCTCTTTAAATTTTGACTACACTGACTCCCGCTTCCCCAGTTATTACGGAGCATAGAAGACCTACACTGGGTGAAATAGGCAGTAAACACACCAACTTAGGTTTCTATTTCATTACAAGACTTTCACATAGAAAGATTTCACTTTAATCTTTCAGACATCTTTTCATTTGACCCTTGAATCATTTCTGTAAGAAAGTCAGGAATTCTCAGCAACATTACCACGAGAAAATGGGACTGTGGCAAAGTTAAGATTTGCCATGGGCCATATAACTCAGAATCTCTCTTTCTTTTTCCCTCATTCCCCATCCACCCCACATTTTCTGATTGTTGGGTAGGGGTCAGGGCTGGAATTGTACATGCTTATTTAAGATATTGGAACAATTCAAAATGTTCAATGATTATAACAAAAACCAACACCTATAAATCACTCAAATTTCTATGAACATTCTTCCTGATAGTTTTCTATATATCCATACATATTTATATGTACTGGTAATACTCTGTATTAATGATAATTCTATACTTTTGGCTCGCATAGAGAAATAACATGTACATCAATAGCTACAATATAAAGTTTGGAGTTGAATGTTTCAGAGGAAGAACGTTGTGAAAGATGACAGGCACGTCTAGACTTCAGGAGGATAATGCTGCTATTCAGAGAAGTTGGGAGGCTGGAAAGGTAAGGTAAGTCTTCCAACTGGTCCAGTGTGATGTCTGATTAGCCAGTGACACTTGAGTGCCTCTATCATCATGGTAATGGCAGTAGACATGCAGACTAAACAATCATTTGTATGCATATATTGTACTGAAAGTCCTGAATCACCCATGGGAGGAACAAGCTGCCAGCCAGGACTGGCTTAAAGTGTACTTGAGCCACTCAGGAGGTAGAAATGGAAAGGAAATTATTTTGTTACCAAATTAGAGGTGAAATAGCATTATATTCCTCACTGTTACAGATGGTTAAGAATGACAAAAACAAAACCATTTATTAACATGAAACTATGCATAATGTATACTCTGTCTGTAATTTGACAAAATTCAGAGGCTGGATATGGCTAACAGAAGATTCAGTCATGCCTTGTTTTAATAGTATTTAGTGGAGTAGACAAGGTGGGAAGAAGGATCACTATTAAAATCACTATAAAGATGATGTATAATTTATGGTTAAACAGTAAGATCTTAAAGAAATTTAATAATAAAAATATATATCCCTTGATAACAAAATTAAGTACTATTAAAACACAAACCAATGATATTTAATAAAACAAGCTGACTACATTTTTTATTCATACTTTTTTTTTTTTGCCCCAAATGCTTTAGGGAAATAAGCAATTCTACCTTTTCCTCCTGAATATTTTGTCCTAAAAATTTTTTATTAGGATCATTCACCTAAAGTTTTCTTTCTTTCTTTCTTTTTTTTGTGGTATCAAAGAATGCAAAATTTAACATATGGTAAACAAATTAGGGCAACATATACTCAGATTCTAAATATTTTTGTTTGATTTAAAGAAAAACTGTTATTTAACCAGTTGTTCTCAAACTTTAATGTGTTTCAGAATCAACTGGAGGGTTTGTTAAAATACAAATTGCTAGATCTCACTTCCCAGAGTTTCTCAGGCAACAGGTCTGGGGTTTTGCAAAATCTGGGTCCAAGATTTTGGATTTCTAGCAATTCCCAGGTACGCTGATGCTCCTAGACTAGATACCACACTTTGGGAAATCCCATGGATGGAGGAGCCTGGTAGGCTGCAGTCCATGGAGTCGCTAAGAGTCGGACACGACTGAGCGACTTCCCTTTCACTTTTCACTTTCATGCATTGGAGAAGGAAATGACAACCCACTCCAGTATTCTTGCCTGGAGAATCCCAGGGATGGGGTTGCACAGAGTCGGACATGACTGAAGTGACTTAGCAGCAGCAGCAGCAGTTAGATAATGGATATGTCGCACCCTCCTTCCTTTATTCTTTGATCTCTCTTCAAAATTTTGATAATTTCCTTCAGAGGATCCCAGTGAGGATCAGATATATTCAATCAGCATTACCTTTAAAATGAAAAAAAAAAAAATCATAGTGATGTTTGAAATAGAAATGGCATCAGTTGCTGTTGAGATTTTAATTTGAAGGGAAGATGAAACGTCTTAAACATTGAATCCTTTTGTTTACTTCTCACTTGGACATCTTCACAAATGTTATTCTTGCCTTTCCCTCCCTGATCCTCCCCCTCCCCTTTACTGTATATCTTATCAGGATGCCAGGCATTCTGCTCCTTCTTAACAGCCTGATACAAGCCCCACCTCTACAGCCAAGCCTGATCATTTTCCAGCAGCCAGTGACCTCTGCTGTTAGGACTCCTATAATAATCATCATTTGCATTTGCATCATCCCAAATATGTGACACCATGTACTTTTGGGCTGTGTGTGTATTTTATGTATTATTTTTCTCCCCTAGTCTGTGGGGGCTGCAAAGAGTTGGAAACCACTGAGTGACTGAGCATTCACTCACTTATTCTGATAATCTCTTTAGGGCAGGTTTCCCATGCTTTGACTTTCTGGCATCTCCATTGCTAAGCACCACGTTTTAAACCAGTTGACCAAGTGTTTGATGCTAATGACAGCAGCCAGATGTGGAGACCAATTCTCAATATCTTTTGAGAATTGACAGAATTTCTTCTGTAGGATCTTTGGGGGGGGGGGGGCTACAGACAAGCCAAATTTAGATGTAAAATTATAGGCCTGGAACATTAAAAAAAACCTTTTACTTGCAAATATAATACCTGCAAAACTATAATTAGGTTTAAGGACAAGAGATGTGGACCTACACTTCAATTCAAATTAGGGCAATTTAGCAGTGGTAGTATAGAGAAAGTATAGAGAAAGACTATGTATCTCTGTCTATATGTAAGAATTTGTTAAAAATTAAACTGTGCTTTCTGTATTGATGGTATGTTTCTGACGGTCTCTTACTCTAAGCTGCAACAGGCCTTAATGGAAAAATCACATACCAGAATTTTCTATTACTTGAAGACGTGCTTTCACATTAATTATACTCTGCCCAGCTTTTATTGAAAATTCGTATTTGTTTCTGCATTTTATCTTTGTTATATCTCTTAAAAAGCACAGGACACCAAAAATACCTTCCATACACTGGTCAGATAATTTCCGAATGTGTTTAAAACTCAATGAGCCCACCTCTGACCTAAAAACCCTTTATTTGCTTCATTTTTGAGTGGTCAGTTACTGGATTTATTTCTTTGCTAGTGCTCTTGTACCTTCCCAGGTGAGATTGTAATGGCAATTACCACCACCCAGTGTGATCACCAGAGCTGGGAAGTGAAGCCCACGAACTACTTTCCACAGCCTGGCCCAACGACTACTCGACTGATAGCGAGCCCAAAGCAAGCAGACAAGTTAAGAGCAGCTTTTGGTAAATGACTTGTCTTCTGAGCTGTTGGCACTTTTAGGATTCGCTACTTCTGACCCCACTCTAGACAGATACAAAGTTACCTATAACTTTTAAGTATCCAGCTCTTCAGATGACCGCGTGGTTGGCCCTAAAAAGGGCCTTTGAAATTGTCACACATAGCACAGAAGCAGCAGCTCAACCTCCGAAGCCGTACAGGGTGCGTCCCTGCCGCTTTAGCGCGTAGACCACGTCCATAGCAGTGACCGTCTTGCGCTTGGCGTGCTCCGTGTAGGTGACTGCGTCCCGAATAACATTCTCCAGAAACACCTTCAACACGCCTCGAGTCTCCTCATAGATGAGACCGGAAATGCGTTTGACTCCCCCACGCCGAGCCAGGCGCCGAATGGCTGGCTTGGTGATGCCTTGGATGTTATCTCTCAAGACTTTGCGGTGGCGCTTGGCTCCACCCTTGCCTAAGCCTTTGCCGCCCTTTCCTCTTCCAGACATGACTGAGCTGGTCGGAAAGCCTCTGAGACCGAAAACGCTGCTTTTACCCCAGATATACAAGAGCAGCGGACCTGATTGAAAACCGAAAGCCGCGCGGGCGGGAAGCGGTCCCAATTGTCCCCGCCCACTCGACTGTTCCTCATTTCTGCTGTTTCCCTAGCCTCCTCCACCCTCCACAGAGCCCTCTGATGGATCCTTTCCTTTCATTTTTATTAATTTATTTTTGAAGTTGACTTACAATTTTATATTAGTTTCAGGTGTACCAACAACGATGCAATATTTTTATAAATCAAATTGCATTGTTATAAAATATCGGCTACATTATCTGTCCTGTAGAATATGCCCTTTTAGTTTATTTTATACATAGTACTTTGTATTCTTTAATCCTCTACCCCTATCTTGCCCCTCTCCTCTCGGACTACTCTTTTAAAAGATCTATTTGGCAGAATTCTCAGGAGAATTCGGATCCAAGTTTCCGGATCCTGCCGCTGTTTTCGCCTGTCTCGCCCGTCTGTGAAGTTCCAGAAGACATTAGATTTAGGCTAAGAAGAAAGGAATGGGGAGAAAAACCAGAGGAGGGGCAGATGGAATCCAGAGACAGGAGTTAGAGAGCTCCGCCCCGGATCTAACCTCGACAGAGATCCTAGGCTTCGAAACCACGGTTACATAAAACAGCAGACAGGGTTCCACAATTAGACTCAGGAGGCGCTCGCTAGGGCAGCTGCACCTGGCATGCGTGGGGAGGGGGAAGAGAGAGCGCGCAGTAATACCCGAGTCTCGTCTCTATTTTGTGCGTATGAGGCATGGAGATTCACCTCATCCAGGAGAAATGAGATCCTAGGAAAATTGGTCTCTATACTGCAAGGCTTCTAACGTGGAGGTCAGTGAATCCAACGCACTGTCATCCTAAACTCTGCAGAAAGAAGCAATACATACAAAGAGAAGACTGAAGGGGTTTCTGTACCTCAGTTTCTACAGATCCTCTACATCTGACCCTTGTTTTCAGCGAGAATTCAGTGCCTAAATTGAGACCCCCACATGGAGCTAGCAAAGTTTGCTGCATTGGGTTTCACACAAGAGGACATCTGCTCCATATTGAGAGTCATTATCAGAAACTGCCTTATGAAATTGATTTGGGTTCTACTGATAGCACATTCATTACCAGGGTCTTCTATAGAATATAGGAAGAGATGTGGTTTCTACCTCAGAAAGAATTATCTTTTTTTCTGAGATATGTTTATTATTATTACTTTTAATATCAAAAACATACAAACTTGAAAAAAAAAAGCTAATGGCTAAATGTTAAAGCTAATGTTAAATAAGATGCAAAAAATTTATGTCCAGAATATTAGAAATTATAATTTTAACTAATATATTTGCAAATTATGTTGTATTAGCCTGGTCACTGGTGGGAAATAAATCATAACAGACCTGAAAAAAAAAAGAATAAACAACTTATCTGCTTTCCTTCATCTCTCCTTTAGTTCTATCTTCTGTGTGTTAATCAAATCTATACCTGTATCTAAACTCTAGGCTCCAGGCACAGAGATTCTCCTGGTTATTCTTTAGTCATTTTAAACTCAAAATCTCCCCAAATCAAAATGTTTAAACTCTCCAAGGTGTGACTCTTGCGGGGGCTGAGGAAATATATTCTCCTCCTTCCACCCTATAAAAATTGAGGTTCTCTCTCTGCTCATTTGGAGAAGGAAATGCCAACTCATTCCAGTATTCCTGTCTGGAGAATCCCACGGACAGAAGGGCCTGGCTGGCTATAGTCCATGGGGTTGCAAAGAGTCGGACACAACTGAGTGACTGAACAACTCTGCTCATTGGATGGTGCTATCATAAATCACAAGCCTAAATGAGCACCCTGGAATTCACAGTAGATCTTGAAGGGTAGTAGCATATGCCACCTCAGAATATGACAGAGTTCTGGACATGCTACCTTAAAATATGTGGCATTGTTGTATTGATTATTTTGAGCTATAATACTTTGAAAAACAGCTAATGTAGGGATAGACTTTCTTTGAACTCCTTTACCTGCCTAAGACAGATCCTCAGAAAGGAACTCAGTGGAAATCACATGGAAATGGGATTTCTATCAATCAGGGAAGATTGGCTCAACACAGAAGAGGAAACTGGATGTCACCACCACACTCAGACAAACGTCACAAACGACCACACCACTCATCTGTTCTAAGGGCCCATTCATCTTTCCTAAATATCATTTACTCTCCCTTAAAGGCCTACCTAACCACTCTTTCTCATTAAGATGGTATTTAAGTCTATATTCTAAGCCATTTGAGGGAGTTATTTATTTTCCCCTGTCTCTCTCACATAAATGGCACCCTACTCCAGTACTCTTGCCTGGAAAATCCCATGGGCAGAGGAACCTGGTGGGCTGCAGTCCATGGGATCGCTAAGGGTCGGACATGACTGAGCAACTTCACTTTCACTTTTCACTTTCATGAATTGGAGAAGGAAATGGCAACCCACTCCAATGTTCTTGCCTGGAGAATCCCAGGGACAGGGGAGCCTGGTGGGCTGCCGTTCTGGGGTCGCACAGAGTCGGACACGACAAGCGACTCAGCAGCAGCATACTTACTAATAAATTTGTTTGTTTTTCTCTTGTTAATCTGTCTTTTATTATAGAGGTCTCAGCTGAGAACTCAGAAGGGTGGAGGGAAAATTATTTTTCCTTCCCTGTAATATCTTCCTCTCTATTTGCTGCTTCAGGGCAGAGAAACACATGCTTTTTTCTGAGTCTTTAGCCACTCTTACAGAATCTATCACATTATTTTATGTATCTTTTTGCATCTTATATATCCCCTCCCCCAGCTTTGAGTGTCTGGCAGTCGTTTTTATTTTTCTTTGTAAACCAACATGTTATTCAGTATCTAGCACAAGCCCAATAATTGTTTATAAAATGAACAGTTTCTCCATTTGACTGCTTCAAACGCTACTAGGAAAGAAAGACACAACCAAAGTGTAACATGCTGCTGCTGCTCCTAAGTCGCTTCAGTCGTGTCCGAACCTATGCGACCCTACAGACAGCAGCTGACCAGGCTCCCCAATCCCTGGGATTCTCCAGGCAGGAACACTCTGCAAGCCAAGGTTTGATCTCAAGTGCTCTCGGCCTGCAGCAGCTTGAAGCAGGGCTTTGGTTCCTGGCCAGGCTGAGGCTGGGGTTGGTGAGAGCACCAAATTCTAGCCACTAAACCAGAGGTCAGTGACAAGGGCCTGGCTCTCTGGCTTTGCAGAAAAGAATTTGCACAGAGATGGAAAATAGTGAAAGCAGTATTTGTTAGGAGGAAAAACAGTCCAGTATGTGCAGAGAGACACACGGGCAGGCTGAGAGAGAGTAGCACTCTCGCGGTGGTTTGAGTCACTGTTATGGGGCACTGCTTCCAGGTTTCCTTCGGCCGGTCATTTTGATTTGCCTGGTTCTGAGTCTGTATTTGGTATATCTCAGGATCTTTTCATGTGCTCACATGCATCTCTTAGCCAAGATGGATTCTAGTGAAGAGGCTTATGGATCATTGACATCAATTACTATGAGGTGATGTCCCCTCCTTTTTGACCTCCAAGGAGCCTTTTTGCATATATGTAGTCAAGGAGGTCTCCTTAACTTCATGAATGAGAAATATCTTTTATCTCTTATCTGGGCAGAGCCCAGCCTCCTGAAAGAAACTGTTCAGCCTAGGGTCCATGTCTCTCCTTCCCCAGGCTGACAGAAGTGATGATTTTTGATGTCAGAGGTAACAGGGCCCTAGGCAGATTCAGAGAGAGTATCAACAAACTTTCAGTATGCTTCATCTGTCTGTGAAACGACTAATCACTCATTACCTAAACAAAATTCTCTCCGAAATAAATTCTTCTTTTCCCCGTTGCAAGTAAATTCAGATTGAGAAAGCAATCCATGTGTAGCTGTATTAAATGAAATAACATATGTACACTGTTGTTACAAAAATTAAATGAAAGGAATGTTGAGGAAGAGGATATGTTTAAAAAATCTTTTTTTTTTTTTTTTTCCGGACGGGCTATATGTAGGTTGAGTTGTGAGCATTCTGTTCTAATTTTCCCCACAGACCAGAAGTATTAAGTGTCCTGCTAACTGTGGCCTGAATTTTTTTTCTAAGTTGCAGTACAGTTCAGTCTCTCAGTCGTGTGTGACTCTTTGCAACCCCATGGACTGCCACATGCCAGGCTTCTCTGTCCATCACCAACACCTGGAATTTACTCAAACTCATGTCCATCACATCGGTGATGCCATCCAACCATCTCATCCTCTGTTGTCCCCTTCTTCTCCTACCTTCACTCTTTCCCAGTGTCAGGATCTTTTCAAATTGAGTCAGTTCTTCAAATCAGGTGGCCAAAGTTTTGGAGCTTCAGCTTCAGCATCAGTCCTTCCAATTAACACCTAGGACTGATCTCCTTTAGGATGGACTGGTTGGATCTCCTTGCAGTCCAAGGGACTCTCAAAAGTCTTCTCCATCACCACAGTTCAAAAGCATCAATTTTTCGGCGCTCAGCTTTGGTTATAGTCCAACTCTCACATCCATACATGACTACTGGAAAAACCATAGCCTTGACTAACGGACCTTTGTTGGTAAAGTAATGTCTCTGCTTTTTAATATGCTGTCTAGGCTGGTCATAGCTTTTCTTCCAAGGAGCAAGTGTCCTTTAATTTCATGGCTGCAGTCACCATCTGCAGTGATTTTGGAGCCCCTCAAAATAATGTCTCCCATTGTTTCCATTGTTTCCCATCTATTTGCCATGAAGTGATGGGACCAGATGCCATGATCTTAATTTTCTGAATGTTGAATTTTAAGCCAACTTTTCACTCTCCTCTTTCACTTTCATCAAGAGGCTCTTTAGTTCTTTTTTCTTTCTGTCATAAGGGTGATGTCATCTGCATATCTGAGGTTATTGATATTTCTCCCAGCAGCTTGATTCCAGCTTGTGCTTCATCCAGCCTGGCATTTCGCATGAAGTACTCTTCATGTAAGTTAAATCAGCAAGGTGACAATATACATCCTTGATGTACTCCATTCCCTATTTGGAACCAGTCTGTTGTTCCATGTCCAGTTCTAACTGTTGCTTCTTGTCCTGCATACGGATTTCTCAGCAGGCAGGTCAGGTGGTCTGGTATTCCCATCTCTTGAAGAATTTTCCACAGTTTGTTGTGGTCCACACAGTCAAATAAATGTTAAAAATAATATCTATACCCCTTAAAATCCCTGCAATATATAGCTCAAATTTCATGAGGATGGTTAATGAAGCAAAATAAGTTCTTGTTTGAATAACTTTAAAATACTGTGTGTAACTTTACTTGAACCTACTACAGTCCACAAGGACATGTTATACTGGAAAGCCAGAAATTGTATAAATTTATAGCAGAGGAAAAACTTTCTTTTACATATTAGATTCTGTGACTGGGCCTGAGAATTGAACTGACATAAATCCAGTCAAAGGGAAAAAAGAATGTAATTTCATATTTCCATGTATATACAGGAGTCTTCAAAAGGAACATGAAGACCTAGGTAGGCCTCGAGCTTATATATAACTTTTAAAACAATTAAAAAACCCGATGAATTCTAGAGATGTGACAAGACCAAGGGTTTGGACAAAGGTAGCTAACTATGTGAAGTTAACTGCAGGAGTTAACTAGGTAGAGAAGTAACTAGGAAGATACGGGTTAGTTTAATAAGGTTTGTTTGAGCAGATTCCTCTCGGCTTTCCAGGATTCCCTGTCTTGGAGCACGTTCCTGTATAGGGAAGACATCTACCATGTGGGGCAAAGGGGTTAATCTCTTTTTTTAAGGAAGAAAAGGGGTTGTCAGAAGGCCCTTCTTGCATCTAATGTTTTTCAAATGCCTTTGGTTTAAAAAGCGAAAAATGAAAGTGAAAGTTGCTCAGCCTGTCTGTCTTTGCCACCCCTTGGATGTAGCCCATGCCAGGCTCCTCTGTCCATGCAATTCTCTAGGCAAGAATATTGGAGTGAGTTGCCATTCCCTTCTCCAGGGGATCTTCCCGAACCAGGTATCAAATCCAGCTCTCCTGCATTGCAGATGGATTCTTTACCATCTGAGTCACCAGGGAAGTCATCCTAATTTAACATAATCCTTATATTAAAGTGACATATTTTAGGGGTGGCATATATTGCCACTGATGGGGTTCAAGATATGCTACTCCAAAATATGGCACCTCAGCATATTGAGTAAGCTGAAGAAAGTTTGAGAAAATGACAGAAGCAGGAGGGTCACCATGAGCTTCCCCAGACTTTCTCACCTGAAAGAGGTCATAAAACTCTTCTGTGAGAGGCGCTGTCCCTATTCTCAGAGAAAAAGAGCACCCTTATCTCTGAAGACAAAGGGACACACAGAAAAATCCTAAGAGGCCTTGCTGTTCCCCCAGTTTGTACGCTTACCTCATACTCATTAACCTCTCATATTTCTACACACCGCTTGCTCTTCATTGAATCTAGCATAACAATGCTTAGGCTTGTTTCTTCAGATCTTCATTTCCTTATGAATGTTCCTGAATCATGTAGAACTTAAATACCTGTGTGTGCTTTTTTCCTGTTAATCTGTCTTTGTTTAATTTTCAGACTCAGCCAGGGACACTAAGTGGGTCAAGGAAATTTTTCCTCCCAGACACAATCCCTCACTGTACCTTACTGGCAGTAGTGTTAAGGTCAGGCAGGAAAGGGGAAGTGTTTATCCAATAAGTAGAGTGTTGGGGGAATGAGTTTAGCTCAGAATGGGGTAAGAAAGGGAACTCAAAATCCTTTGCCTTCTCTCAATTTGGTCCAGGGCTGAAGCCATTCAAAATGAAAAGAAGCAGGCATGTGGCCTGAAACTCACAGGCTGAAGATTTAGTCTCAAAATTGTGATACTTGAAACCTTGGGGGTACTTGAAGTAAAAAGACACAAACTGTCTTCCTAGAACTTACAATTTAGTTCATTACTTTTGTATTAAAAACAAACACATGCATACACAAAACATTATATGTTTTGCCTGCTTATTTCCTATGGTAAAATTTAAGTTTCTCATGCCTGTTTTCTTCCACCGCTCAGTACTAAATAATGAAATTTTAGTGCTCAGTCTTAAAACTGCAGATTTTTGTTATTTCTAATGAAATAAACTTCAGAAATATTAAGAGAAAAAGATTGCCTTTTCCTCACAGCTGTAGCAAAGCCCAGATTCTTCTGTTATAAACTTGCTTTTGATAAAGTGGTATATTGAGAACATTGACAGGATTATTACTCTATTGTCCAGTGTGGAGACTAGGTGAAATTGAGCTAAATCAGAATTCTCTTATTAAAGGTGACATCTAAGACAATCATATATCATATTAAAGATGACTTCTAAGGTGACTATATATTACAGATTGTTATATTCAGAGAAATGTTACTTATGACCCTTAATAATATACGATTCTGATTATCTTATTTGATTTGTTGTCTCAAAGTTAACATTTAAGTTGGCATCACTGTTTTCTGAGAAGTAGAAATTCTTATTCAGCTTCTTTATTAAGCCAGAGGAAGACTCTCGGAATTTTCTCATTCTCTGTTACAAAGATACCAACTTAAAAAAAAAAAAAAAAAAAGGCACAACATGAGAGTTGTGAGTTAAGTTTTATTTGGGGCAATGTGAGGCTGCAGCCAGGGAGACAGCACCTCTGATAGCTCTGAGAAACTTCCAAAGAGGTAGAGGGAAAAGACAATATATACCTGATTTTGGCAAAAGGAGCACATGCAATCAAGCACATATTTTTTATAGAAGTTTCTGCTGGCGTTATGAAACTTCAGCTAGTCGCGAGAAACAATTATTACCATGAAGGATTTTAGTGTTTTTCTAGATATCTTATATCTGTATTTTCTTATATCTATAAGAATTGGGCTCATGAAATCAGCTCCTGAGAATATCTAACTATCTAAAGACCCATCCTGCCAGTTTTCCGGAGCACAGAGTGCCTAATTTCTGCTTTCCACCCTGAACTCCTTCAAGGAGTGTTGGAGGTCAACAGCTGCAGCAGCCCATGACTTAATCCTTGTAGAGGCAGACAGCAAGCACCTGTGGCAAGTGCCAATTTTTGGCTGCTAAAGGTAGTACAAGTTCCATTACTGTTGGATTCTATATAAACAGATAGCTTGAGAATCTTTTTCTTGTTTAAATGAACACATCCCATACAGCTTGGACAAGAGTGGATACATCAAAACAAACTAAAAAAAATTTTTTTTCAAAGAAATGTGACACTGCTGTAACCCAGACACCTGCTGTGGGGTAGTTTCTTCTTCTGACGGGAGCAACTGAGTAATTCGATTGTATGTTGGGAAAATTCTTTAGTGCTTTAAAATATACCCTAAACCTGAAGAAACTGGAAATCCATTGTAATTTCATTCTTGTGCTTTAGAATATTACGTAGGCCTTGTTACTTATCCAGGATGAGCCATAACATCTGAGACTCAGTTTCTTTATCTGTAAAATGAGTTAAATAACATCTATTTCACAGAGTTGGAATTAAATAATATGCATAGAAATTTTTAAAATACTGAGCGGTGCTCTGTATCTACAAGATGTTATTACAAAATAACCACAGGAGATGGTAACAGTTGTTCATCACCAACACTTTCTCACTGACATTTTAGATCTTCTCCCTATAGCAGGAGATTGCTGCGCCTAAGGAGACGTCTAATATGAATCAGCATTGTTATTAAAGGTGACTTCTAAGGCAACCATACACCACAGATTGTCTCTACCTTGTGTTTAATGTTCAGGAAAAACTCTCAAAATCACTTTTAACTTCAGGAAAGTGATCATCATACCTTGGAGCTAAGTTTTGAGCCTCTTGGGCCTAATTTTATTCTCAGGTTTGAGTTTTTATATGCGATGTTGTTCCAATCAAATAAGCATATCATTAAAAGTATTTGTTATTTATTACAATTTTAAGCATTGGTAACCTTACATAACTTTTGTTTTATTACATGCAATTTTCTGAGAAATTCTTCAAAGCACAGGAAATAAAAGGCAAAAGATCTTCAATTTCTGTATAGAGAAAAGATTTGAAACTGTAAGCATTAGGAAACACTTTATTGAAAATATGCTAGCAACTCAAGTAATCAACGAATAATTTATGTGCTTTGACCCTTTAACGTTAAATGACTGATAAGCAACTTGACTATTTAAAACTATTTACTATTGTAAGGGAGAAATTAATATTTCCGGTGTTATCTTCTCTTACTTAAAGCGTTTTGTCCATAGGACCTAATTATGCATTGATGGATTGAGAAAACCGCACTCGAGGGGTGGGGGCAGGCAGATGGCTCTGAATTGGTAAGCATCAGCACACAATTTTGGTGTAGTTCCGAACCAGGTAAAGGTTAAGTTTAATTTCTGGTTCCTTCGACTACATATTGTTTGGTTGAACCTCAGTCGTAACGTAACTCTCGCTTAGCTCAGTGTCAGGAGCTAAATAAATTTGTTAGTTATGGGAGAGGAGTTACAGTAACTAGTAAGTGGAAATGCAGGCTGAAACCCAGGGCGTGCTTGTATTTTGAAAGAAGTTGCTAAAATATAAATCCCAAGCGTGCAAAAATACTTCATAAATTGTTCTTACGAAAGTTAACAGCAATATAAAGAAAAGGTCTTTAAAAAAAATCTGTGATAAGATTATAGAAAAGGACTGGAAAACGGAGGTTGAAGTAAAGAGACTAGCATTACAATCTTTTGCCCAAATAGGATTGAATTCTAGCCAATGAGATTACAATTTCGGAAACTGCTAGCTTTTCTGGCCCAATCAAGACTAGGCTATGTCTATAAATGAGACTGCCTAGGGGGTCGCTGAATAAAACCTGTGAGATACTATGGCGCGTACGAAGCAGACTGCCCGCAAGTCGACCGGTGGCAAGGCCCCGCGGAAGCAGCTGGCCACCAAGGCGGCTCGCAAGAGCGCGCCGGCCACGGGCGGCGTCAAGAAGCCGCATCGCTACCGGCCGGGCACCGTGGCCCTGCGGGAGATCCGGCGCTACCAGAAGTCGACCGAGCTGCTGATCCGCAAGCTGCCGTTCCAGCGGCTGGTGCGCGAGATCGCGCAGGACTTCAAGACGGACCTGCGCTTCCAGAGCTCGGCCGTGATGGCGCTGCAGGAGGCGAGCGAGGCCTACCTGGTGGGGCTGTTTGAAGACACGAACCTGTGCGCCATCCACGCCAAGCGCGTGACCATCATGCCCAAAGACATCCAGCTGGCTCGCCGCATCCGCGGGGAGCGGGCCTAAAGCGTACATTTTAAAGTAGACGACCTAAAGGCTCTTTTCAGAGCCACCCACGTTTTCTTAAAAAGCAGCTGTACCAGCTTTCACTTTAGTCAGTGAACTCTTAATGCACGAGTGTTAAGGGTAAAGCGGGTAGGGTAGTTTAACACGCGTTGAGTGATGAAGTTATAGAATTAAAGCTGACAGACACTAGAGGGAGCCCCAGAAGCAAGGTCTGGGTTGTTTTTAACTGCGTTTACAAGCTGGTTTGATTTCTTAATGCAGAGCTCCAACCTAGCCATTTCTTTCTTTCTTTCTTTTTTTGGAGAATCTAGCTATCTCTGAGAAATCTTTGAGTGAGTGAGTGAGTGAAGTCGCTCAGTCGTGTCCGACTCTTTGCGACCCCATGGACTATAGCCTATCAGGCGCCTCTGTCCATGGGATTTTCCAGGCAAGAGTGCTGGAGTGGATGCTATTTCCAGAAGCTAAATTCTCTGCCAGTCGTTTATAGCGCTTTCCAAGCTGCTAGTACAAAACGTTAGCACAAATCTGAATACTGAAGAAGGCCATCATTATGTGATAACTGTAGGAATGGTAATCGGTTTCAGCTCGATTCTACAGTTACTAGAATTAGGCCAGATGTTAGATAAAATCCTCGATCCCCCCCAAAAAAAAGGCGGCGGAAGGGGTAGGCGGCTAAGGTTGCGAAAACCAGAACCAAACTTCCCCAAAATAGTACAGAGGAGTAAAACAATGCAAAAATAAGAGAAAGTTAGCTTGTCTTTAGCACGCGCTTCAGATCTCTACCATATACAAGTCAAAGAGAAAAAGTGAAAATCATTTAACCAAAGACCCCAAACAGGTGAAGCTACATTTACTTAATTTAGTGTGAAACAACATTTTGATTGGTTAACAAGATATTTGTTGTAAGAACCACTAAGAAAGCGCGAGCAGGACCTCATTTACATGGACTCTGCCTCTCTATGACGACACTGTTGTATATTAACCAATAAAAATGCAGTACTCTGTTAACCTTCATTTGCATACAGGCTCTATAAATAACGTGTAAGGGGCCAGGTTTGAGGTAGTTGGGATCATTTAGTCCAGGCGTGTGGTGCATCTTCTTGCGAAAATGCCGGATCCAGCAAAATCCGCTCCTGCTCCTAAAAAAGGCTCTAAGAAGGCTGTCACGAAAGTGCAGAAAAAGGACGGCAAGAAGCGCAAGCGCAGCCGCAAGGAGAGCTATTCCGTTTATGTGTATAAGGTGCTGAAACAGGTACACCCGGACACCGGCATCTCGTCTAAGGCCATGGGCATCATGAATTCCTTCGTCAATGACATCTTCGAGCGCATTGCCGGCGAAGCGTCGCGCCTGGCGCATTACAACAAGCGCTCGACCATTACTTCTCGGGAGATCCAGACGGCGGTGCGCCTGCTGCTTCCCGGCGAGCTGGCCAAGCACGCCGTGTCCGAGGGCACCAAGGCGGTCACCAGTACACCAGTTCAAAGTAAGGGCGCGCAACGGACGAAATCGAACGTCTACGTTATACACAAAGGCTCTTTTCAGAGCCACTTACGTTACCAGAGAAAGCGGCTGTAAACACTTAATTAGATGTGTTGGGTGGGTCCGTAATTAGGATCGCATTTAAATATGGGGCTATAGCTGGACAATGGTAAAAGTTGCCCTAGCAGTTAAAATTCGTAAACGTCCCATGATCTAGTGGTGCCACCTAATGGTAAATGTCGTCTTGCGGGTAATAGGGTGTTCAAGATGGTCCCTACCTGCCTAGTCTGAGTCCTCAATGGAGTTAGGTACAGGGGGGATGGGGAGATAACCTACTAAATTCATTTGTTCTTTTATCTAGTAAACGAGCTGGGATTTACTTAACGTACAGATAGAGAGCCTTGAGTTCCCCAGTTCCCTCTGTTTACCAATATGTTAGTCTTTTTTTTAACGTACACCTTTGGGTATGTGTCACAAGCTTTTGCCAAAATAGCCAGGTGCTTTAGTAAATTGGCCTGTCAGCAAATCCCAACCTAGCAATCCTTCCCCTAACTTGTTTTTAGCCCAGTGACCTTCAACCAGATAAATTTTCGCACTCCCTCCCTCCCCCAGGCCCCCAACCATGAGACATTTGGCAATATCTGGAGACATTTTTGATTGTCATCCCTTGGGAGGGGGTGCTCCTGGCATTTAGTGGGTACATCCTACAATGTATAGGACAGCCTTCAGCCCCACAACTAAGCGTTCTCTCTTTGGTGCATAACGTTGATCTCTGTGATAAGGTTGAGAGACCCAGTGCCCAAAGACTTCCTTTCTTTCAGGGATTTCCCGGCCCCCGCCCCTTTTAGGATTTAGTTCTCATTTAGGTCAAACATTTTCCCCTGTCCTCTGCTTTTGGTGAAAACCAGCAGTATGTAATTTACTGTGATTACCTACACTCCTCCACAGGAAAATAATCTCCAGGGCAAGGACCTTGTTTTAGTTTTGTAACAAACTTTCCTGGTTACAACCCCACTTACCAGCCTGCTAAACAACATCCAGGTGCCTGTCCTGAAGTTCCCTGATAAAGTCAGGTTGGGGGTGGGGACTGGAGAGGTGGATTTTAGCATTCTCAGGTGTCTTTTTTTAATAGAGTCTGGGGCATGATATATAAAAGGGCACAGTTAACATGGGATGGATTTCTAAGGCTCTCTCAAAATTTGCGAAACTCAAGACTAATCCTGACAAAGGCTGTATATTTTACCAAATAAAATATATCCTTGAGGCAAAAGGACAAAATCTTACTTTCCAATTCACTTGACAGTCAAGTTTTGATATTAATCAAACTTGGGAGAATTTACATGACTGTGCTTAAAATGAATTTTATTAATTTATAATGTAGGAGTTCAAATTTACATCTAATTAAAAGTTGAATAAAGTGGGCTGTATGTGATTTCTCTCTTTCACGTGGAAATAAAGATTTTCAGTGAGTCATCTTTCCCCAGAGACTATCAGACAAACAGGCCAGGGAAAGATGACTCAACTGAGAATCTAAAATTTTCAGTTGAAAGAAAAAAAATCATTATACAATACATTTTATGGTAGGAAAAATCACTGTACATTTAAAGGCCAGGGTGGTCTATCTTCTACACAAACAAGCCATCAGATAGTATATCTTCTCCTCAACTAGAATCCTAAAGCTCAGGGGCTCTCATCCCTGAGGTCTAGGGACCATGTTTCTTATGGTCTTTTGAAGTTGTTAAAGCATTGGCAGTTGGCTCACCCAATCAAAAGCCATCATTTATCCAGTGACTAAAAGGTTAAACTTCAATTCCTTATCCTGAAACTAAAGGCTTTCTATCATCTTGCCAAAAGGTACCTTCTTCAACTACTTGTTTCCCCCAGTCCTCCAGCTTAGATAAAATGTTCTACTCACTATCCTTTCAATTCAGTTCAGTTGCTCAGTTGTGTCTAACTCTTTGCAACCCCATGAACTGCAGCAGGCCAGGCCTCCCTGTCCATCGCCAACTCGTGCAGTCCACCCAAAACTGTCCTTGAGTTGGTGATGCCATCCAACCATCTCATCCTCTGTTGTCTCCTTCTTCTCCTGCCCTCAATCTTTCCCAGCATCAGGGTCTTTTCAAATCAGTCAGCTCTTCGCATCAGGTGGCCAAAGTATTGGAGTTTCAGCTTCAGCATTGGTCCTTCCAATGAACACCCAGGACTGATCTCCTTTAGGATGGACTGGTTGGATCTTGCAGTCCAAGGGACTTTCAAGAGTCTTCTCCAACATCATAGTTCAAAAACATCAATTCTCCGGCGCTCAACTTTCTTTATAGTCCAACTCTCACATCCATACATGACCACTGGGAAAACCATAGCCTTGACTAGACGGACCTTTGTTGACAAAGTAATGTCTCTACTTTTTAATATGCTGGGTAGGTTGGTCATAAATTTCCTTCCAAGGAGTAAGCTTCTTTTAATTTCATGACTATAATCACCATCTGCAATGATTTTGGAGCCCAGAAAAATAAAGTCTGACACTGTTTCCACTGTTTCCCCGTCTATTTCCCATGAAGTGATGGCACAACCAGATGCCATGATCTTCATTTTCTGAATGTTGAGCTTTAAGCCAGCTTTTTCACTCTCCTCTTTCAGTTTCATCAAGAGGCTCTTTTAGGTCTTCTTCACTTAATGCATCTTAAATTTTTCTTCATTTTTGCTTTTGTGGTGTCACTCTTCTAAGTTGTAGTAAGTACTATCATTCTCTAGACTATGCAAACCTATCATTATACCAGTTCTTTAAACTCTTATTTAGATCTCACTCTGTGAAGCCTCCCCATCCTATTTTATTTCACGAGGAGGTTTTCTTCCTTTTGACTCTTAAGGCTCTATTCCTTGCACAGTGGATTTACAATGAACTGTGTAGCTTTGTGAACTGTGTAGTATTGTCCTTACATTTTTTTCATTGCTTTTACATTATCATGTGTTTGTCTTCTGCTAGAGGGTAGGATCTATCATTTTTTAATACTACTTGTTTTCTTCCACAAGGGCTATCCCAGTGCCTGATAGAAAAAGCTGCTCAAAGTTTGTTGACTAATTGTCCAGACTGTAGAACACTAGAAAATGATGCAAGGATGGTAGATTCAGGTGCTCCCATGAGATTTTTTTTTTCTCTACTTTTTCCTATTTTTTCCCCTTGCTCCTTTAACCTGGATGCTTTTTAATTGCTCTTGATAATTACTGACCCAGTTAAAATGACTGTTAAAGATTTAAAAATCCTAAAAGAGGAGATAAAGTACTGTACTTGATACATTCCCTTCAGCTGATGAATGTGTCTTTGTGACCAAAATGATGAGGTTCAAATTTTTTTAGCCTTGCTTGATGTACTGCTTTTCCAGTGTTTCAAACAAGGAAGGAGGTGGAAGTTGCATTCCAGAGATGAAAAAATGTGCTAAATTTCCTTCCATGTACCATCTGAATATTAATATATTTACTTATTTATTATTGAATCAGAGACCATTAGCCATAAAAGCTATTCTTCCCTGCTTACTTTCACTCCCTGCTTTATGGGTGTATAGCTTCTTAATTAAAGGCTACTTTACCAGCTTTTTTGCATCTGGGTTTGTCCATAAGACAAAGTTCTGAGCCAATGAGATATGAATAAAAGTGATACATATTATTTCTAGTTTGTGCCCTAAAAATGAATAAATATGTGCTGCTCTTGCCCTTTTACCCTCTCCTCTGGCTGGGTTGCAGACATGATGGCAGGAACTACGTCAACCACTCTGGGCCCAGAAATGGAAGCCATGTGATGAGAATGGCAGAACTTCGCTACTAGCCCTGAACTATCACATGAGAGATGAATAAATCTGTATCTTGTTTAAATAAGCCATCGTTTTTTAAAATATTTGGTACAATAATTTAGGCTGCTTTGTGACCAATATGTTGTCTGACTCTCCTGCTACCTTCTCAGAGTAAGTCCTATGAGTGCATGTATTTTGCTTTAGTCACTGCTCTATTCCTATCAGTTGAGTTCAGTCGTGCAGTTGTGTCTAACTCTTTGCAACCCCATGGACTGCAGCACACCAGGCTTCCTGTCCATCACCAACTGCTGAAGCTTGCTCAAACTCATGTCTGTTGAGTTGGTGATGCCATCCAACCATCTCATCCTCTTTTCTCCCCTTCTCCTCCTGCCTTCAATCTTTCCCAGCATCAGGGTTTTTCCAATGAGTCAGTTCTTTACATCAAGTGGCCAAAGTATTGGAGTTTCAGCTTCAGTATCAGTTCTTCCAGTGAATATTCAGGACTGATTTCCTTTAGGATGGACTGGTTGGATCTCCTTGCAGTCCAAGGGACTCTCAAGAGTCTTCTCCAACACCACAGTTCAAAAGCATCAGTTCTTCAGTGCTCAGCTTTCTTTACAGTCAAACTCTCACATCCATACGTGACTACTGGAAAAACCATAGCTTTGATTAGACAGACCTTTGTGGACAAAGTAATGTCTCAGCTTTTTAATATGCTGTTTAGGTTGGTCACAGCTTTTCTTTTAAGGAGCAAGCATCTTTTAATTTCATGGCTGCAGTCACCATCTGCAATGATTTTGGAGCCCAGAAAAATAAAGTCTCCCACAGTTTCCATTGTTTTTCATCTATTTGCCATGAAGTGATGGGATTGGATACCATGATCTTAGTTTTCTGAATATTGAGTTTTAAGCCAACTTTTTCAACTCTCCTCTTTCACTTTCATCAAGAGGTTCTTCAGTTCCTCTTTGCTTTATGCAATAAGGGTGGTATCCTCTGCCATATCTGAGGTTATTGATATTTCTCCCAGCAATCTTGCTTCCAGCTTGTGCTTCATCCAGCCTGGCATTTCACATGATGTACTCTGCATAGAAGTTAAATAAGCAGGGTGACAGTATACAGCCTTGACCTGTTCCTTTCCCAATTTGGAACCAGTGTGTTGTTCCATGTCCTGTTCTAACTTCTGCTGCTTGTACTGCATACAGATTTCTCAGGATGCAGGTCAGGTGATCTGGTATTCCCATCTCTTGAAGAATTTTCCACAGTTTGTTGTGATCCACACAGTCAAAGGCTTTGGCATAGTCAATAAAGCAGAAGAGGTGTTTTTCTGGAATTCTCTTGCTTTTTTGATGATCTAATGGATGTGGGCAATTTAATCTCTGGTTCCTCTGCCTTTTCTAAATCCAGCTTGAACATCTGGAAGTTCTTGGTTCTGTTGGAGTCTGGCTTGGAGAATTTTCAGCATTACTTTGCTAGTGTGTAATTAGTGTCAAATTACCCCAGCTTGTTGGGGGTAGTTTGAACATTCTTTATCATTGCCTTTCTTTGGGATTGGAATGGAAACAGACCTTTCCAGTCCTGTGGCTACTGCCACTGTTATCCCTATCTGCTTAAGCTATATCTGGACTAGAGTGGGTGCTCGTAAATATTGATGGGATGAATGGATTGATGAGGGAAGGAGTCGTTGAGAAGGGAGGGCAGAGGAATTGCATTTATGAGGTGCAGAAGTCTTAAGAGTTGGATTTAACAAAAATTATTTTCAGAATCTTTTGCCCTCTGAATGGGGAAGGGCACAATACAGAGTGAAAGTCTAGGTGAAGTTGCAGCCACCATGGTCCAGAAATCACTTTAGAAGCTTTATAATGTACCCTGTCAGGCATTTAAGGATACTTATCTACAGTTAACTCATAAGAAGCCATAAGAGCATAAAAGGAAAACTTTTGTTTCCTCTACCTACTTACTTTCAATCCTTCTGGTCACCAAGTGTGTGGGCTTTCCATATCAAGCAGTTTTGACACTAATTACATGGGGTTAGCTCAGACCCCCCACACATTAAGGGCTCAGCCAAGGAGATTACCCCCCCCACCCCCAACACACACACACCACCTTTAGATGCCAATCACAAGTAGTAGACCCCTGTCAGTCTTGGCTACAAATCAGGAGTTCCCACAACCGCTTCCTCTATTTCAATAATTTGCTCTAACAGTTTACAGAACTCAGGCAAACATGTTTACCATTATAAAGGATATATAATAAAGGATCCAGACTACCAGCCCAATGAAGACGTACACAGGGCAAGATCTGGAAGGGTCGTGAGTGCAGGAGCTTCTGTCCCTGTGAACTGGGGTGTCTACATGGCTTCCTGGCACATGGGTATGTACACTGACCCAGAAGCTCTCTGAATCTCATAGTTTAGGGATTTTTATGGCGGTTTTGTCAAGTAAGCATGATGGATTATTAACTCAGTCTCCAGTCCCTCTCTCTTCCCTGGAGGATGTAGGGTTAACAGTTTCAATCTTCTAATCTATACCCAGCCTTTCTGGTGAGCAGCCCCTTTCCTGAAGCTACCCAGGAGTCCATGAAGAGTCATTTCATTAGAACAAAATAGGCTCCTATTACCCGGAAAATCCCAAGGGGTTTAGGAGCTCTGTGTCAGGAATTGGGACCAAAGACCAAATATTAGAACAAAAGATGTTCTTAGCACCACTGTCACAAAGAGTTTTAGGAACTCTGTGTCAGTAACTGGCAAAAGAGACCAAATATACATTTATTACATCAGAGTCCACGCCATGGTTTCTGGTGATGGACCCCTTATAGCAAACCAGTTATAAAAGTCAAGACACTGGCTGAAAGGCAGTGTACTGTAGTAGTGATGGGCATTAGCTTTGAGTCCCAGCTTCCCCACCTAAGAGCTCAATGACCTTAGGAAAGGTTCTTTGCTCCTCTGAACCTCAATTTCTTCTTCTGTGAAATGAGAAAAATAATGGAACGTACCTTCGAGGCTTGTGAAGATTAAATGAGATCTTAACGCACATAGACGCGCATAGTACAGCAGCTAGAACACGGCAGACACTTCTGTTTCTCCCATTATTACTGTGGCAGGCAAGGCACTTGCATGGGCACTCCTGTACCTCCAGAGCACATTTCTTTCCCAACAAGCTGTGCTTTAAGAGAGTCCTAGAGACTTCCAGTCAACTTCCTAAGCATCTTACATTAGAGCAATAAGAGCTTCTTTATTTTAAAAACATCCAAGAAGGCCGTGGCACAGTTTACTTGTTGGGCCTATGATTCTGTAGAATCTTCAACTATCTGCTATGTGTCTCAATAGGGAAAAAGAAAATGAGTGATATAACAAAAGACCTATTTCTAATGTCTGTTACTAATGCTGTATAAAGACCGATATAATCTTTGACACATAACCTTTAAAAAGAAAAATCAGATGATGTTTGTAAAACTTCCCTTCAGTACTTTCAGAAAAAAAAAGGAATACTCTCAATACTTCTTTCCTATTTCTGATTTCTGAGTTGAAATCTCTGAATTTGGAGGATTTAACACAAGAACAAGCCAAATGAATAGAAATGATCTAGGGCATACTATCAGGTAGCACAGAGAAGGACAAACCTTATAACTGAAAGGAGAATGTGTGAATAATTGGGAAATGTTTAATTAGAAATTCAAAAATTGGCTTGATGGAGTCAGGTTGATGACTTCTGAGTTCTTCATTTCTGCTTGTTAAAGTATCTAACGTGTTTCTTCTCTTTATTTTCAAGATGAAGCTCCTGTTCCTGTCACCTATTCCGAACCCAGTTTCCCCAAGAATATAAGCAAGACTTTCTTATTCAAACTGCAGTCCGAGGAGTGGCAAACAAGAAGATGATAGTCCCAAAACCTCAATATTTCTTTTCTTTGACTGAGAGCTCATTATACAATAAATATTTCAGGTGGTTTCACTAAACGGCAGCATAACAATCTAGAGAGTATCATTATCAACCAATCCAAGAACTTTGCTTTGAATGGCCAAAGCCAGAAACAGAGATCGAAACAGAACTGAGCTTGAGCAGTTCTTTACCGGAGGAGGTGATGGCACCCCACTCCAGGACTCTTGCCTGGCAACTCCCATGGACGGAGGAGCCTGGTGGGCTGCAGTCCATGGGGTCGCTAAGAGTCAGACATAACTTAGCGACTTCCCTTTCACTTTTCACTTTCATGCATTGGAGAAGGAAATGGCAACCCACTCCAGTGTTCTTGCCTGGAGAATCCCAGGGACGGGGGAGCCTGGTGGGCTGCCGTCTATGGGGTCGCACAGAGTCGGACATGACTGAAGCGACTTAGCAGTAGCAGCAGTTCTTTACCACTTTCCCTCAGAGGACCCAGATCAAGAGGTAACTGGTCCTGGGACTGAGGTAGCACAAGGTACCCAGAAGAAGGAATTCCTGTGGCAAAAAACAGAGGATGCAGATTTGTGAAATGAAATAAAGAACAATTTCTCTCTGTTGTTTTACAGGATCAAAGGCAATAGTTTTAAATTGCCAGAAGGTAGGGGAAAGTTCTTATCATTCTTTTTTTAATCAATGTTTTTAACATTCAGGGGAAGACAAAATACCTAAAGCTATCAGCTTTATTTTTTTTTGTTGTTGGCAATGATATTGGAGATTTGTGTAGGACTTAGTTTCCAGTTATTGGGATTATCATTTTCAAATGTATGGAAGGAAAACTCTTTAGTCCAAGAGGGAATGTGAAACACAGTTCAGACATACCACAACCCTGGACAAAGGTTGTTCAGTGTTCTTAACAAAATTTCCAACTCTAAGGTTGGGCCTTAAACCACTCGAATTTCTTTCTGGAGATGTAGATTTCATCTAATTTAGCATGTCCACTTACGCTCCCTATTATAACATGGAGAGTAATGAGCAGAAGAAAGTCATACTGATTAACTTGTATATATATCAACCATAAGACTACTTCCAGCAAGGGAGCATATCCTTGTTTTCATAGGCTTTTCACTTTTCTCCCTGCTGCAACATGAAAATCGAATAAGAATGATTTTGCTTACGCAAGCTGTTTTGTAGATGCCTTTTCCTGTGATGTCTTTGTAAATGTTTGAATTTTTATTTTCATGATTTTTTCATATTAATATCAAGGAACTGGGTGACAGAAATTATTCTTAAATGAATTTTTTTCAGAAACAACAAGTATGCCTAGAGAACACAATTTTAGAATTAGCAGGAAAGTTAACCAAGGCAGAATTTGAATTTCAATTCTTAGACTAGAGAAAAACAGTAAGAAATCTTTTCATTTGGCTAAAGGAACTCCATGGTATTTATGATTGTGGAATCTGTTTAGGCTGGAAGGGGCATAATAGATAAATCTTTCTGGATCAGTGCATGTAAATCATTTATAATGGGAATAGTAAAGTCCCAACTTTTATAAGAGTAACACAAAGCAAAATAGCTGTGGCTCTTTTTTCTGACAGGAGAAAATAGTAGTATGTACATGGATTACAAGTATGACTGAGTCTTTTAGAGTGAGTTGTCCGATAACCTGCTGTTGCAGGGCCCGACAGCAGCACAGAGATGTCAAAGTGACAGTGTAGGGTCACATGGCCTTCAAAGCTCCTGAGTATGCCATTGTACAGTGTGTCAGTAGAGTGCGGTGCACAACCCAAGCGTCATACATGGTGGTCCTGAGTAAAGAAAAGGGGACTTTCACAGAATTTACATCTTCAGACTGCAAGTTTTCCACTAAATGCAGAGTATACAGAGATGAATTAAAAGTATCTTTATCTATAGATATGGTGATAAAGTGTCAAAACACAAGAGTTAAGGAGAAAAATCCAGAAACAGAAAATTCTTTGCAAAGAAATAGAAATCAAGTTATGTCAGACTTCTCATTTGGACAACTTTGGATATAAGAAGGCAATGAATTGGTATTTTTTAAAATCTAGGGAAAATAATTTTGAAACTAAATTTCTATATCCAACGAAACGATCATCTAAGTGTGGATTGACTTTTCAGGCCCTCCCTGAAAGAATTTCTGGAACTGTATGTCTGCAAGAATAAGAAAAGATTCTAAGAGGAAGATATGAGACACCAGAAGGGGGCCACGTGTAGTAAAATGTATTGCTAAGTTCTAGAAAATTTTCTTTAAGTCTTAGAATACTTGCTGTTTATTCATCCATCTAATTTCATTATTAAATGTCTTTATTGAGAAATTAGAAATCAGGTGATAGGAGAGAGATGAAATAAATGAATCAGAAAAGGCTCAACTAACAAAGGAATATAACACATATACCAAATTACCTGTAATAAAATTTTAAAAAGAAATGTGCTGTAAAAGATACATACAAAATGGTGCAGTGGTAAAAGAATCTGTGTTTTGCCCAAAATTTAAACTTTCGTCTCAGGTTTGAAGGATTTGTTAACAAAAGAACCACTTGTCATACACAAACAGTTCAGTATTTAATAGAGAATTATCTAACTTACTTTCAATAAACAATCATTAAAAGGAAAGAGAAACAAAACAGCAGATACATAACCAAATTGGGTTTTTACCAACATCGAGACTCAGGCAGCTCTGGGAAGTCTCATGTAACAGCAGCAATCTGAAACCCCCAATTGGGAAAAGGTCCTAGGCAGTGTCCACTCCAAGGGTGAGACTTCGAAATTGCAGTTTGGGGGTTCCTGCTTATAATCCCAGGCTTCAAACTGATAACATCATCTGTCTGTAAGCAAACTGCAGCTCTGGTGTCGTGTTAATCTTTCACAATGCTGTATGTTTTCTCTTGCGAGTGTTGACACTCTGGCCTGGGAGATTGGATCTCCAGAGCTCAGGAGAATTCCAAGACTCACTCCCTATCTTACCTCTGATGCGGCCCAGGGGGCTGGTACCAGCCAGTGGACATGCAGGCAGGCAAGTCAGGGACAAGTCCGAGGTCTACTCTGCTTTCTTTGTTTCTGAAGCCTGAAAGACTGCTTCCCTAACAGTCCCTGCCATGCAGGAGACACAGGAGAAGTGGGTTCAATCCCTGGATCAGGAAGATCCCCTGGAGTAGGAAAGGGCAACCCACTCGTCTTCTTGCCTGGAAAATCCCATGGACAGAGCACGGAGGGCTAGTGTAGGGTCGAAAACAGTTGCACGTGGGATCAATTGTGAGGTTAGAGGTACAGGTGACGCTGTTTGTGATATCCTGCGTCACACAAGAAGCATTAACTTACTTTACCCACCATGTCTGTATTGAAATCTCCCTCTGTTTTGATTACAGATTCAAGTTTGGATTTTAAGATTGTTTCGGTAACTCTGTGATTATACAGTTTTTTACATTTATGGTCTCTCCTCCACATTTTGTCTATTATTAAAAAAAAAAGAGTTCAAAACCATTAGTAACTTCAAATATAGATTCTTTTGGTCTAGATCCTAAAAATTAAAAAGAAAATCTGGACTTCAGATTCCGATGATATTGACATGGTGGGGGGATGAGAATGAAGAGAAATAAAACAAGCTAACTAATATTTTGTTATACTCAGGAGGAAGATATAGATTATTATTCTAGAAGTTATAAAAGTGTACGTTTAAATACACCTGTACATACAAAATGTATATGTATAAAAATTGACTTACAAAGTACTAAATATTTCATATTCAGAAAAGCAGAAATCCATTTAGCACTGATCAAACCAGTTAATCCTAAAGGAAATCAAATTCACTGGAAGGACTGATGCTAAAGGTGAAGCTCCAATACTTTGGCCATCTGATGTGAAGAGCTGACTAATTGGAAAAGACCCTGATGCTGGGAAGATTGGGGGCAGGAAGAGAAGGGGACAACAGAGGATGCCATGGTTGGATGGCATCACTGATTCAATGGAAAAGAGTTTGAGCAAATTCTGGGAGATAGTGAAGGATAGAGAAGTCTGGCATGCTGCAGTTCACGGGGTTGCAAAGAGACGAGACTTAGCAACTGAACAACAACAAGAACTGTTTGCACTTGAAGGGTGACTGTAGGAAGAAACTTCCAGTTGAATATGAAACCCATTTGCTAATTGTGTGTGTGGTGGTGGTGGTGGTGAACAAATCTTTTAAATTATATAATGTAAAAAAAATTGTTTGCATCTAACACAGGTACACACACATGCATATCCTCAGGAGTGCATACACAAAGATTTAAAATAAGTCAACAATCAAGTGTTAATTATGTTAGCATAGATACATCTTTCTCGGGAATTAAGACTAAATCAACAAAAACATTTGAAGATACAGAGGATTTGAAGAACATAGTTAACAAGATCAATCATAAGTGTACTATACCTGCACCATTTTTATCCAAGAGTACATTACATTGAACTTCACATGCAGAACTGATTAGAAACTGACCATGTGTGAGATGACAAATGAAAACTTAACAAGTGCTGAAAAAACTGAAGCCATTCAAGAGATATTTGCTAATCATAATGCAATGAAATAACTAAAAATACTATCTTGATCTATACTATTGGGGAAAAGCACATGGTTAAAGAAGATATCCGAAGGGAATGGCACCCCACTCCCGTACTCTTGCCTGGAAAATCCTATGGATGGAGGAGCCTGGTGGGCTGCAGTCCAGGGGGTCACTAAGAGTCGGACACGACTGAGTGACTTCACTTTCACTTTTCACTTTCATGCATGGGAGAAAGAAATGGCAACCCACTCCAGTGTTCTTGCCTGGAGAATCCCAGGGACGGGGGAGCCTGGTGGGCTGCCCTCTATGGGGTTGCAGAGTCGGACACGACTGAAGTGACTTAGCAGCAAAGAAGATATCAAAATAAAAATTATACACTCCTTAGAAATAAACTGAACATTACATTTTAAAACCTATATGAAGAGGTCAGAGGAAAATTCATAGCTTTAAAATGCCTTTATGAGAAATTAAGAACTATTAAAAACAATGAATTAAAATCTATTAAAAGCTAATAAAGGAATAATAAAACCCGAGAAAGGAAAAAATAAATTAGGATAGAAATCAATGGAACAGACTTCCCGACTCCCCCAAAACAATTAATTAAAACCATAATCTGGTTCTTTGAAAGAAAATTTAAAGTTACTCCTTTAGTAAATTTAAGTTTGAAAGAAAAAGTGCATAACTATCAGCAACATTAGATACAGAAGTATTAAAATGGTATGTATATTTTGGTACATAGATTCCTTCTCACACTAGTAACCACCTGTGTGCTCTGAAGCGGGCCTGGACTCTAGCAGAAGTTCCCGTGATCCCCAGGGCCCTCCCTATAGGCTGGAAGGTGAGAAACAACTCTTCTGCACACCTGGTTGCCTGTTCAGCTCCGTAACTGTGCTTAGGTCTAGCCCTGGGGAATATAAGATAGGGCGCAAGGGCTTCTCAGATGAAGCCTTGGTAAATCCAACTGGTCCTGGGTGTTGTCCCTGCTGAAACTGAAAGCGAAGGAAAAAAAACCCCAACCTCCCTGGTCTCTCCCAGCTAGCTGCACCAGTCCCCTCTGGGGCCTGTTCTCAGGCCCGGAAATGTCTTCCGGAATAGACAGGCCTTGGACCCTTGAGAGAGAAGCTCCACAGTTCCCAAAAGTATTTCAGCGCAGCCTGTGAAGAGCCTGGGGGCTCCCTGCACAGCAGCCTGCACACTCTGCCGGTCGAGGGTCCCTTCCTGGCTCTTGATGGTGACGGAGCCAGCAGGGAAGTCATCAGTGCGCTACTGGACAGCCGCCTCGTACTCTCCACCTGCTCCCTCTCTGCTGCTGCCGCCGATTCCAGCCGCCTTTTTCGTTAGGTCTCGCCCAGATGGCTAGCGCTCCTCCCCTTCCGGTGACCCCGGGACGTGGTTTCAGGCGAGGCAGTGGCCGCCGGCAAACTCCTTCATGCCCCGCGCCTCCTGGCAACCCCCGCGCCAGGCGGCGGCCGAGAGTGCAGCCGCACCAGGAGGCCCGGGGTTGGCGCCGCCGCCGGGCCCAAGAGCGGGACAAGGCAGTCGCTGTCCGTCGACCCGACCAGAGCTGATTTTTTGCACTTGCTAGCTCTGGGGAAGCAAATATTTGTCATGGGATTTTGGGGAGAGGTTGCAGAAAGCGAGCACCCTGCCAGCCTCTGCGCCGCCGGATCCCCGAGCCCTGGCTCCAGTCTCTGGCGAGCTAAGGTCGCAATGTGCACAGGAGATCACAGGATGGCGCCAGCGGTCTGCCGAGGGATACCGTCGGTGCACAAAGACTCCTCCGCGTCAGTCCCAGAGCTACCGGTTTGGTCTGACCTTCCGGTAGCCCGGTTCTAGCAAGTAAGTGTGGAGCTAAAAAAAAGTGTTTTAATGACCGTTAGTGTAGCAGTTCTACAGTGGAATCTACTAACACCAGTTAGAAACAAATGATTGCAGATTTGCAACCGAGTGAAAATATGAATATGGATTTACAGTATCTAGTACTGTGATCGAAATCGCACATCCATGTGCTCCATGCACAGTGAGACCCATCAGTAATAAACATGAGTCTGGAACAGAGAAGGGTTTATTACATATTCATACAACAGATGGGTGGCTCATGTCCTAAGAACCCCAAAGTTACTGAAAGCTTTCAGCACGTCCCTTTAAAATCAAAAGATGAGGGAGGGGGGAGGTGGGGGTCGGGATTGGGAGTTCATGTACACTCGTGGCTGATTCATGTCAATGTATAGCAAAACGAATACAGTATTGTAAAGCAAAACAAACTAAAAAATAAAATTTAATTAAAAAAAATGCTACTGCAAAAAAAAAAAATAAAATCAAAAGATGAGAGATGGGCATGGTTAGCTGTTGCAGACTTATGGGTGTCAGATCCTTTGTTCTCAAGGTCAGGTAATGATGTTCCTGTAAATCTCTATCAGATGAATGTTATTCTCTGTCCTGATGAGAAAGGGCAAAGTCCCAGGGCACAACTTTTACCCTCCAAGGTCCCAGTCCTGGCTAAGAGGAGGCAGATCTCAGTTGGCAGCTCCTTCAGGGCCAGGTTCCCATATCCTGCCCAGCTCTCATCCCTGAGGGAGCCAGGCATCCAACCCAAGTGGCCTCAGTCTCCTCAGGCCGTCCAAATGGGGAGACCAGGTCTCACAGACTGTGTGGCCACTGCTAGTGGGTCACAGAGACAGGGATAGGGGAGAGGTTCACTGCTTCTCAAGTCCTGGGCCCCAGCTAGTGGAGGGCCTTGCTCCCTGGGTTCTCCAGCTCATCTGCTGGTCCAAGGCTGGGTAAACGAGGGCCTCCAGGAGAAGGCCTGCATCGGCCTCTTACCTCACTCTACCTGATGACCGCCACACCACAGACCCTTGACTGAATCACTTCCCCAGTGGTCCCTCATTGACAGTTACTGGTGGGCAGAGCCCAGCTCAGCACTGACCAATAGCTTAGCAGGACAACTGTATGTTGCTCATTGACAGCTGGTTGCTTGTGAGCAGGGCCCATGCTTGAGGCACTGAGCAATGGCTGAACAAAACCTGTTGCCTAGTAACAGGGTGCAGAGTAATGAGGCACAGCAATGCTACCTGCTAAGGGCTGTGCTCATCCTGCTCTGTTGAATTCCCCCCTTTTCTTTGATAATCCTTAATCTTGAGGATAACACGTGGATATGTCAGGAGGAAACCACTGAAGTGTAGTACTGAAGCTGATGCTGATCTCCTTAGGAAATTGATCTAAGCCTTAGGAATGACTGCCCTTCTAAAGTAAAGAGACCAGCATCTGATGTCAAGTTTGCAATTTCAAACATACCATGCTGTTAGTCACTGCAAGATTGATTCCTAGTCCAATATTTGTCTTTTTTCTATTATAAATATTATAAATGCAGAAAATGTGAAAGAAGAAAACAAAATCATTTACCACCCAAAGTCAGCATTAAGATGTGGAGAATTTCCCTCTTGTCATTTTTCTGTGCACATTTTAGCATAATTATGTTTGTGTATTATATATAAAGATTTTACAGTCTGGTTTTTTTTTTTTTTTTAGTTTAAAGTGATAGTATAGTATTTCTCCATGGTTTTTTTTTTTTGCAGGTTATCCACATATATTAGCAAAATCCATTTACCTAAGTTTAATCTAATTTCTGGAGAAGGCAATGGCACCCCACTCCAGTACTCTTGCCTGGAAAATCCCATGGGTGGAGGAGCCTGGTAGGCTGCAGTCCATGGGGTCGCTAAGAGTTGGACAAGACTGAGCGACTTCACTTTCACTTTTCACTTTCATGCATTGGAGAAGGAAATGGCAACCCACTCCAGTGTTCTTGCCTGGAGAATCCCAGGGATCGGGGGAGCCTGGTGGGCTGCTGTCTATGGGGTCGCACAGAGTCGGACATGACTCAAGCGACTTAGAAGCAGCAGCAGCAATCTAATTTCAGCCTGACCGTGCATAAAACTCCTCATATGTTTTTACTTAGCACATATATCCTACTTTCCTATTATATACTGATAATTTTTTCCTTTATTCTTAGTAGCTTTAATTACAAATTTAGATCAGAATCCTCAACTCTTAAACACCTTAATTTTTAGTGAAAACCAAGAGGCAAGTAATTGTGAACTGTTTGTCATACCAGCATTTTCTGATTGGAACTTATGGACTGTAGCCCTCCAGGCAAGAATACCAGAGTGAGTTTCCATGCCCTCCTCCAGGGGATCTTCCCAACCCAGGGATCAAACCCAAGTCTTCCACATTGCAGGCAGTTTCTTTACTGTCTTATTTGACCTCTAATAAATCTAGATACATTTCGCAAAACAACAAACTTAAGCTAGCTTCAATACCAGGTATCAATTCAGTACTGAATATTTTTCCCAGATCATGATTTGAAATCCATTTTGGCCAAGTTTCTAAATATTAGGAAGTGTTTAATCTGTAAGCGCTTACTTTTGAGTCAGTTGAATAGAGACCATTTACAAATTAACTCAGAAGTATTATAACCGAAAACCGGTCTGGTTCTGGAGAATGCAGCTGAATAAACTGTATGCAGGAGACAAATCTGCGTTTCCCACGCCGGCACACTTACACACAAAAGAAACCCAAACGCATACAAAGAACAAAAACGTAATCCCTGCAGGACAAAACCAAAAGGGTGAAGTTCAACAACTTCCTCAACTTTTTCAAACCAAGATTCCTCTTATTAATAACAAACAACATGCAAATTGAAAGACAGGAGATCATGACTACATGTGTCAGGGCGATTCACCCGACAAACACAAAACCAGAAATAACAGTAGGAATAAGTTAACTTTACTTAGTTAAATTCATGCTTTCTCCTAGAAGTATTTTTTATTTTCTGAGTGTCAGTTCTGAAAAAAGTATTTCATCAAGCCAGCTTTCTCCAACTGCATATACAAAAAGGGACCAGTTTTGAAATTTAAAAAGTTTCATCTTGACCAAATTTTCCCCTCCTCCAGAGTCTAAAGAATATAGTGGCCATTGCAGTGTAAAAAAAAAAAAAATTCTTTATTTTAACCCTAGGGGGGGCACTATAAGATGGAATAGAGCTCTGATTATTATCAAATGCCAGGTGTTATCAAATACCAAACAAACAAATGTAGTGCAAAATGGTCTCTAAGATTCACAGTTCCCTAGCACCAAAAAAATGAGACTTCACTCATTGCACAGGGAATATCCCAACCAATGTTCCACCATAGGTGAAACCCAGATCAATAGGGAAGGATACCTGGTGTCATCAAATGCTAGCTCCATTATTAAAAGACGTCTCAACTAACCAGTGAAAATCCTGATTCACAAACATACAACATGAAAATAACAAACGTGGTCCCACGCACAGAAGGACAAACCAGAGTGGCCCACCCCAAAATGATACACACAAAAACACAAACAACAAAGAAGCTACAGTCACACAGACAGGTCATTGGAGAAAGTGAGTCTAAAATTCCACTACCAGAGGTCTCCAGAGTAGCCCAGCTCTCAAAAGAGAACAGACCCAAAATGGCTCACTTTCTGCAAAGGAAGTAGCCCAATAGAATGGACAGAATTCCTAGCTTGTGCAAACTTGAGTGACTTACTCCAGGCGACACCAAATGTGGACCATAGCTCTGGGTGTTTCTTTGCTCCAAACAGCCTTGTGCCTTGGGGCAGCTGGCGCCTGTAAGGGAGAGTCCCTTCCATTTCCCCAGAGCAAAATGAACTCCAGCAGCTGCTAGGTACTTGGAAAGGGGCTGCCCCTGGCCAGGGTCAACCTGCCATGGGCACAGACGTCCTGCCCCAGTCACCATAAATTGTTACTGAAATCTCACATCCGTGTGCCCAATGCACAGTGAGGCCCATTAGTACTAAACATGAGTCTGGAACAGAGAAGGGTTTAAAATACCAATTTGCCTTCAACTTCTTCAATGGCTCAGTGGTAAAGAATCCACCTGCAATGCAGGAGACCAGGGTTTGATCCCTGGGTTGGGAACCTTCCCTGGAGAAGGGCAGGGCAACCCACTCCAGTATTCTTGCCTGGAGAATCCCACGGACAGAGGAGCCTGGCGGGCTGCAGTCCATGGGGTTGCAGAGTTGCACATGACTGAGGACACGCTACACACTTGTTTTACTTGATATAATGTTGAATCTGTTAGAAGTGAAAGACTTCAAGTTTTTTAAATCATGCTGCCTGTTCAACTAAAAACAAGCCTGAGTCATGATGAATGAAGATCAACCCCTTCCTCTTACTGAGATGATGCAGGGAGACATGGCTCTTTTGAAATTAGTTGGTATTTCCCAGCATGCTTTGGGCATAGCTTAAATACTCTGTGATTGCATTTATGCTGTTGTCCCAGTATTTCCAGCTCCTTGTTTTTGCTTACTTTAGGATTTCACATCCTCTTTGTGGTTGGGCATAACACACAGTTCTGACCCGAGCACTGGAAGTTAAGTGTTGGTTGTGACTTCTGGGCTAGAGCATTTAATTCCTGGTTTGAGATGTTCCAGAACTCTTTTTCATTCTAGCACAAACAACTGGCCTTCTCCCTCCCTCTCAGTTGACCCTAGAGTAAATATGAACAACAAAACTTTATTGGTGTAAGGTGCTGGGATTTTGGAGTTGTTTAAACCCCCGAACACTGTGTTATAGATTCGAATACAGCTTAATTCATAGACGAATAGATTAGGTATAGGCTATGCATGTTTGTTGTCCTAGATGAGATAATTTGCTATTGTTATCAGGTAGTAAAGAATTCATCTGCCTGTGCAGGAGATGCGAGAGATTTGGGTTTCATCTCCGAGTTTGGGAAGATGCCCTTGGGTAGGAAATGGCAACCCACTCCAGTATTCTTGCCTGGAAAACTCTGTGGACAGAGGAGCCTAGTGGATTACAGTCCATGGGGTCGCAGAGTCAGACACAACTGAGTGATTAAGCATGCATAAGATTGTTATCAAATATTTCTTACTTACACTTTCTTTGCCTTGCTCTCAGAGGACTTTTGCCACAGAACCGAGCCTTTTTTTTCTTTTTTAATAATAATGCAAGGAAGCAAGGTGTTCGAATAAAAATTGTTGTGAAATCTGCCCTACCTCTCTACAGTATACTAGGATTCAAAACATCTCAACATGGGCTAACAGTGGTTTTGAATACCTGACTTGGCACCTAACTCCCATAAGTATAAGACAAAGATGAAAATTACCTCTGGTTTATGTATAATAGTTCTTTGTCTCTTTGGTACACTTGGAGATTTTTTTTTTTAAAACCCTGGGGTAGTGTATCATGATTTGGGATGGGTGAGAGCTACCCATCTTTCACCTGCTTTTCTTTTGTAAACTAGGAGAAGGATGAGTGGGAAAGAAGAACTTTAAAAGGATGAACCAGCTTCAGCATTTACAGCAGGCATGTTCTTAGGCTGCACAAATGTAATGAAAGGGTGCATATGGAAATTGATGATTAGGGGATGAGTCTCTTAAACTATCATTGCCAAGGTACCTGTTAGGACATCTTTATATATCCCTGTGAGTTCATACAGCCTTCGAGGACACTTATGCTGGTGAGTGAAGCAATCCATGTGTGTGACAGTAGGGAGTGGTGGTGACTGTAAAATGAAATGCTGTACAGTGCTTGTTTTACCAGTATTGAATAAAATCATATTGACCCATTTCTTGATTCTGCAAATAAAATTAGTAGACTTACATTTCTTTTTAATTAATTTATTTTTGGCTGCACTGGGTCTTCATTGCTTTGTAAGGGCTTTCTCTAATTGTGGTGAGTAGGGGCTACTCTTCCATACAGTGCGAAAGCTTCTCATTGTGGTGGGTTTTCTTGTTGCAGGGCACAGGCTTTAGGTGCATGGGTTTCAGCTGTTGCAGCCCGTTAGCTCATTAGTTGCGGCTCCTGGGCTCTAGAGCACAAGCTCAATTATCTTAGCACTGGGGTTTAGTTGCTCCGCAGCATGTAGAATCCATGACCAGGGATCGAACCCATGTCCCCTCCATTGGCAGGAGGATTCTTATCCACTGCTCCACAAGGAAGTCACAGGCTTGCATTTTGTATCTAATATTAACTAGTGAAATTCTAAACCCTGACTAAAATGCAAGCCTGTGTAACTCATAAAAGTATAATCAGAAAAAAAGAAAGAAAATATTCTCTTGCTTACAGCTAGAGGGAGAGACATTTTTGCTTCATAAGACAGCTCAAAAAATTCAATTTGAGAAGGTGTTAAACCAAGAACATTCACAGGAATTCAAGCTTATTCTCCTGTCCAAAATGGAGATGTGGTGCAATTATTTTTAATGTTTTGTTCCCTGTTACAAGAAGTGTGTCCCTAAACATGTTATTTGAATATCTTATGAGACTCCAGAGGCTTTACAATTGTTGTAGCGACTTACAAACTGCTCAGGTTGGACTTTCTGGAAGCAGAGGCTGAGACAGTGTTTGGGGTGAACTGAAGTGAAGTTGCTCAGTCGTGTCCGACTCTTTGCAACCCCATGGACTGTAGCCTATCAGGCTTCCTCCTTCCATGGGATTTTCCAGTGAATAGTACTGGAGTGGGGTGCCATTTCCTTCTCCAGGGGATCTTCCCGACCCAGGGATCAAATCTGGGTCTCCTGCATTGTAGACAGATGTTTACCATCTGAGCCACCAACGAGATGATTATTAGGGATGAACCCTTATGAAAGGAAGAATGAGGACATAAGATTGGGCAGAAGAGGAAATCAGATTGCAGTGTAGGCTTTGATGAACCCTCCAGGAGCTCTGGAGCAAGTGCTGCTCCTAATAAGTTATTTGAAAAAGGCCAGGTGCAATGGTGTGTATATTATGCCAACGTTTGCTTACAAAGGGAGATAGAGGAAAGGATGCCTTCTTTCATTTGCCTATGAAAGCATGAAAATCTCTGAGATGACAGAAGACAACCAATAGAAATTATCTTTGGAAAGGACATTAGAAGGTGCTATGGACTGAGTGTTCATGTTTCTTCCCAAATTCATATGTTGAAATCTAATTCCCAACATGATGGATGGTATTAGGAGGTGAGGGGTGTTAGGCCATGGTATTAGGCCATGGATGGTATTAGGGGTGTTAGGCCATGGTATTAGGCCAGGGGTGAGGGCTGATTGAGTCATGATGGTGGAGTCCTCATGGGGGGTTATTAGTGCCCTTATGAAAGAGACCCCAGACAGCTCCCTCACCCCTCTGCACATGAGGACACAGAAAGAAGACAGTCATCTATAGATCACGATTTGGGCTCTTCAGTTCAGTTCAGTTGTTCAGTTGTGTCTGACTCTTTGCGACCCCATGAACTGCAGCATGCCAGGCCTCCCTGTCCATCACCAACTCCCAGAGTCCACCCAAACCCATGTCAATCAAGTTGATGATGCCATCCAACCATCTCGTCCTCTGTTGTCCCCTTCTCCTCCTGCCCTCAATCTTTACCAGCATCAGGGTCTTTTGAAATGAGTCAGCTCTTTGCATCAGGTGACCAAAGTATTGGAGTTTCAGCTTCAACATCAGTCCTTCCAATGAACACCCAGGACTGATCTCCTTTAGGATGGACTGGTTGGATCTCCTTGCAGTCCAAGGGACTCTCAAGACTCTTCTCCAACACCACAGTTCAAAAGTATCAATTCATCGGCGCTCAGCTTTCTTTATAGTCCAACTCTTACATCCATACATGACTACTCAAAAAACTATAGCCTTGACTAGATGGACCTTTGTTGGCAAAGTAATGTCTCTGCTTTTGAATATACTATCTAGGTTGGTCATAACTTTCCTTTCAAGGAGTAAGCATCTTGTAATTTCATGGTTGTAGTCACCATCTGCAGTGATTTTGGAGCCCAGAAAAATAAAATCTGCCACTGTTTCCCCATCTATCTGCCATGAAGTGATGGGACCGGATGCCATGATCTTAGTTTTCTGAATGTCGAGCTTTAAGCCAACTTTTTCACTCTCCTCTTTCACTTTCATCAAGGGGCTCTTTAGTTCTTCTTTACTTTCTGCCATACGGGTGGTGTTATCTGCATATCTGAGGTTATTGATATTTCTCCTGGCAATATTGATTCCAGCTTGTGCTTCCTCCAGCCCAGCGTTTCTCATGATGTACTCTGCACATAAGTTAAATAAGCAGGGTGATACTATATAGCCTTGACGTACTCCTTTTCCTATTTGGAACCAGTCTGTTGTTCCATGTCCAGTTCTAACTGTTGCTTCCTGACCTGCATGCAAGTTTCTCAAGAGGCAGGTCAGGTGGTCTGGTATTTTCATCTCTTTCAGAATTTTCCACAGTTTATTGTGATCCACACAGTCAAAGGCTTTGGCATAGTCAATAAAGCAGAAATAGATGTTTTTCTGGAACTCTCTTGTTTTTTCCATGATCCAGTGGATGTTGGCAATTTGATCTCTGGTTCCTTTGCCTTTTCTAAAACCAGCTTGAATATCAGGACGTTCACGGTTCACATATTGTTGAAGTCTGGCTTGGAGAATTTTAAGCATTACTTTACTAGCGTGTGAGATGAGTGCAATTGTGTGGTAGTTTGAGCATTCTTTGGCATTGCCTTTCTTTGGAATTGGAATGAAAACTGACCTTTTCCAGTCCTGTGGCCACTGCTGAGTTTTCCAAAAACATACTTCCTATATCCTCCAGTAAGTAAAAGCTGATGTCAACTTTTACAAAAGCACTTCTGGGTGTCCCTGCATGCTAATTCCACAGCAGAGGAGCCTTTAAGAATCAGAGGCATTTTGGAGAACTGCCTGCCGGAAACGTCTCAGTGTACAGAGGGGCATGAGACTGGCATGGTGGCGCACAAACCAGAGGAAGCAGAATGACTCCTTCCAGTGATCAGAGGCTGGAGTCAGTAACCATCTTGTGACTTTTTTCAGCTGTGCCTGTCCCTGCAAACTGAAAACTGGTGTGAAGATTCAAGTTGATCAGTGCATTTGTCTTTATGTCTGAAACAAATTGGATTTAGTGATTCAAAATATGAGACCCTGAGGTCAAGTTTCCCTGTGGGTGCCTGTTGATTTGTCTCTAGAGCAGACCTAGAGATCTTTCACTTTCCTTCCCATGGTTGCCTGGTCCCCCCATACATAGGCTTTAACCAAAGGTGGAGAATGGTGAACAAAGAAGGGATCTGGGTCCTTTGGGCCTCTCTCTCCAGTAGGAGCCAGTGATTTCTGTGTGTTTCCACACTGGATGGAATAAAAATAAAGAGGAGTGAGCCCTTAGAGAGACAGGGCAAGTGCTAGGGAGACGGCACTCAATCCCTGTAGAGAAACTATAGGGCTGTACACCCACCTGGAGAAAGAGGGAGGTGGCATCAGACCTCAACCAGACCCAGCACCAAGGCTTGCGGACCAGGCAAGTGTGCCTCCATTTAGGGATCCCAAGAGCCTGTTTCCAGCTATATACTAGAAATGAGGGTACATGGAGGTACAGATTGTTCAATCAAGAAACTGAATCAGATCCATTTTTTAAGTATACTAAAGTATATATGAGAAAATACTGTGGCAAAGATACAAGCATGGAAAACTCTGGATAGGAAACACAAAATAAAAGCATGGGGAAGAGGAAGTACTTCCGGATAGTTAACGATGATTGGCTTCATTACAATTTCCGCCAGGTCTGTATCCATGTCTGCCTCCAACTTTCCGTCCCCAGTGAGCCCTATTCCTGAAATTCCATTCACCTAGTGAGGGTAGAATGTAACTGTCTCCTCTGAGTGTGACTGTCACTTCCTGCTTCAATTCCCAATTCCTCAGGCTAAAGTCTTGTACAGACAGTCTCTCCAGAGAGTCTTTGGGCCTCTTTCCTATGGAACTAATTCCCTGCAATTCTAATTTCTGTTTCCACAGTCCATAAGACCAAATATGGGTAATCAATAAGGCCCCTATGATGATCTATGACCATTTCTTTTAATACAACTGTTGGGGTTATATTTCTGTTGAGATGACAATTACTGTACTTTTTTTCTTAAGATGAAGGGGGAAAGGACATTCTCATTGGCCACAGACTAAGGAAGCAGGGGGCCATGGTGCTCTTCCGTCTGCTTCAAGTCGCAAGTCTCTGATCACAGAGAGGTTATGAGAAAACCTCAAAGGAAAGGGCAAAGTGATACACCCATTTTTCATTATGAGTTACTTCATTGTATCTCTTTGAGATGTATGCAATACAGAAAAGTCATCAAGGGACCACTCAGACACCAAGAAGTATGAACTCTCTCATTCTCAGTCACCCAGATTCATTTGTGGGTTATAGTGGCTTTTCTTGTTTATACTGTTCCCTCTTGTCTCCCTCATATCTTTCCCCTCTCTCTTTCTCTATCTTAATCTCTTACATATACACACCCTTACTTTTCCACCCTGTCTCTGTAAACAAATTCTTGCTCATAAATAATAATTTGATAACAATGATTTATTATTTTAATAGGTTAATCAGGTTAGACTTGACTTCCAACTTTAAAAAAACTTTTTCTTTAGAGTAAGTCTCACTTCAAATCATCCTTGTTAACAAGTTTTCGAGTTTATTTCCATTGAAGTCAACCTCATTCATTTGCTTTATTGAAGAGTTAGGTGCCATGGGAGTCGCAGTCTCATGTGTGTCAGCGTTTGGGTGTTTGTGCCCCGTGCTTACACAGAGAAGAGGGGAAGGGGCCTCTGGACCTGTGGGCACTCACGGCATGACTGCCACAGTCCACCCTCTCAGGGCTTCTCCTCGTGTGTCCTTTCTTGCAGTTGTTCTTGTTTCTGACATTTCTGCTTTCTTTTAATTGTCTGTGTTTTTGAAGGTAGGAGGTACCTTCTTCCCATGACCAGAGTCCAGAGAGTCCAAATAGATTTCTAAATTCCACATTTTCTTTCTTTGTAGTTCCTTATGTATTACAATACATAAAACACTGTCCACCAAAAACATTATCCCCACTGCCAGATAGAAAAGAAAATGAAACCAGACAGGAGTTGTTGACTGGAGGCCTGTAACAGAAAACGACAGAGGATAAATGCTATTTAGAAACCAGACAGATCTGGCTGAGCTATGTTTGGAAGAGAAGGTTGGCTGAGACTTGCTATGTCTGTGCCTGAGGGAGACACTGGGGCCTTGTGTGGGCAGGAAGGAGCTGGTGGTAGCTCGAGTTGGGCTCTATGGTTTTGGACAAGGGGCATGCTCCTAACTGCCAGGGCCTTGCCAGTGCACTTACTTCCTAGTTTCAGCAACAATTGCTATCTGTGCCATTTAAAGATTAGAATTTAGTTTGAGGATAAACATTTTCCCCCAAAGAGTCTTTGTTCTGGAGCTCATATTCCCTCTACTGCAGCCATACATAGACACTTGGGCAGGCAGGTATTCATGTGCAATCCACAAAACCCCCGTCTCACCAATCTACCGTGTGAGCTCTCTGAAGTAAAAAACTGTACCCCAGTGTCTTTATATCCCCAGACCTATAAAATAGATAGGAAGAATTCAGTACATTTTTTATTAGATTATTGGTGAAAGAGGGAGGGAAGAAAGGAGGAAGAGAGACAGAAGAGGGAGAGAGAGAAGGCAGGAGAGAATACAGAGAAAGGAAAAGAAGGGAGGAAATAAATGGAGGAAGGAGAGAGAGGAAAGGAAGTGGCCAGAGGTTAAAGCATCTGCCTGAAATGCAGGAGACCCAGGTTCAGTCCCTGGGTTGGGAAGATCCCCTGGAGAAGGAAATGGCACCCCACTCCAGTACACTTGCCTGGAGAATCCCCTGGAGGGAGGAGCCTGGTAGGCTACAGTCCATGGGGTCGCAAAGAGTGGGACACGACTGAGTGACTTCACTCACTCTCACTCACTCATGAGGAGAACAGTGAAGTTTTGACTCAAGAGTGCAAAGACCTGTTTCATGGTTTTTTCCTGGGTGGGCTGTGAAAGAAGTGTCATGAGATTTCAGTACCAGAGGAGGGAAGGGCATGTCTCCTTGTGTATCAGTCAGTTCCCCTCATCCCCACTCACCAAGCACTGGAAGCTCCAGCTCACGGCTGCGCTTGATGAGATTTCCATCTTCTGTGGCAGCTTCACACCAGTATAGCCCAGGGTCGTCTTTTTTAGCAATGAATGTCTGGTATTCAGAGGATGTAGTCCTGCTCATTAGGGTCTTGTTTCCCACATAGAAGGAGAAGTAAAGCTGCAGACCAGGCTTCTCTGAGGGCAACTTTGTTTCACAGCTCAGGTTGACCAGATTCCCCTCTTGGTGAGGGGATGAGAAGGATGTTCTCAGCACTGGGGCTGGAAATAGCTCTGAAGAAAAAGTTGATAGGGATAGGGTAGCCTGCATCAGTGTCAAGGTTCTTTTGTTTGTTTTTTAACAGAAGATATCCTCCCACCCCTTTTGGGAAACCTGCCCCTAGAGAATACATCTATAAGACAGAGTTTCCCCACTTCCAGCAGAGAGGTATTCTTAGGATTTCCTCATAGACATACTTGTAGTTACCAGCTTGACCATATTCTTCTGGGGAGAATACCTCTACGTAGTTCATGCTTCACTGAATAGCCGTGTTGTTTATTATATGACCCTCTGGTAATGTTTAACCGGGAGTGGACACTGACACCCCACCGCCCAGCCAGTTCAGTGACTCATTACTTGTGTTTCTGACTCAAAAGATAATCTGGAGGGAATTCCCTGGAGATCCAGTGTTAGGACTCAGTGCTTCCACTGCAGTGGGGGCAGGGTTTGATCCCGGTCAGGGAAGTAAGATCTCTCAACTTGTGTGATGCAGTCAAAAAGACAGAAAGAGATAATCTGGGACAATAATTTTTTTTCCATAGGAATGAACTATTTTTCAGACACGCAGACATTGCTAGTGGTTATGACTACTAAGATAAAGGTCATGAAAGAGTTATATCAAGAGCCACATGCAAACTAGGACAGAGGGAACTACTTAATTAGCAGATGTTCAGAGGGAAGTGGAACCAGAGAGGCCACGTGGTCCCTGGGAGATAGATGGAAAGTATAACCACATCCTAATGTCTTCCTCACTATGGAATTTTTATGAAGTTTCATTGAGTTATTTTCTAATAATCTTCCTACTTACCTGGAGTGCATCTCTATTCTTTGCAACTAAAATAAAATGGGTGAAGTGGATTCTCACTATGGCATGGCCTTGACGTTAGCTCCTGGAATTAGTGATGGGGCACTGTGGTATACTGGAAGGAGCAATGGACAGGGACCCAGAAGACCTCAGTTCTGCTCCCAGCCCAGCCACTGGTCATTATGTGGGCTTCATAAGGCAGTTTACCTCTCTGGAGTTCAGTTTCTTCACTTGCAGATTGAAGTGATAACTTATGATGGTTCTTCTAACTAATAGCCCTCTGACTGTTTAGATATGGTACCTTTGATAGTGATGGATACTCCTGCTGATGTGTAGCGACGCCTTCTCTCGCCTGAGCAGTGATAGATGCCACTGTGACTCAAGTTGGTTTTCAGAATGGTGAATTCAGGATCCTGATGAGAAAACCTAAAGGGTTTGCCATCTTTGTAGAAAAGTATTTTGTACACCAGCATATTCTTCCATGTATGACACCTCAAGGCCAGAGGGTCCCCTTCTGTGAAGACTCTGCTAGAGACCTGGAGTAGTAGCCAATCTGGAAAATATGGGCACAGAATGTGTGTATATGGTGGCAGAGGTACAAGAAAGCAAAGCTGGACCCTGTGGCTTTATCTTTTTTCACTTTGTAACGTTCCAACTTTAGAACTTTGTTGAATTTAAGGTCTGTCTTCTGTTCCTCAAATATCTTTAGCTTTGCTAGGAAGAAAAGTAATCTTTACCAGCAGCCCCTTCTTACTTTTTCTTTCCAGGTCTCAGAAGTTGGTTGGGACAAAACCAGCTTACTCTATGTGGTAGGCAGCATTTTAAAATGCCCCCAGTGAATCACACTCTTGCATGTGGCTAGAACCTATGACCTCCTTCCAGTCAACAGAATATGGCAAATGTTCTGAAATGCCACTCCTATGATGATGTTACATTATATGAGGTTTGTCTTAGCTGACTGGGCTGTAGGAAACTCCTGCCAACCTTGAAGAAGTGAGCTGACATGTTGTGAGAGGGCCTGTGTGAGGGCCACAAAAAAGGGGGTCTTCAGGAAATGAGACTGGCCTCCAGCTGACAGCCAGTAAAATGGCAGGAACCTCATTCTACAACTGCAAGAAACTGAATCCTGCCAATGATCATGGGAGTTCGGAAGATCTGCCGGGAGGAACATGGCTCAGTCAACACCCTGACTGTAGCCTCGGCAGAGCACCAGCCAAGCTGTGCCAAGACTGACCCATGGAAAGATAATAAATGTATGTTGTTTTAGGCTGCTAAAGTTATGCCAATTTGTTACACAGCAATAAAAAACTAATACATTCTAACTCCTGACTAATTTGTTAATGGTATCACACATACTAAGACAAACACACAGAATAACAAGTATATGTAAGTGTGTGTATGTATGTGTATATATATGCTTCTAAATTGCTAGGAATACTTACATATGTGCAAATCAGTGACATAGCTGATAAAAATAAACTCCAAATCAAATGGGTCCTCCCTTTTGATGTTCATTTCCATACATACCCCAAAAGGCCTACTTTATTTTATCTCCCTTGGGGCAGTTGGCTTCGCTAAATGAGGATGAGGTTCTTACAGGACGAAAGAGGAAAAGAGATAATAGTGCTTTCCTCCCTCCAGAACATATCTAAGAATGGAAGGCAGGTATTCCATGCTATATGGTATATGGTTTTTACAGTCCAGGATGCTGCCATAGAGTTTCTAAATAGAATGAACATTCTTTCTTCCCGTATTTTCATTCCCAGCCAAAAGGTGCTCAAAGACCGCACTACCCAAACACACAGACACCTTTGCTTTCTGCATCCACACACACAGTGGAAAATTTTAACATGCTTCCATCAGAAACTGTCAAAACTACTAATAAAGATATAAATATTTGAATGATACGATTAATAGACTTGGTTTCAGGATTTATAGAATGATGTACCTTAAAAAAAGGAAAATTCACATCCTGTGCAAAGACACATGCAACAGTGATTAAAAAATGAGCACATAGTAGGCCACAAAGCAATTGTCAACACACATCAAGGAACTGATACCAGATTTAACACAAATTTTGACCAAAATGCTACCTAATATATCCAGAATATACAAAGAATCACATGAATTAGACACAAGTTAGCAACTAAAACAACAGTAAAAGACATGTATAAAAATGTTGGACTGAGCACCTGAGCACATACACAGTATTAGAAGTCAGTGTTGAGGGTAGTGACAAGTGATTCTAGAAATGTTCTGGCTATGATCAATAGGGTCACAAAGAGTTGGACGTGACTGAAGTGACTTAGCTTGCAAGCACACATGATATATTTCAATAAAAGTTTTACATTAACATATAACGTATATAATATATGTAAAGTCACTCAGTCGTGTCTGACTCTTTGTGACCCCTAGACTCTACAGTCCATGGAATTCTCCAGGCCAGAATACTGGAGTGGGTAGCCTTCCCCTTCTACAGGGGATCTTCCCAACCCAGGGATGGAACCCAGGTCTCCCGCATTGCGGGTGGATTCTTTACCAACTGAGCTATCAGGGAAGCCCAAAAGATAATGTAAAAGATATATAGTATACTGTAACAGATAATGTAAAAGATATTTTTCTCAATAAGTCATCAGTGCTTGAAGTTCAAGGTCTGTGCAGAAGCAAAGAAAATGGCCCCTTCCCAGCCCTAGCTCATCTTTTGTTATCTGAACTATGAAATGTTTCTGCTTCTGCTTGAATTATACAAAATCTCATGTTAAAACAGTTCTGTCAGCTTCCCTTACCTCTCTCACATAGGAACTGAGTCTCGGAGTCTTAAGAGACAGATAAGGAACACCTAGCATTTGCTCTGACATTCTCAACATTTCCTTGGCTAAAGCACATTTCCTCCAAAAGCACCCTTGTCTACATAAATCTAATTCTGCCTCCAGTGTGTTAACTTTTGATTAATAATTACAAGAAGTTTTAACATTGCTTTTGAATAACTGAATAACCCAACTGAATGATTTGTCCTGAATAATGAAACATTTTGCCCTAAAAAATATTACAGTCTCCATTTCCTGATAAGTAGGAACATCTTACAGATTTAAGTGGGTGGAGATTGTTTTCTCTGCTTCTATTCACCAAAGTTTTTAATTCTCAAAGTCTCACAGTGATTTCATGTCCAGAATATTATATTACCAATATACTGTGAAGTGTGCCCCAGACTATGTGTATAAAGATGCTTACTGCAGGCACTGATTGTAAAAGCTAAAGAATGGAAACACAGTAGAAGTTTACTAATATAATGGTTAAGTTAATTATAAAAATTGGAAGTAGATTTCTATTGATATAAACAGACAGCCAAAGTGTTTTAAGTGATAAAAGTAAGGCCTAAGATAGTATATGGAGTAGTGTAAGATAGTATATGGAGTATTCTATCAACCACTTTTAAAAACAAATATATGTATACTAACAGTTTCATTTTTGTGGAAGGTAACTGCAAGACTTGGGAGCTTATATATACTAACAGTTTCGTTTTTGTGGAAGATAACTACAGGACTGGGGGTTTGGGTGTGATTGTTCATTTCCCTGAATTACTATTTACTATGTGTGCAGGCATAAATTTTTTCAACAGAACGAGATAATTTTGAAAAATAAAGTCTTAGTAGGGTATCTAGATTAAAACTTAACCCTAAGAGCTGCCCTAGTTGAGGTATTGTTGGGGCACAATTTAAGAACCCTAATGTTATGTTTTGAGTATCTTGACTTTTACCTGGTAGACACATAGAGCTGAGACGCATACTCAGATAAATCGGTACACACACACACACGCCATCCAGGAAGGAGAAAACACCAATGAAGACCTTGTGATTTCTAGCCCTCCTGTTCCATGCCATACTTACCACTGTGGATTTCTAGCTGTACTGGGTCACTTGGCACTGAGAGGCCTGTCTGGCACTTGTATTCACCACTGTCATCAAATGTAGCACCATTAATACTGTATCTGGGGGCCAGGGTCTTGATGGCTGTGCCATTGAGAAACCACTGTGTAGTGGTGTTCCCAGGCAGGTGGGGCCCCTCACACAGTAAGGTTACATTTTCTTCTTGGAATATACTGACCCATGGAGGCTTCAAGGTGATCACTGCCTTTGTGGGGTCTGTGTGGGGATTAAAAGAAAAGAAGAAGATCAAGTGGAATAAAAGGGAAATCTGAGCAACTGGCAAGATGTGGCTAGCAAGATTAAAAAAAAAATCCAGTATCAATACTCAGATTGAAAAATAGGCAAGTAGAAAACTATAAAAGCTAACCATTAAGAGTATCCAGATCCTGCAGCAGAGAGTTCTATTCATGTTATTAAAGCTGCATCTCGCTATTGGAGATTTGGGGTTCCTGAGAAATAATTGACTAATTTAGGTCTCGTTGGTAAGCACGAAGCATAGTTTCAAACTAGGGCAAACTGACTGGAGCTGATTCTCCTCTCTTCTGTACTGTTCTGTCTCTGAAGGCTAACCTCAGACTTTAATTAGCATCTGTGTTGGAAATCTAGGTTCAAACTCTGTCCTTTGAAACCTTCAGTACCTGTTTGGTTCTCTCTGAGGAGAAGAAAAAATAAATAGTTTTTGTCTAAAGGGGAATGGTGTGGGGGTTATTGGAAAGCACAGCAGAGCTACATCTATGCTTTTGCAGTTTTGTTATTATATACACTTTCTGTTATTATATACACATTTTTTAGGCATTTAATCAAGAGATCAGGGTGCATTGGGAAAATTTTACAGAGAAAAACCAGGATTTGCTCACAATCATACTCTGAATATAGGGAATTTGACATCATTTGTAAATCTTTCTCCTTTCTGTCCTCTCCCTCTACTCTTTTCTTTAGAATAAGGGGCCCATCCTGTGACAGGAAAGGAAGCTGAGTTACTCACCCACTTGCTCAGCAACTGGAGCTGTAAGAGGCAAAGAACAGAGACGTCAGCTGGTCAGTGGGAGATGACAAGGAAGGGAGAACTGAGGAAACAGAATTAACGTGGACTCTGAGGGACCAGTTTAGGTCTCTTGAGTTTCTCTTTACCCACTTTTCCCAAATGGGGTACTGGTGATAATGAACAGCCTACAGATGGTTATTGGTGGGGCTTTATTTTGAGACTCTGCTTCCAGGCTTATTGTTACCTCAGAGTTTCCCTCCCCAGTTTTTTGATACAATAGACACGAGTAAACCATGGAAGCACAGAAACAGTTGTCTCCATACTCATGAGTTCTAGCCTAGGGTACCAAAGGAAGACAAAAAGTCCTGAGTCCCCACAGCCAGAGCCTTCTAGTTACCCCCTTCTAAACCCAACTTACCCCCAAGGATCAGAGCTATCATGAGCCACATCTCCAGTCTGACAGGAACAGTGAAATCTGTAACACACAAGACATTGAAGAGTTTCTGTTTGGGGATCTGAAGTCAAGATTAGAAAAGAGGAAGGAAACTGCTTTTCATCATGCTCCTTTTCTGGGAAACGCATCCCTAATTCTTGAAGCATGATCTCATTTTCATACTTCTAGGCTCATCTGCCCATTTGACACTCCGGATTTTGAGTTTATGGAACTTACAAAATCCAAGGGAAGGGGTAAAGTTTTAACATTCTCTTCTGATTATATTCTCCCTCCACCAATTCTGTTTCTTGGGGCTAGACTATGGCAAATCTCCATTTTAAAAAAATGGTTCAAAGACTGGCTAATGCCTTCAAACCTGATCATTTGAATCCAGATTATCTATATCAGTGTTGATGAGGCATGTGAAGAGTTACTCATCTGTGCAAACCAGCCTCTGTACCTCTGGAAAAACATGCAGGATTAATATCCTATTTTGGTTTTTAAAAAAGCCATTCCCTAAAAGACAATATGAATTTGGGATATTTATCTTGGCTGAATCCAAGGAGGTTCAATGTTTAATGTGAGTATAATAGAAAAGAAAAATAACTCATATATATGGGTGGAAATATCCCTCAGAGGGAGTTTCAGAGTCCAGATGGGAAGCCCTTATGCCACCAAAGTGAGCTGGTTCCTGAGTCAGAATTGCAAAGATACAAAGAAATTTTTAGATATTCTGTTATGAGAGAAAGTAAACAGAAACAAGGATGAATTCAACGAGTACAAAGAGAGACTTGGGTAGTAATCTTACTGACAGACAATTAAAAATGATGACAAATAATGTTGTAGATTAAATTACTGGCTCCAATTTCTTATCTCTCCTCGAATCTACCCCATCTTTACAGCTTCACGAGAGGCTGGGGTATTTCTCTGATCCTTGGCTTTGGCTCATCCATGTGATTTTCAGTGACCAATGAAATGTGGATGGAAACAGACGTGTTCATTCTGAACCTAGGCCTTAGGAAGCTTCACATATTGTCTCTCATCCTCTTATACTTCTGTGATTGTCATGATAAGAACATATTCTGGCTAACTAGCTCTGTTGTGAGGCGGAGCTATCCTAGCCCTGAAGTAGAGCTGTTCTATCTACCCTGCAAACTTCTAGTGAGAAATAAATGCTTACTGTTTTATGCCACTGAGATTTTGAAATTATTAGGGATCTATGGAAGTGAGAAATAGATTTAAGGGCCTAGATCTGATAGATAGAGTGCCTCATGAACTATGGAATGAGGTTCATAACATTGTACAGGAGACAGGGATCAAGACCATCCACATGGAAAAGAAATGCAAAAAAGCAAAATGGCTGTCTGGGGAGGCCTTACAAATAGCTGTGAAAAGAGTGAGGTGAAAAGCCAATGAGAAAAGGAAAGATATAAGCATCTGAATGCAGAGTTCCAAAGAAGAGTAAGAAAGCCTTCCTCAGCAATCAATGCAAAGAAATAGAGGAAAACAACAGAATGGGAAAGACTAGAGATCTCTTCAAGAAAATGAGAGATACCAAGGGAACATTTCATGCAAAGATGGGCTCGATAAAGGACAGAAATGGTATGGACCTAAGAGAAGCAGCAGATATTAAGAAGAGGTGGCAAGAATACATGGAAGAACTGTACAAAAAAGATCTTCATGACCCAGGTAATCATGATGATGTGATGACTAATCTAGAGCCAGACATCTTGGAATGTGAAGTCAAGTGGGCCTTAGAAAGCATCACTACGAACAAAGCTAGTGGCGGTGATGGAATTCCAGTTGAGCTATTTCAAATCCTGAAAGATGATGCTGTGAAAGTGCTGCACTCAATATACCAGCAAATTTGGAAAACTCAGCAGTGGTCACAGGACTGGAAAAGGTCAGTTTTCATTCCAATTCCAAAGAAAGGCAATGCAAAAGAATGCTCAAACTACCGCACAATTGCACTCATCTCACATGCTAGTAAAGTAATGCTCAAAATTCTCCAAGCCAGACTTCAGCAATATGTGAACCGTGAACTCCCTGATGTTCAAGCTGGTTTTAGAAAAGGCAGAGGAACCAGAGATCAAATTGCCAACATCCGCTGGATCATGGAAAAAGCAAGAGAGTTCCAGAAAAACATCTATTTCTGCTTTATTGACTATGCCAAAGCCTTTGACTGTGTGGATCACAATAAACTGTGGAAAATTCTGAAAGAGATGGGAATACCAGACCACCTGACCTGCCTCTTGAGAAATCTGTATGCAGGTCAGGAAGCAACAGTTAGAACTGGACATGGAACAACAGACTGGTTCCAAATAGGAAAAGGAGTACGTCAAGGCTGTATATTGTCACCCTGCTTATTTAACTTATATGCAGAGTACATCATGAGAAATGCTGGACTGGAAGAAACACAAGCTGGAATCAAGATTGCTGGGAGAAATATCAATAATCTCAGATATGCAGATGACACCACCCTTATGGCAGAAAGTGAGGAGGAGCTAAAAAGCCTCTTGTTGAAAGTGAAAGAGGAGAGTGAAAAAGTTGGCTTGAAGCTCAACATTCAGAAAACGAAGATCATGGCATCTGGTCCCATCACTTCATGGGAAATAGATGGGGAAACAGTAGAAACAGTGTCAGACTTTATTTTTTTGGGCTCCAAAATCACTGCAGATGGTGACTGCAGCCATGAAATTAAAAGACGCTTACTCCTTGGAAGAAAAGTTATGACCAACCTAGATAGTATATTCAAAAGCAGAGACATTACTTTGCCGACTAAGGTCCGTCTAGTCAAGGCTATGGTTTTTCCTGTGGTCATGTTTGGATGTGAGAGTTGGACTGTAAAGAAAGCTGAGCGCCAAAGAATTGATGCTTTTGAACTGTGGTGTTGGAGAAGACTCTTGAGAGTCCCTTGGACTGCAAGGAGATCCAACCAGTCCATTCTGAAGGAGATCAACCCTGGGATTTCTTTGGAAGGAATGATGCTAAAGCTGAAGCTCCAGTACTTTGGCCACCTCATGCAAAGAGTTGACTCATTGGAAAAGACTCTGATGCTGGGAGGGATTGGGGGCAGGAGGAGAAGGGGACGACTGAGGATGAGATGGCTGGATGGCATCACGGACTCGATGGATGTGAGTCTGAGTGAACTCCAGGAGATGGTGATGGACAGGGAGGCCTGGTGTGCTGCAGTTCATGGGGTTGCAAAGAGTCGGACACGACTGAGCAACCGAACTGAACTGAACTGAACTGATAGCTGACTGATAGTATGAAAAGCAAGAAAGAAAGGTCTAAGGATAACTCAAGATGTTCTGGGAGGGATGGGAGAAGCCTCAGCTCACTCCAATTTACTCTCAAAATCTGTATTCCAAACTATTATACTATTTTGTCTCCAAAGTTTTCCATTGTGTAGCTGTAGCATACTTTATTTCACTAACGTCTCTTCATGAAAGTTATTTCTAATGTTTTACTGTATGACCAGCACTGCAATGAATAATCTTATCTTTAAATAGTCAACTTATTATTTCCTTAGGTGCAGTACATTCTACCTCCCTGCCCCAACTTTGGAAAGATTGTTAGCTTGTCTGTTATCATCATCATTTCATGTAACTGTAGAGTGCTTATTATATGCCAAGAAAACACACTCGATATGTATTTTCTCATTTAATCCTCACTGTAAACTATGAGTAGACACACTGTTCTCTTCATTTTATAAACAAAACTAGCCAGAGAGGGATTTGGTAACTTGACCAAGGTTATAGAGTCAGGATTCAAAACCAGGCAGTTTGATTTCCTCTACATTCTCATCAGTAGATTATAACAGTACCGTCTTCATCCCTTACAATTCCTGCTTTCTAGCAAAACAGCTGCTGCTTTGAAAATGAGTGAATGTGTTTCACTGACCAGGAAAATATGGGGGAAGAAGTATTGTTACAGAAGAGGAATGAAGAGATCCATAACCTGGAAGGATGAAATACTTTTTTTCTAGTAAGCATCTATAATTTCCAAAATTTGAGGATGTAAGTTTGAATTCATGCAAAAAAAGAGCAATCATTTTAACTAAAGCAGAGAGTAGTCTCTAATATTTAATGATCAGTGTATGTCATGATGCTCACAAGCGGCATTAGGAGAATTTACACCTGTAAAAAATTCTTAGGAGCAATTTAAGTAAGAGGATGACAAGTGCTAACTCAGGGAGGATTGAGGTGGTTCTTAGTTACAACCATATTCTTCCCCTTTACACTCAATCCACTAGATCTCACTTCTAGATCCAAGCCTTAGTTCGAACATAGAGACATCACTGACCCAAACATGGCCCAGCCTTCAGTTCTGTCTCTACAGTTTCAAGAACTATGAACTATGAAACCAAATGAAACAGATAAGGTTAGAGGTCTAGCAGTGCAGGGACTTCCTGGGATCACATCATTATTCTCCCTGTTTTGGTTAGGAATATGTTATCCTAGCTCAAATAGATGGCAGTTCGTTCAGTTCAGAAAACTCACGTAGGGAAAGGCCATTTCCAGCATCAGATTTGTGTCACTCTCCTTTTTCCCTAAGGTAAGTTAGTTTAAGGGTGCTTTTTCTTTCATACATACTAAAATAAAAAAAATTATTTCCTCTACTCACAACATTTCTGATACCAGATGTATGAATTCCGCCCCCCACCGCCGCAATAAGCAATTCTGATTCTAACTACTCAAGTGTAGACCCCACATGGTCAAGGCTCAGTCCGACAAGTCTGCCCCCCACTTCACCTGTGCTTCTGACTGAGCAGCTATGAAATAGGAGTTCCTACAACCTCCTCTTAATGTTTGTAAAAATTACTGATGATATCAAGTTGGAAAGAATGAAAGAAAAGGATACTTTTACACTGTGTCAATGGAAGTAAATTGGAAAAGTTTGAAATATATATATATATAAAGCAGTGTATAAGCAAATTTGAACTTTTTTCATTAATCTATTATGTTGAGCATATGAAACTGCCAATATTGAAAGATTTGACTTAAAAGTGGACTTAATGACAAATCCAAAGAAACCATCAACAGTGAAACACAAAAAAACGAGAAAAGAGTGAAATGTTTTCAAATTTTCAGGAGCACCTGGGTCAGAAAAGAATCGAACCAGACAAAAATTTATTTTTCATCTTCGTAGCTCCATCTACTGGTTAGATAAGGCAAGAACTTCCCTCCTACATAGAACATGAGGGGTAGGTAGCATATTTTCAACTCCTCTATCAATTTTGCTACCTCCTAAGAGAACACTCTTCCTTTCCTGGTTCCCAATCCATATACTTCACTGTCATTTAAGGGAGTATTTTATTGTGTTTTATGTCTTCAAAGACTACTTTTCACCTAAAAATTGAGAATGTGGTCCTAAGCCATACTTTCTAGATATTTTGAAGCAGGAAATGAGATAACCATCCAAATAGGAAACAATGGTAATAACCATTTCCAGATGCAATGTTAAATAATGCACAACTTACTGAACAGGCTTTATGATAGGTAGAAATGCCAGAGATTAGGTTTCTTGGGTCCTACGATAATCTTTTAGAAACTAACCCTTGAAATATTAGAGAGATTGGAGTTATCATAGAGACTATAAAGCAATGATGTCTATATTGTTTGTGAAACAAGTGAAAAATCTGAAAACACTAACTCAAAAAACTATATGCATTCCCAAGTTCACTGCAGCATTATTTATAATAGCTAGGATGTGGAAACTATAACTGTCCATCAACAAATTAATGGATAAAGAAAATTCAGCATACACAGAGGAATATTATTCAGCCATAAAAAGATATGAAATCTTGCCCTTTGCAACAACATGGATGGACCTTATGGACATTATGCTAAGTGAAATAAGTCTGATGGAGAAAGACAAATACCATGTGATCTCACTTCTATGTTTTGGACTGGCCAAAAAGTTTGTTTGGGTTTTTACATAAAATCTTAAAAGAAAAAGAGGGGGTCTTATAGTTACAGAGAGCAGATTGTGGTCACCAGAGGTGGGTAGTGAGTGAGGAACAGAATGGGTGAAGGAGGTCAAAAGGCACAGACTTCCAGTTATGAAACATGCCATTGGGATATAACGTACAGTATGGCAACCATGAGGCTTCTCTCATATCTCAGTTGGCAAAGAATCTACCTGCAATGCAGGAGACCCCAATTCAATTCCTGCGGGGAAGATCCACTGGAGAAGGTATAGGCTACCCACTCCAGTATTCTTGGGCTGCCCTTGTGCCCCAGCTGGTAAAGAATCCACCTGCAATGCAGGAGATCTGGGTTCTGGAAGATCTCCTGGAGAAGGGAAAGGCTACCCACTCCAGGATTCTGGCTTGGAGAATTCTGGCCTGGCTCACAAAGAGTTGGACACGACTGAGCAGCTTTCACCTTCATGGCAATTATAGTTAATTGTACTGTATTGCATATTTGAAAGTTTCTAAGAGAGTAAATCTTAAAAGTTCTCATCACAAGAAAAACTTACGTGATTAATGTTAACTAGACATTGCGGTGATCATAATGCAACGTGCAAATATGGAGTCATCACGTGGGACACTTGAAACTAATATAATGTTGCATGTCTATTGTACCTCAATAAAGACTTGTCTTCATTGAAAATTTGGAAGAATTTTGCTCATTTAGGGAGTTTTCTTGGTAGTGGTGATGGTTTAGTTGCTAAGTCATGTCCTACTCTTGCAACCCTATGGACTGTAGCTCCCTAGGCTCCTCTGCCAGGCAAAAATACTGGAGTGGGTTGCCATTTCTTTCCCCAGGGGATCTTCCAGACCCAGGGATTGAACCTGTGTCTCCTGCATAATAGGCAGATTCTTTACTGCCGAGCCACCAGGAAAGCTGTTGTTCAGTGGCTCAGTCATGTCCGAATCTTTGAGATCCCCTGGACTGCAGCACGCCAGGCTTCCCTGTCCTTCATCATCTCCCAGAGCTTGTGCAAACTCATGTCCATTGAGTTGATGATGCCATCCAACCATCTTTGTCCTCTGTTGTCCCCTTCTCCCCTGCCTTCAATCTTTCCCAGTATCAGGGATTTTTCTAATGAGTTGCTCTTTGCATCAGGTGTTCAAAGTATTGGAGCTTCAGCTTCAGAATCAGTCCTTTTTAGCTAGTTCTTAGCTGCAGCTAAACATCCAGAATCCTAAGACTTTCATAGGCCACACATGGCATCAGTCTACTCAGAAAGATGAAAGATAAGAACTACAGTTTCCTCGCAAGCCAACCTCAGGCATCATTCTTCTGTGGGAATGGTCCTTGCAGCAGTCAGCACTGTCACCCAAGATATATTCTCCTGGTTCTCTGCCCTTCACTTTCTAGTCCAGGACAGCTGGAGTGAGGTGTAAGGCAACAAGATAGAGTGGAGCCATGCTGGCTTTTAAACTCCATGTCCCAGGAACCAATATCTGTTGCAAAACTTCACAGAGTAAGCAGATAGGGTAGGGAGGTACCTGGAGAAAGAAAACCAGGCATAGCTTTCTTGACATAAGAGAAGCCATTTTTGGCCTAAGCCATTCTGTGATCTAAACCTGGCCACAGAGTCAGGGGAGACTGTAGGAAAAAAAAAAAACAGGATGACACTGTCTCTGGCATGCAGATGAATGGATGGATGGTGGTGCCAAACTTATTGCCTGCTCTTGCCCAGCTTTCAGCTGCTCTTTTGTCTCTGCCTCCCACAGTGAATCAAATGGTTGTTTATGTGGCTTCTCTGATGCCAGCTACTTTACTTATCACTGGGCCATCAGCAGAAGGTATTTGGACCAGAATGGTCTTAAAGAATACGCCTGCAATGCAGGAGATGCAAGTTCGATCCCTGGGTTGGGAAGATCCCCTAGAGAAGGAATGGCAACCCACTCCAGTATTCTTGCCTGGAAAATTCCATGGACAGAGGAGCCTGGAGGGCTACAGTCCAAAGGGTTGCAAAGAGTCAGACACGACTGAGCGCAGGACATAGCAACACAACACAGTCTTCCGCCACTCCACTGAACTTCAAACATTATCCCTTCTTCCTTCTTAATTGTGTCTTTTAGAACACCAAGACTGATGATGCCCATTTTCCCATCCTGTGTTTCTTGTACATGTATCAAAGAAGCAGAGGTCTTTCTCTCTCTTGCACTTTCAGCCTTCTGAGCTGGCAGATTTAGACAGATTAGAGATGAGGAGGACACATTCTCTGTTTTGGCAGATGAATTGTCCACATTATCACTTGATGTAGACTCATCTGTGGTAAATCAGGGAGTTTTGCCATTAACTGAGTGGTTGTCAATGAAAGCTGATTGGGTTTTGACTGGCTTTAGCACTTCTAGAGCTTCTTTCACACTTCACTTTCTCTCTCATTCTAAACAGCTTTTGTTCTGTATTTGTTGTACCCACCTAATAATTAGCCAGAAGTTCTGAATACTCCTCTGTTATCTGTAATTGTCTGATAGACTGTTAGAAAAAGTGAATAATTAGCATTCCAAATGAACAATTGACTTCTCGGATAGTAGGTTCCAAAAATTAATGTACAATTGTAACCATTTGAGATGTTTTGGTGACCTGTATGAAAGTCCCTCAGTCGTGTCTGACTCTTTGCACTCCATGGACTGTAGCCTGCTGGGCTCCTCTGTCCACAGAATTTTCCAGGCCAGAATACTGAAGTGGGGACCTGTTCCCTTCTCCAGGGGATCTTCCCAACCCAGGAACTGAACACAGGTCTCCCACACTGCACGCAGATTCTTTACCAGCTGAGCCATGACCTGTGCAGTGACCTGTTGAAAGAAATGTCCTTATTGACCAGACTCTTCATCTTTGTGGTCCAATGTAATATATAGGATGTTCAAGAAAGTTTATACAATGGCAACCTAAAGGATAGGATGAGACCTCCTTCTATATTCCTGAAATCTCTTAGGGGTACATTTACATACATCATGACAAGAGAAAATCAGAATATTATAGGCATGGCAAGGGATAGAAGTCTTCTGATCTTCTTCCAAAGCTAGCTTCCAAAGAAAGAATACACAGTAAAAGTATTCTTCATATTCTAGGCCACTCATTTGGTAGTAGGCGATTCATGGTGTCAGAGGTGATACACAGGAGTGTGGCAAGGATTTTAGCTCTAAATGTTACATGTCCCAGCAACACACCAGAACTCATTCTCTGCCTTGGAAGATGCACCCGATAGGAACAGTTGTGTAACTCACACCAGACACTTATCTTTCCATGATGATAGACCTATCCCAGTCCCAAGGCACAGTGTTCAGTCATTTCTTTCCCCAAACACTGCCCATTTATTCTTTCCCTCCCTTTCCTCAGCCGACTGTTTTGCCCCTGCCTGTTGGATCTTTGCATAGATGAGAATTGCCTTTGCAATAAAGACTTAGTAGAAGTAGTAAATGAAGCCACTGTGGTGGAGAAAAAGACGAAAAATTGTTTTGGCCTGCAATGAAACCCGGGTCACTTGTGTGGGAGATAAGATTCTTCCTATTGCAGCACTAGTCTTCTTAAAGTGTTCTTCTATAGGTCATAACACATCCAGTACTTCATGAGACTCATTCTCCCACAACCCCAGCAGGCCCTGGGACTTCATCTACCAGGATTCTTCAAAGAAATGGAGCTACCTGTCCACCCCTGGAATCAGTGGTCACACAGATTCCAGCATATTAAGCAGCCTACTGTTTCTGGAGCTTGGCCTGGGATGGAATAGAACTATAGGTGGGACCCAGCTCCCCCAAAGGATAAAAATTCTCCCCTGAGGAACCTAAAATTACCCCTGTAGGAAGACCTGTGTGCTCCTAAGACAACCTCTGAATCTTGACCACTGAGAATTCTTGTAAGACCAAGTTTCAGAATGTTTCCTCCAGAGAACTTCTTACAGGGGCCTTTTGGTGGCCTTTATTCCTGCTGTGATGAAACTGACTCAGTGAAATTGAAAAACCAGAAGGTCAGGTGTACCAGCACAGTGGCTCATTTTTATCTTTGCTTCCTAATTTCTAAGCCCTGTCAGAGATCTGTGCTTCTCCAATATGTAAATATTTCAAAGTCAACATAAGCCCAGAACCCACTATCACCAGAGGCTGATCTATTGCAGTTCTTTCCCAGCGCCTCCCACAGTCTCCAGGGCCCTAATGATCAAGGGAGGAGGGACTACTGTTCCTTGGCTACTGTCTTGGTTGATGTGGAATGTCCAGATTTATGTTATGGAATGATCAATCAGAACACAGTTTGGCAAAGGGATTGAATAGACTAGACTAGCTGTAGGGAGGGCATTTTTTGATCTAATTACACTAATGGAGGTAAGAGGTGATAGAGGAAGGGTATAGTAACGAAGCAGAGGTGAGTCTGTAGAGAATCCAATAAATTTAAGCACTGTTTGCTAATTATACTAGAAATAAATTTCTGTGCTGGGAGGATGAGAGAGTTTATCCAAAAAGGATAGCAAGATCTAGTATGGGCAAACAGGCTGGATGGTGGTGAGGGTAAATGTACCAGGCAGGGATGGGAAGAGGTCTGGGCATTGTTTTAGCGATCAGCTGAAACATGGGACATATGTAACATGCTGTACCTGGGTCTGCCCATAGTGTTGAGGCAGAGGGTAGCGTGTGATGCTGACAGGGAACTCGCTGGTGTGGTGTTTTAACATATGTGACTTTGAGACACATATGAGGCATCGACTTGTGGATTAGGAGTTGTGAGTTGAAAGTATAGGTCTGTAGTTTAGAAAGAGATGTGGGAAGAAATGTCGATCTAGTTGATGTAGGTGGTAACTGAAAACATGGGGGCCAGAGCACATGTGTGTCTTGGGTGTCGGGCAGAGGGCAGCCAAAGCTCTTCAAGGTCAAGGTAATGACTATTTGCCTTGTTTATGACTCAACCTGGAACTAGCTTAGCTTCTCAGCAGAAGAAGCATGATTACAGGTCACAGCTCCTGTCTTTCAAAAAGTCCTAAATCCCGACATGTGAGGAGCTCCCCAGGTTCCTTTCGTCAGTTTAATTTCCCCAGGGACAACTGAAGAAAGAAACCTCTATACTATTTGAACTTCGCTAAAAGATCACAATGCTAATATTTTAATGACCAATATTTCTTTTAAATAGTCTACTCTTGGGATTTCCCTGTGGTCCAGAGGTTAAAACTCCACACTTCCAATGCAGGGGGTGTGGGCTAGACTTCTGATCAGGGAACTAAGACCCACCATGCCAGTTGGTATGGAAAAAAATAAATAATTTTAAAGATTAAAGAACTAAAAATAAAATCATCTACTTCTCATACTTCTAATAAATCAAAGCCTATGAATTTTAGAAAAGAGTTTTGAGAGTCCTCTGGATAGCAAGGAGATCAAACCAGTCAGTCCTAAAGGAAATCAACCCTGAATATTCTTTGGAAGGACTGATGCTGAAGCTGAAGCTCCAATACTTTGGCCACCTGATGCAAAGAGCTGACTTACTGGAGAAGATCCTGATGCTGGGAAAGATTGAGGGCAAGAGGAAAGGTGGGGCAACAGAGGATGAGATGGTTGGATGGCATCACTGACTCAATGGACACAAGTTTGAGCAAACTCAGGGAGATAATGAAGGACGAAGAAGCCAGGCATGCTACAGTCCATGGGGTTGCAAAGAATCGGACATGGCTGAATGACTGAACAACAACCTCAAAAAGCAGACACATACTATTATTATAATGACCATAACACTGACCTTTACTCTTACCAAGATAATCACGATGGTGTGATCACTCACCTAGAGCCAGACATCCTGGAATGTGAAGCCAAGTGGGCCTTAGAAAGCATCACTACGAACAAAGCTAGTGGAAGAAATGGAATTCCAGTTGAGCTATTTCAAATCCTGAAAGATAATGCTATGAAAGTGCTGCACTCAATATGCCATCAAATCTGGAAAACTCAGCAGTGGCCACAGGACTGGAAAAGGTCAGTTTTCATTCCAATCCCAAAGAAAGGCAATGCAAAAGAATGCTCAAACTACTGCACAATTGCACTCATCTCACATGCTAGTAATGCTTAAAGTTCTCCAAGCCAAGCTTCAGGAATACGTGAACCATGAACTTCCAGATGTTCAAGCTGATTTTAGAAAAGGCAGAGGAACCAGAGATCAGATTGCCAACATCTGCTGGATCATGGAAAAGCAAGAGAGTTCCAGAAAAACATCTATTTTTTGCTTTATTGACTATGCCAAAGCCTTTGACTGTGTGGATCACAATAAATTGTGGAAAATTCTGAAAGAGATGGGAATACCAGACCACCTGACCTGCCTCTTGAGAAACCTATATGCAGGTCAGGAAGCAACAGTTAGAACCTGTCTCTTATACACATCTCTTAAAATGTTTCTGTCTTTGCAAAGCCTATTTCATCTTTTTAATGTGTTCTTCCTCTAGTCTGTAGCTAGAAAACTCCTACTCATCCTTCAAGATCCAACTCCACTGTGCCCTCTTCTGTGAAACTGCTCTGAGTCTTCCAGGTAGAGCCAGACACACTCCCTTCTGTATGTAACTCTGTGTTCAAGAGATGACACCACATTAGGTTTTAGGGGTACATAATCTAATACCCAAGCTTCCTTGGTAGGTCAGCTGGTAAAGAATATGCCTGCAATGAGGGAGACCTGGGTTTGATTGCTGGGTGGGGAAGATCCCTTGGAGGAGGGCAAGTCAACCCACTCCAGTATTCTTGCCTGGAGAATCCCTGTGGACAGAGGAGCCTGGCAGGTTACAGTGCATGTATCATACAAAGAATCATGCAAAGAGTCATACACGACTGGGCAACTAAGCTCAGCACAGCACACTCAGATAGCCAGTGAAACACGGGTCTCTCTCCTAAACTATGAAACCCATATGTTCAACACTTCTACCAGAGGATGGTATATCTCTGCAAGCCAATAGATAGAGTTCTGTGTCCTGGATTTAAAGAAGAAATTGCTGAACTGTCACTGAACTGTTTTTTCTAGAGACTTGTGGTGTCAGTGGGTTATTAAGAACGTCCCCATTCTCTTAGAATGGGCGGGCGCTCAGAGAGGTAAGAGACAGGGCCAGGAAGAAACTTACTAGAGAATTTTTGATGTGTTGAGTTTTGTTTTACCACTCAGTTGGCTGTATGTGCCTTTTGCAATCCTTTGCTCAGTATCTCATTATTTCCCTGACATCCTGCTTTCCTAAGTTCCTTCTTTTAAAAAATTGCAATATGGATGAATGGATAAGAAAGCTGTGGTACATATACACAATGGAGTATTACTCAGCTATTAAAAAGAATACATTTGAATCAGTTCTAATGAGGTGGATGACGCTGGAGCCGATTATACAGAGTGAAGTGAGCCAGAAGGAAAAACACCAATACAGTATACTTACACATATTTATGGAATATAGAATGATGGTAATGATAAGCCTGTACGCAAGACAGCAAAAGAGACACAGATGTATAGAACGGCCTTTTGGACTCTGTGGGAGAGGGAGAGGGTGGGATGAGTTGGCAGAGTGGCAGTGTAACATGTATGATGTCATAAGTGAAACGAATCGCCAGTCTAGGTTTGATGCAGGATGCAGGATGCTTGGGAATGATACACGGGGACAATCCAGAGAGAGGGACTAGTCAAGGCTATGGTTTTTCCTGTGGTCATGTATGGATGTGAGAGTTGGACTGTGAAGAAGGCTGAGCGCCGAAGAATTGATGCTTTTGAACTGTGGTGTTGGAGAAGACTCTTGAGAGTCCCTTGGACTGCAAGGACATCCAACCAGTCCATTCTGAAGGAGATCAACCCTGGGATTTCTTTGGAAGGAATGATGCTGAAACTGAAGCTCCAGTACTTTGGCCACCTCATGCGAAGAGTTGACTCATTGGAAAAGACCCTGATGCTGGGAGGGATTGGGGGCAGGAGGAGAAGGGGACGACTGAGGATGAGATGGCTGGATGGCATCACGGACTCAATAGACGTGAGTCTGAGTGAACTCCGGGAGTTGGTGATGGACAGGGAGGCCTGGCATACTGCGATTCATGGGGTCGCAAAGAGTCGGACACGACTGAGCAACAACTGAACTGAACTGAACTGAAGATGACAGGATTAGTCAGAAGGTTCTCAAGAAGGAGAAACATGTCCTCAAGCAGGATGCATTGTTGTCATTGTTACAGAGTTTAAGGGAAAACATATCCTTGAGCAAGATGAGTTTTTTTGTTGTGCAATCATCAGCTCTGGGCTTAAAAAAAAAAAGTTTGTCTTTTTCTCCTCCTTGAGAACCCCAGACCCCTTTCTCTGCCTCAAGGGCTCTTGACCCCTTCTTCCTCCTTGGGGACCTTGGACTTCTTATCAACCTACCTAGGAACTGACTCTCTCAGTCACCTATTCCTTCTGTCCCTCTCTAGGAAGGATGGTCTTAAACCTCCCCCATCCTGTAAGCATCCAATCTGATGGAAAGGCTTAAAAAGATAGATAATCAATGAGAAGTGAGAGCTGGTGATGGACAGGGAGGCCTGGCGTGCTGCAATTCATGGGGTCGCAAAGAGTCGGACACGACTGAGTGACTGAACTGAACTGAACTGAACCTACAAGATAGAAGATTTATACAGAAGGGACTGTGTAAGCTATAAAACTGCTTAGCTGCAACATGAAATTGGTTCCTTCCCTCTTGTCATCAATAGGGCAAAGAAGCTCCAGCAGGAAGGTAGGAGGGGTGAAATCACCTTTAGAATCAAACCCCATACCTGCTGGAGATGCTCAGAGGGCTCAAACATACCTTGTGTGCACCAGGACCCAGAGACCCAATAGAGATAGAAACAGAACTGTGTTTGGGTGTCTCCTGAGGAGGTATGGGTCAGCAGCGGACTGCCACAGGGCAGGGGCTCTGGGTGCAGTAGACCTGGGTATGGCATAAGTCCTCTTGGAGGAGGTCGCCATTAACCCACCACAGAGCCTCCAGAACTTACACAAGACTGGGGAAACAGGCTCTGGAAGGGCACAAACAGAAACTTGTGTGCACCAGGACCCAGGAGAAAGGAGCAGGGACCCCACAAGAGACTGACCCAGACTTGCCCGTGAGTGTCCAGGAGTCTCTGGCAGAGGCGTGGGATGGTGGTGGCCTGCTGCAGGGTGGGGGCACTGAGTAGAGTAGTGCATCCATGGGACCTTTTGAAGGAGGTCACCACTGTCTTCATTACCTCCACCATAGTTTGGCCTCAGGTCAAATAACTGGGAGGGAACACAGTTGCACCCTTCAACAGAAAACTGGATTAAAGATTTACTGACCATAGCCCTGGCCATCAGAACAAGACCTAGTTTTCCCCCAGTCAGTCTCTCCCATCAAGAAGCTTCCATAAGCCACTTATCCTTCTCCATCAGAGGGCAGACAGACTGAAAACTACAATCACAGAAAATTAACCAATCTGATCACACGGACCACAGTCTTGTATAACTCAATGAAACTATAAGCCATGCCAGGTAGGGCCACCCAAGATGGACAGGTCATGGTGGAGAGTTCTGACAAAACATGGTCCATTGGAGAAGGAAATGGCAAACCACATCAATATTCTTGCCTTGAGAACCCCATGAACAGTATGAAAAGGCAAAAAACAGGACACTGAAAGATGAACTCCCCAGGTGGGTAGATGCCCAATATGCTCCTGGAGATCAGTGGAGAACTAACTCAAGAAAGAATGAAGAGATGGAACCAAAGTAAAAACAACACCCAGTTATGGATGTGACTGGTGGTGGAAGTAAAACCTGATGCTGTAAAGAGCAATATTGCATAGGAACCTGGAATGTTAGGTTCGTGAATCAAGGTAAATTGGAAGTGGTCAAACAGGAGATGGCAAGTATGAACATCGTCATTTTAGGAATCAGCGAATTAAAATGTACTGGAATGGGTGAATTTAACTCAGATACCATTACATCTACTACTGTGGGCAAGAATCCCTTAGAAGAAATGGAGTAGCCATCAAGGTCAACAAAAGAGTCCAAGATGCCATATTTGGATGCAATCTCAAAAACGACAGAATGCTCTCTGTTTGTTTCCAAGGCAAACCATTCAATATCACAGTAATCCATGTCTATGCCCTGACCAGTAATGGTGAAGAAGCTGAAGTTGAATGATTCTGTGAAGACCTACAAGACCTTCTAGAACTAACACCCAAAAAAGATGTCCTTTTCATTATAGGGGACTGGAATGCAAAAGTACGAAGTCAAGAAATACCTGAAGTAACAGGCAAATTTAGCCTTGGAGTACAGAATGAAGCAGGGCAAAGGCTAACAATTTTGCCAAGAGAATGCACTGGTCATAGCAAACACCCTCTTCCAACAGCACAAGAAAAGACTCTACACATGGACATCACCAGATGGTCAATACTGAAATCAGATTGACTATATTCTTTTCAGCCAAAGATGGAGAAGCTCTACAGTCAGCAAAAACAAGACTGAGAGCTGACTGTGGCTCAGATCATGAACTCCTTATTGCCAAATTCAGACTTAAATTGAAGAAAGTGGGGAAAACCACCAAACCATTCAGGTATGAACTAAATCAAATCCCTTATGACTACTGTGGAAGTGAGAAATAGATTCAAGGGATTAGATCCAATAGACAGAGTGCCTGAAGAACATGGACGGAGGTTCATGATATTATACAGGAGGTAGTGATCAAGACCATCCCCAAGAAAAAGAAATGCAAAAAGGGAAAATGGTTGTCTGAGGAGGCCTTACAAACAGCTATGAAAAGAAAAGAATCGAAAGGCAAAGGAGAAAAGGAAAGATATAAGCATCTGAATGCAGAGTTCCAAAGAACACCAAGGAGAGATAAGAAAGCCTTCTTCAGTGATAAATGCAAAGAAATAGAGGAAAACAATAGGGAAAGACTAGAGATCTCTTCAAGAAAATTAGAGACACCAAGGGAACATTTCATGCAAAGATGGGCTCGATAAAGGACAGAAACAGTATGGACCTAACAGAAGCAGCAGATATTAAGAAGAGGTGGCAAGAATACACAGAAGAACTGTACAAAAAAGATCTTCACGATCCAGATAATCACACTGGTGTGACCACTTACCTAGAGCCAGACATCCTAGAATGTGAAGTCAAGTGGGCCTTAGAAAGCATCACTATGAACAAAGCTAGTGGAGGTGATGGAATTCCAGTTGAGCTATTTCAAATCCTAAAAGATGATGCTATGAAAGTGCTGCACTCAATATGCCAGCAAATCTGGAAAACTCAGCAGCGGCCACAGGACTGGAAAAGGTCAGCTTTCATTCCAATCTCAAAGAAAGGCAATGCCAAAGAAAGTTCAAACTACCACGCAATTGCACTCATCTCACACACTAGCAAAGTAATGCTCAAAATTCTCCAAGCCAGGCTTCAACAGTACGTGAACCATGAACTTCCAGATGTTCAAGCTGGTTTTAGAAAAGGCAGAGGAACCAGAGGTCAAATTGCCAACATACACTGGATCATCTAAAAAACAAGAGAGTTCCAGAAAAACATCTACTTCTGCTTTATTGACTATGCCAAAGCCTTTGACTATGTGGATCACAAAAAAGTGTGGAAAATTCTTCAAGAGATGGGAGTACCAGACCACCTAACCTGCCTCGTGAGAAACCTGTATGCAGGTCAAGAAGCAACAGTTTGAATGGACATGAAGAAGAGACTGGTTCCAAATCAAGAAAGGAATAGGTCACAGCTGTATATTGTCACCATGCTTATTTATATATGCAGAGTACATCATGAGAAATGGTGGACTGGAAGCACAATGAAGCACAAACTAGAATCAGGATTGCCGGGAGAAATATCAATAACCTCAGATATGCAGATGACACCACCTCAATGCAGAAAGCGAAGAACTAGAGAGTCTCTTGATGAAAGTGAAAGAGGAGAGTGAAAAAGCTGGCTTAAAGCTCAACATTGAGAAAACTAAGATCATGGCATCCGGTCCCATCACTTCATGGCAAACAGATGGGGAAACAGTGGAAACAATGACAGACTTTTATTTGGGGGGGCTCCAAAATCACTACAGATGGTGACTGCAACCATGAAATTAAAAGACGCTTGCTCCCTGAAAGAAAAGCAACGATGAACCTAGACAGCATATTAAAAAGCAGAGACATTACTTTGCCAACAAAGTTCCATCTAGTCAAAGCTATGGTTTTTCCAGTAGTCACGTATGGAAGTGAGAGCTGGACCATAAAGAAGGCTGAGGGCGCCAGAATTGATGCTTTTGAACTGTGGTGTTGGAGAAGACTCTTGAGGGTCCCTTGGACTGCAAGGAGATCCAAACAGTCCATCCTAAAGATCAGTCCTAGGTGTTCATTGGAAGGAATGATGCTAAAGCTGAAACTCCAATATTTTGGCCACCTGATGTGAGAGCTGACTCATTTGAAAAGACCCTGATGCTGGGAAAGATTGAGGGCAGGAGGAGAACGGGACGACAGAGGATGAGATGGTTGGATGGCATCACCGACGCAATGGACATGAGTTTGGGTGAACTCCGGGAGTTGGTGATGGACAGGGAGGCCTGACGTGCTGCGGTTCATGGGGTCGCAAAGAGTCAGACTGGACTGAGGCACTGAACTGAACTGACCTGAAGCTTTTCTGGCTCCACGGGTCAAAATCTCCCTCTTCCAGCAGGATCTGAAGCCTCACACCTCGCGCGGCCCGGCAGAGAAGCTTCCGGAACCGTGCAATCAAATTGCTTGGAGCTTGCGAGGCGCAGGTGCGCGCGTGCGCGCGCGGCGGCTTTGTTGCTCTCCCGCATCCGCTGCCCGCCACGTTCTGACCCTACCGGCAGTAACGTCCGGGCAGGAGGAGACCGGTAGGAGAAGGGTGGCCTCCTTTAAAGTCCTGTCCAGTCAGGATCCAAAAACGATCTTGAGACAGAGGGAGGGGTGGAAATACGTTAAGGAAAAGAAATCCTCGGTGATTTCCTCATTTAAAAGCACCCTGAAGATGAAGTCAGCGTCTGCAGGGACCAGGTTCTCCTGGCGCTGGTGAAGGGGGTGGAGTCCCCGTTAGCAGTTGGAGCCAAAGCAGACAACCTGGGCCCGGCCACCAGTGAGTAAGCAGCCCCTCTTCCTCCCCTGATGGGCAGCACTTGAACTTCTCTCGTAGCCCTTGAACTTCACTCCCTTGGCTTTGGATGGATTCCAAGGATGCAACAGAAACATCTACTTTTAAAGTTCACTTCTTGGGGCAAGAGTACTTTAAAATCTCTTAGCAAAGGAAACGGTTTATGGTGGGTTTTGACAGATTTCAGGTGTGCGGGATCTACGAAAACCAATACACTAGGGAAAGCAACTACTGTTAATGACACACACCCAGAAACAACACTTCAGCCAGGTAGGTTTGTCCGTTAGGTTGCTGCTGCTGCTAAGTCACGTCAGTCGTGTCCGACTCTGTGCGACCCCATAGACGGCAGCCCACCAAGCTCCCCCGTCCCTGGGATTCTCCAGGCAAGAACAGTGGAGTGCGTTGCCATTTCCTTCTCCAGTGCATGAAAGTGAGAATGAAAGTGAAGTTGCTCTGTCGTGTCCGACTCTTAGTGACCCCCATGGACTGCAGCCTACCAGGCTCCTCTGTCCATGGGATTCTCCAGGCAAGAATACTGGGCATACTTTAAATGCACTGTTAGTGGAACTTCAGAAAGATCTAGGATGGTCACAATGAATATTTTAATTTTAGTGTTTTAAATGGACATACACATTCCAGAAGTTATATAACAAACACTTGAGGCCCCCTTTTATGCCTATTTTACAAAAACAAAAAGGAAAGATGATATATAAATGACAAGACCTAATAAAATGACTTTTTATTTTTTTCATCAATATTTTTCCCCCTTTGGATTTCATTCAATGAAATCTGTCAACCACTGCAAGAACCTAATACCAGCTTTCTAGTTCGAGCTTACTCTTCCTTAAGACTTTCCTCAGCATCTTGCCATCATCTTTTCTATACCATAAAAGTAAATTCTACTTCAGCCTTTAATTTGCAACCCCAAACCCAACAATCAGCCTAGTAAGTTAGAGTAGAAGTCCTCCAAGGGACTCTGCCTACAAAGAATAGAAAATTACAGGGGCTTCCCTGGTGGCTCAGTTTTAAAGAATCCACCTGCCAATGCAGGAGACACTGGTTCGATCCCTGATTTGGGAAGATCCCACATGCTGGGGAGCAACTAAGCCTGTGCACCACAACTATCGAACCTGTGCTCTAGAGCCCGTGAGCCACGAATACTGAAGCCAGCCGGATCTACAGCTCATGCTCTGCAACAAGAGAAGCCTCCACACAGAAGCCCATGCACCTGAACTGAACTGAGATCTTACTGGGTTATGTCAAGGGCCATTTTCAATAGGCTTTTTGGCAGCCCAGGCAACTCTATTAAAGTGAAAGAATAAATAAATATGTTAGATTTTTAAAATCAGCACCAACATAAAGTATCCATTAATTATATTAAAGGAGATAAAATATTTTAAGGGCCATATAAAGTGGAAAGTAATTGTAGATCCAGAATTCAATTGAAAAACAGACATTAGTAGTATAATGTTTATACAGATCTTTTTTTAAAGCAAAAACAATCATCTGTAAATAGCAAAGTTGGGTAAGAGTGGTAGTTTGGAAAGTTAAAATTGACTTCATGTTAAGAGAAACCCCCTGCATGTATCCCTACTTCAAGGGAAAGAAACCCAACATTGCTTTGCTTTGGGATATTTAATAATTATGGAATAAAAAGATTATGATTAATGAAAAATTATTATGCTAAATTTATTAGTCAATATAAACTCCAGCTTTTGATTACTGTGCTCTTAGAAGAATATTAAAAAGCAAAATCTGGAGTGTTCCCAAAAAGAAATGGTAAGAATCACTAGAAGTCTTAAAAAACTCATTTAAGAAAAGCCGCAAGAGTTGTTTTCATTGAAACTATCAAGAAAATAAAAGGTGTTGAGAAAATATTATTGTTTGGTGTTTTCTTTTTAAAAAATATTTATTTATTTAGGCCACACCACATGGCTTGTGGAATTTCCCAACCCTGGAATCAAATCGGGGTCTCCTGCATTGCAGGCAGATTCTTTACCAGCTGAGCTATGAGGCAAGAGTGGTTGGAAGTATCAGCAAAAGAATACACAGATATTAAAACTGGCTGGTGAGAGAAGTGGTCTTTATTGATAGAGACAACCAGAGAGAAACAGCCTTGTGTTGAGTGTGGCAGGGCATCAGGAAGCAAGGCTTCCTGGGGTTTTGTAGCTGCCTCCACATTCTATGTATGATTACAATTTGCCACCAGATACTCTTATCATGGTGCTATCGTTGAGTCCCAGTTACTGAGATTTGAACTCTGACATCTCAGACTTTGTTTCTGCCCACATAGTTGTCAGAAGTTAGGGATGAGAGAAAGGCTTGCTGGTTTCTGAGGGGACACTCCCAAGGAACTTTGTCTCAACTGTAAGAATCAAAAATATTCCTCTAGCCCAGTTTAAAGCCCACTTGTTTTCATGTGTTTTCTTCATTGTTTGCTTGTTTTTAATGCTAAAATTTCTCTGAACCCTCCCCTTCTCCTTATGGCAGCATCTGCCCCTACTTGCTACACCTTTTCTCAATCCCAGTGGATCACCATGGTTCCCATGGCTGACAAAGAACTCCTCAAGGGAGCACATTGTAGGTTTCATTGTTTAATTCCTTGTAGCTTCTGCTCTTGTGATTTTTATGCTCCTGGGGGACCCTTCTTATCATCCGCCTCTTTAAACCATTATTTTGTTTTGATTCCTCTAGGTAGACGTGGAGGAGAGGCTAGTCATTGTGGATACCCAGATGCGTTTCTTCTCTCTTTCTTTTTGAAGGAGGCAGTAAGAGGTTTCTTTGTGAGAAAATGCTCCACCTGAAGCCTGGGATGCATCAGCCCTTGGAGAAGAAGGGATCTTCTGAGAGGAAGATGAATGAGCAGAAGACTCAGCCTGAGGAAGCCAGATTATCCTCTATGTCCTACAGCGAGTAAGGGACTCTGTGTTTCAGAGACTATTATAGCAGCTTTCAGGGTCTGTATTCAAGCTATGTGCTTTAACTGTAGGGCTTGCTCTTAAGACCAGCCTGGAAATTCTTTAGAGAAAAGTCTATAGTATTTTTATTATAATTATATTATTCAGAGAAGTTTGGTTTTATTCTAATGAACAATGCATGTTGTTGTTGAGTAGTCACCAAGTTGTGTCTGACTCTTCTGCAACTCATGGACTGTAGCCCACCAGGCTCTTCTGTCCATGGGATTTCCCAGGCAAGAATACTGGGGTGGGTTGCCATTTCCTTCTCCAGGGGATCTTCCTGACCCAGGATTCAAACCTGAGTCTTTTGCATCTCCTGCATTGGTAGGCAGTTTCTTTACCACTGAGCCACCAGGGAAGCCTAACAGTACATATATACACCAAATATATGATCTCATGGATACTTGAGATTTCATGGAGCCCTTCCAGTCATATGAGTGGTGTCTCTTTTCTGCATTGATGGGAGCACATAAGAATCTCCTATTACCTCATATGTATTGATGGGGAAAAGTTGACCCATATTAGTGCTGAAGAGGTGGAATTATACAGAGGCTCTTCCATCACTACTCCATTCTCTTCAGAAGCTTACATCCCTGGTTTCTAGAATAGCAATTTGTATAAGCCTAATTTTTGAAACTTATTTTTTATTGAGGTACCATCAGTTTATGGCATGATATAACTTCCATGAGTACAATCTTACATTTCCATTTCTGTGTGCACTAAGTGTGATTAGCTCAATTTCAAAAATAAGCTTACAAAATTGCCAAATAATGGCCTGATCGCTAGATTTGTCAGTCTGTCTTTAATGGCCATTTTCCTAAAACTTTTCAAAGACATTCAATTAGTATAGAATTAATCTATTATATAATTACCTGTGAGCATCAGTTACTGAAATACTAAATCATCACTAACTTGCTTAGTGGTTGAGGATCAGCTTTGAAGGTGGTTCAGGTTTTGCTTCATACTCCATTGAATCTCTGTTAATATGTAACACTTAAATTTCACTGACCCAAAAAATAATGTTAGAACTAAAATGAGAATTATTTTAGAACTGAGAACACCAAGGCCCAAAAATATAGTTGCTTGCTCACAGTTGTACAGTAGACTTTGGAAGAAATAATATCAAAATGCTGGGCTCTCAATTCACAAAGCCTCCACCCACTTTGTCAAATGCATTGAAAATTTTTATATTCTCACAATTGTTCTTTTTTAAAAATAGACTTTGTTTTTAGAACAGGAAGTTTAGAGCAAAATTGAGCAGAAAGTACAAAGAGTCCCCATCTACCTATCCTTGTCCCTGCACATGCATAGCCTCTTCCCCTAGTATCAACATCCTGTACCATAGTTGGATATTTGTTGATATTTGTTGCAGTTGATGAAAATCATTATCATTCAAAGTCAACAGTTGATGTTCGGGTTCATTCTTGGTCTTGTACGTTCTATGGGTTTTGACATAGTGACATGCATCCATCGTTACAGTATCATATAGAATAAGTGTTCACTGCCCTAAAAGTACTCTGTGCTCCACCTGCTCATCCTTCTCTGCCTTCTAATCCCTGGCAACCACTGGTCTTTTTACTGTCACTACAGTTTTGGCTTTTCCAGAATGTCATATAGTTGCAATCATATGCTATGTAACTTTTTCAGACTGGCTTCTTTCACTTAGTAATATGCATTTAAGAGTCCTCCATGTCTTTTAATAGTTTTCACATTTCTTTTAAGAACCAAAAAATATTTCATTTTAGGATGTACCACAGTCTATTTATCTGTTCACCTGCCGAGGAACATCTTGGTTGCTTCCAAGTTTTTGCAATTATTAATAAAGCTGCTGTAAACATTATGTGCAGATTTTGATGTGGACATAAATTTTCATCTAATTTGGGTAAACAGTGAGGGATGCAGTTACTGGGTCATATGTAGGAATATGTTTAATTTTGTAAGAAACTGTCAAGCTGTCTTCAAAGATAGCTATCAATAGCATTTTGCATTCCTACCAGCTATAAATGAGAGTATCTGTTGCTTCACATCTTCACCAGCATTTAGTATGGTCACCATTCTAACAGATGCATAGTAGTAGCTTAGTGAAAGTGAAAGCTACTCAGTCATGTCCGACTCTTTGTGACCCCATGGACTTTATAGTCCACGGAATTCTCCAGGCCAAAATACTAGAGTGGGTAGCCATTGTCTTCTCCAGGGGAATCTTCCAACCCAGGGATCAAACCCAGGTCTCCCACATTGCAGGCAGGATCTTTACTGTCTGAGCCAGCAGGGAAGCCCCTAGTAATAGCTTACTGTTTGTAGATTTTTTTTCATGATGGCCACTCTGACCAGTGGGAGGTGATACCTTATTATAGTTTGGATTTGCATTTAGTAGTAGCTTACTCTTGTTTTAATTGGCAGTTCCATGATGACAATGATGTCATTGAAAAATGGGCAGAAGACCTAAATAGATATTTTTCCAAAGAAGACATAGAGAGAGAAGATGCTAAACATTGCTCATTATTAGAGAAATGTAAATCAAGGCTGTAATAAGGTATTACCTCACACTGGTCAGAGTGGCCATCATGAAAAAAATCTACAAACAATAAATGCTGGAGAGGGTGTGCAGAAAAGAAAACCTTCTCACAGTATTGGTAGGAATTTAAATTGATACAACTATGGAGAAACAGTATGGAGGTGTCTTAGGAAACTAAAAATGAAACTACCATATGACTCAGCAGTCCCACTATGGGGCATATACTCTGAGAAAACCATAACTCAAAAAGAACATGTACCCCAATGTTCATTGCAGTACTGTTTACAATAGCCAAGACATGGAAGCAGCCTAAATGTCCACTGACAGATGAATAAAGATGTGATACATATATTCAACAGAATATTGCTCGGCCATATAAAGGAATGACATTTGGTCATTTTTAGTGATATGGATGGATCTAGAGTCTGGCATACAGAGTAAAGTAAGAAAAAAATACTGTATATTAACACACATATATGGAATCTAGAAAAATGGTACAGATGAACCTATTTTCAGGGCAGGAATAAAGATGCAGATGTTGAAAACAGACATGTAGACCCAGAGTGGGAAGAAGAGGGTGGGACGAACTGAGTGAGTAGCACTGACATATACACTACCATGTGAAATGGATGCTAGTGGGAAGCTGCTGCACAGCACAGGCCGCGCAGCTCAGTGGTCTGTGATGACCCAGAAGGGTGGGAGGGAGGCTCAGGAAGGAGGGGATAAATGATACACATAGCTGATTTACCCTGTTGTGCAGCAGAAACTAACACAGCATTGTAAAGTGATTATACTCCAATTAATTAATTGATAAAGTAGAACTAGAAAAGAAAACCATTTTTAGAAGTATGGGAGCTGGGGAAAAGATGATCTTAGGAGGAATCTTTTACCCAGAGACACTGTCTTATTTTCCTTCCTTCATTCCCTTTACCCATTCCCATCACTAAACACCAGCTAGAGTTCCGCGTGGGGACGCTACTGGTGAAATTCTCAAAGCACCTTCTGCTGAAGCACCGTAATCTATCAGTCACCCCTTTCTACCCTTACCACTTCCCACTTTAGGAAATATTCCTTGATCCAGGATCAGGCTCGAGAGCTGACCCACCTGCGGGAAAAGATAAGGATTGGGAGGGCTGTCTCTTCCCTTCTCGTCCAACATGTTCAGAACGCAGTGAAGGCCTTTGAAGAGCTCCTCAGCAGTAGGAAGATGGACTATAACACAGAACAGCATTTCCGTGAGAAGCTGGCCAAGAGCAGCCAGCTGGCAGAGAGATCGCCAGCAGGTTCAACACAGGTAAGCCAGCCCCAGGGCTCAGGAGGGCCCTTAGTCCCTCCCCAGTTCACACTCCCAGACCTATACTCATTCACAAATGACATTTCAATCTGGTGTCCTGTCCTGTCCTTGGGGCCATGGCAGAGTCAGGGCTGGCTGGTGATAAGCAACAGAGAGGCACACAGGGTTGTGGATGCCATGATGATTGCCAGCTACTCTGTGTCTCGTGGAGTATGGCCGCTATGGCTAGAGGCATCACTGGGGGTGACAGCATGTATCTGAAACTAATTGGTAGAAAGAGAGGTGGAATAGGGCAGCTGGTTGCTGTGAAAAGAGTCCTAAACTAGGAATCTAAAGACTTGTGCTCTAGCCTGTATGTGTTCATTGCTAGTTCTGGACATGTTCATATTTCTTTTGATATCTGTTTCCTCACCTAAAAAAATTTAGATCAAATAATACAAGCCCCTAAGTCTTGCATGATTGTTCTTAGGATCAAATAAACAATAATAATCAGTACACTTGAAAAGAATAAGAGAACATGCTGATTTGGGAATTGTTTAGAATACTGTTTTTTTTTTGTATGATTTGGTTTTTTGATCATGAAGCCTGAGGGATCTTAGTTCCCTGACCATGGATCGAATACACACCCCCTGCATTGGAAGGTGAAGTCTTAACCACTGGACTGCCAGGGAAGTCCCTGGGAATGGTTAGGCACTCTATGTATAAGTACCTTTTGTGGGAATGTTTATTATTTCAGAAGCTAGTTACATAGAATATTGCCTAGTGACCTGAGGGCACATAGTAAGAGCTGGTGTGAGGCCATTGTGCAGGCTCCTGATGGCAGATGCAGAGGTGGGACAGGGTGGCTGTTACCTCTGTAGAGACAGGTTCTGCATGAAAACTGATGGGACACACAGGCACGGGACTGGGAACCCACCCTATGGCAGGACTGGGAGGCTCTGGCTGGGGTGATCAAGAGGCCAGCTGGACAAATACCCCATGATCTGTGGGAAAAGAGACATTTCAACTTTTTACTCTGACTCAGGGCAGAGCAAGTAGAGGTAACTGATCTTTGAGGTGGATTCAGGAGAAGGCAATGGCAACCCACTCCAGTACTCTTGCCTGGAAAATCCCATGGACAGAGGAACCTGGTGGGCTGCAATCCATGGGGTCGCTAAGAGTCAGACATGACTGAGTGACTTCACTTTCACTTTTCACTTTCATGCATTGGAGAAGGAAATGGCAGCCCACTCCAGTGTTCTTCCCAGGGATGGCGGAGCATGGTGGGCTGCTGTCTATGGGGTCACACAGAGTCGGACACGACTGAAGTGACTTAGCAGCAGTAGCAGCAGGAAAGTTTGCCAGACATGCTCCCTAAAACTCAACCCAGTGTCTCCTGAAAAAATTCAGAGAAGCCTGTACTTGAGCATCAAGGAGCTATGTGTCTCTGACCCCAGAGAGAGAACCCAGTGTGTGCTTCTATTTGGTAAATGAGAGCTGTTTAAAGTAAGACTGCTTCTTTTCTCAATTTGGTTTTCAGATGACTGTATAAGCAAGAAGAATCAAAGAGAACAGGTGCTGCAGAAACTCAGGTAACTCCAAATTTTCAGGGGCTATGAAAGATAAAATCTAGTCAAGAATCCAGAGCAAGGGCCAGAAGATCAGTGGAGCAGCAGCTCTCTCACCCCATGAAAACCAAACAGCTGATTATAGCATCAGTACCTTAGTGACAAGGTGGTCTCATTTCCTGTTTTTTTAGTTTATTATTCTTCTGGTTCCAAGGCTAATATTAATTCACTCATTTAGTAATGTAGGAATTTAGCCTAACTCTCCAGTCTTAGGAGTCTCCCATCCTCCCAGGGATCACCTCTGGTCTCCCCTAGATCTTTAAAACCTGGAGTGAAATCATATCTGAAATCTTTAAGAGTGACCCAACAAGTGCTGGCAGATGTTGAATGGCTACAAATTTCTTTCAGACAAAAAAGATTTATATTATAAATATGACATAGATTTATATTATGTATGACTAGGGAAAGGAGAACTCCTCGGTTATGTCTGACTCTGTGTCCCGCCCTTTGTGATCCCATGGACTATAGCCCGCCAGGCTCCTCTGTCCATGGAATTCTCCAGGCCAGAATAACGGAGTGGGTAGCCATTCCCTTCATCCAGGGGATCTCCCCAACCCAGGAATCAAATCCAGGTCTCCCGTATCGCAGGCATATTTTTTCCCAACTGAGCCACTAGGGAAGCCCAAAGAGGTCTGAAAACTACAAGACACCTAGAAGGGAGCATTGCCTCAGGAAGCAGTTTTAAATGTGTCACCACAAATACTATTTAATGGATTATGTCACAGGGTATGTTGAACTCTATGGGCCCCTGGGTGTCTTGTCAAAGCGTGAAAGAGCCTGATGGGTCTTCTCTCTTTCTCAGGATGTTTGCGGCCAAGGCCCTGGACACTGTTGTTCTGCCTGCCTCCTAACTCTCTACCCCCAAATGTCAATGTATTGTTAGGCTTCTTCTCTGCAGGAACAGTCTCCTTGACTCCTGGGGCCTCTCCTCTAAGCCCCCAGATCAGTATAACTGTGATATTTGGGTGACTTTCACTTTTCCTCTGTCTTTCTTACTTCCTAGTTTCTTAAGGGAGAGGCAGAAGATGGGTATGAAGACAGAAGTCCTGCAGACGCGGCAGGATGCCCAGCCGCAGACTTGGCCCCAGACCTGCTCCAGCAGCCATGCCCAGTCCACCGCCCATCACTCCCCTAGCAGCACCTACCTGCTGCTCAGTCAGCAGAAAGTGCGCCCTGCAGTGGACACGGCCAGTAAGTACCCAGATGTCCTCCAGTTTCTGGGAGCTTGCTTGCTTGTCTGGACCAAGAGGAGGCATCGTGGCAGCCACACCCTGCAGACCTACTGTGACATGCCTGACTGAGCACAGGTCAGGGATTCAGTGCCAAGCACAGGCTTCAGGGGGTGTCAGATAGCTTTTCTTCATTCCTAGCGCCTCACTTCATCAGCCACCAGACCCCCACTCAGGCACATACGTGGTGCTGGATTTGAGGAGTTGGGAGGGGAGGGGACAAATGCTCCCTCATACCCGCAACACAGTCATGTCACCTTTCAGACCACAGACACGAATGTCATTAACATTGGACCTTTGATCCTGAACTCCTTTGGGTAAACAACCACAGTTTCTCTTTTGTGTGTGTGTTAGTCGTTCAGTAAGGTCCAACTCTGGAACCCCATGGACTGTAGCCCAACAGGCTCCTTTGTCCATGGAATTCTCCAGGCAAGCATACGGGAGTATGTAGGCATTCCCTTCTCCAGGGGATCTTCCCAACCCAGGGATCGAACCCAGGTATCCTGCATTGCAGGCAGATTCTTCACCATCTGAGCTTCCAGGGAAGCTCATTTTTTCCTATTATTTGTTTATATTTACATTTATATTTTTTACTTTTTCCTATTTTTATTCACCACTAAATATTCTCTATCAGCTGTGAATTTACAGATCCCACCCATCATTCTAATAATTCAGCTGTAATATCCTCTAAACCATCAGTTACTGGGACTGACTGAATCCATCACCATCATGACACTCCCCAGAATTCCCCAAAGAGGGCCCTTGGGTAGCTTTGGTTTAAGAATAAGTTTAAAATCAAGCCTTCATTTCTCTCCTGCTCAGCATTCCCTTCATTTTCCCTCCTGAGGAAAGCATCTGACTCATCCAGAGTCAGATGTAAACAGCCAGGGGCCAGGAAGCCATGCTTAGTCCCTGGCTCTCTCTGTTTGCTTTTATTTTTTCTGGATATTTTAGGCATGTTGCTGTTTTTGTTGTTCAGTCGCTCAGTTGTGTCCAGCTCTTTGCAACCCCATGATCTGCAGCACGCTAGGCTTCCCTCTCCTTCAGCATCTCCTGCAACTTGCTCAAACTCATGTCCATTGAGTTGGTGATTTAATCCAACCATCTCATCCTCTGTCTTCCCCTTCTCCTCCCACCTTTAATCTTTCCCAGCATCAGGGTCTTTTCTAATGAGGCATGAATAAGCCATAATGGATTTTGACCTGGAACTATTCCTGCTTCTCATTTTACAGAGAAGCAAAGCAGCATGTCTCCTCTTGAGTATAGCAGTCAAGGAAAGACAGAAAATTTACATTTATTGAGCATCTATTATGCTCATATTATTGATCACTATATATATATGCTGCCTCATTTAATCAGGACAGCAATCCTTTTAAATTAGTGATGGTGTCCTGATTTTACAGCACAGCTAAGGACACTGAGGCTCAGTGAGGTCAGGGAACTTACTGAAGCAGTCCAGCTTGGAGTAACATTGACTGTGGTCCTGGCTGACTCTAAAGCTTGGAGTGCCCTCTGCCCTGCGGCCTGAGTAGTCATGGACCAAGCTGGAGGGAGTCACCCCTGTGCACACCTCTTTCTCTAGGCTTCTGGAGCCAGTGTTTTCCCCATTCCACTCTTCCCCTATTCCCAGCACAAAGGCCTAGCCTCTGCAAAGAAGACAAGACTCTATGCACATATACTTTCACCTATGAATTTATAAATGAATGGTTTTGGTTGTGGTTGTCACTAAGTCATGTCCGACTCTTGTGACCCCATGGATTCTAGCTCCCCAGGCTCCTCTGTCGATGGGATTTCCTAGGCAAGAATACTGGAGTGGGTTGCCATTTCCTTCTCCAGGGGATCTTCTCCACCCAGGGATCAAGCCCGGCTCTCTTATATCTCCTGCATTGCAGGTGGCTTCTTTACCACTGAGCCAGCAGGGAAGCCCACTGTAAATGAATAGGCTGCCCTTGTTATGTACATGACATTGTCCAAGATGGCTGATGGGAATTTGTTGTGCATCTTTGAACTCAGTTGCCCAGAGGCACTTGGTTCCACCTCAACGCTTCCCTGAGATACAGCAGATAAAGGGCAAACATACCTTCTCCTTACCTGCAATTCCTGCCACTACTTGTTAGAATGGCCACATTTGGGATGTGACCACTGGGGTGGCACTCTCAGAAAGTATCAGCCTTGTTTTCTATTATCTCTGTCTTTTCTGAAGGAAACTAAGCCCTTCTTTTTCCCACCTGAAGTCATCATTTTTCTCAGAGGGCAATGGTTTATCAATACTCCTTCTTTGAGGGCCAAAATGTCTATTGCCACAAATGGTGTGTGGCAGTGTCACTGTGAGACGTGATTCCCCTCCCAGGAGGCTTGTCTCTGCTGCTTTCCATGTACAGTGTAGGACATGTGTCCTGTGTTGGGAGACATGGGACAAGAACGTGCTGATCACTGTTGCTGACCGACTAGAAACCTTGTATGCCCTTGGCTGAGAGTAAGCTGATTTTCTGGGGAGAGGATATAGAGAAAAAAGATGAGGAATCACATTTTGATTGAGTTTCTACTTTAAGTTATGCCTTGAACTAAGGGCTTAACATAGTCTACCTTACTCTTTATTTCACAGCAATGTTAGTTACATCTGATATTGTGTAAGTCAGGGAAGGATACTGATTTAAGTAAACAGTTCCCCCTAAAGGAATTTGGCTTGGTTGAGGAAAATAAGACCTCAGTCTGACCCTGCTCAGAGAAGAAACCTGGCTCTTCTGTGGCCCTTGATAATAATCCTTGAAAGGAAAGAGTATTAAACTTTTCTCTGAATTATGGCCCTGTCACCCAGCCAGGTTTTTTGCCTAAAGGGAACCAGCAAAGAACATGATATAAATGTTCTCATAGCATCATTGAGCTGTACGATACCTTTTTGTTTTTTTTGGTTCTATAATCCTCTATGCAAAACTATTGTACCCCAGTCATTCTTTGGACAGGAGCCAGACAATCTGAGCTATACTTAAGAATTCTTTTTACATTCTCATGAGCCATGCTGGGTGGATTGCAAACGACCACTTGCCTTTCTCAGACACCCCCTCAGCCTCAGAAGGTGTCCAGAGTCAACTCAGGCGGGAGCAGTGGGAGCCCCCAGGAGTAGGCCACTCTGTCTAGGTTTGCTGCTCATCAGCCGGAAGCGAAGGCCATTTCCTCTTCCTCATCTTCTACCAACAATCCCAGTACAGAACAAGCTCAGGAAGGATTATCAGCTGTTTGGTGGCAAGGGCATAGACTATTGGGTGAGAAATCACCGTTCACAGACCAGTTTGAGAGTCCTTACTCTCATGACTTCTAAGATTGGCAGTGATTCCTACAATTGGAGGAGACACTTCTGAAGTACCTCCCCGGGATCATTCCAGCATTTGAGGATCTTAGAGGGAACGAGGAGAGAGGCCCCTGTACTTTTCCTCTGTATGCACTGTGACCCTCAGACATTGTATCCAGCAACTGCTTCTTGATATCATAGGCCAGGAGTGCCAGGAACCTTGGGGTTAAATTGATAGTCCTTGGGAAATGAGTTCTTAGCAGATCCTAAGCAATTGACTGATCACTGTCACTCACCTGAGTCTTCCTTCCATGGATCGCTGTGTCAGTTTTCTCAGGCTCTTGTAACAAAGTATCACAAACTGGATGTTTTAAAACAATGCAATTGGTTCTCTCACCTTTCTGAAAACCAGGAGTCTGAAATCAAGTAGGCAGAGCCATGATCCCTTCTTTCTTGCCTCTTCCTTACTTGATGGTTGTGGGCAGCATCCTTTGCCTTAAAGATGCGTCACTCCAAGCCCTGCCCCCATTGTCATCTGGTCTTCTCCCCTGTGAATCTCCTCTCTCCGTCTCCTCTCCTCTTCTTATATAGACATCGGTCATGTTGGATTTAAGGTCCACCCTAATCCAGTATCATCTCCTTTTAACTAATTAAATGTATAGAGACTCTATTTTCAAATAAGATCACAGTCTTAGGTTCCAGGTAGACATGAATTTTTGGAGGATACTATTAAACCCAGCATAATTATTGTTAAAACGCTTCATTTCTGACTTCCCCATTTGTTTCTCACTCGTATTCCTTTCTGGACAGATGTCAGCCCAGCCACTCCTGCTGATTCAGCTTCATTGCCCAGCAACCACTCAGAAGCTGTATCTGCTCAGCCCTCCTATCCTTTGGGTGGCACCACAGAGCAGAATGGGACACCAGACCCTGGGCATCATGGCACCAATCACCCATGGGAAGAGATGAAGCCTCAGAAGATGAATGCCTCCGGGAACCTATCCTCCTCTCCTCCTCTTTGGACCGGCCCAACTCTAAGCCCTCTGGTAAAATAACAAAGGAGCAGTTGGTGAAATACAACCATTGACAGAAAAGACGCATTCCTTTCCTGGCCAGAGGGTGTTCTGTTCCTCAGTTAGACCCTGGCCCACAGAAGCGGGTGAGAAGATGAAAGGGCAGTATCCCATCAGTATCCCATGGGTCAGCCAGAGGATGAAGCCCCAGCTCAGTGCCAATCCTTACTACGTGCCTCTCTCATTTCCACTGCCTAGGGGCTCACTCTGGGCAGGAGAATAAAGGAAGGCAAGGGCATTCTGAGGCACTCTATAAGGAGGATAAGTTCCCTCACGTTTGTGTGTCCCTTTTTTCTATGCTATAACCTTTTAGGTCTAGATTTTTTGGACTATTCTAGAATTCTAAGTTCAGACTTCCAAGGGGAAGGTAAGTCTTCTTAGCTCAAGAGTTATTGCAGAATAGAAGACTATTTCTACACACACATACGAGAGAGATACACACACTTTGTATCCAATTATGAGCCAGTCCTGCTTCTCATTCTTTGCCATTGGGTTTGGAGCCAGGCCTCCTGGCACTCAGTGGCTAGGGGTGCACCCATGTGGAGGAACTGCTTGGAAGCTGTTTGGTTTCAGTATGCAGACAGTATAACAGAACAACATTTGAAATTCTCAGAGGAAAAACCTAGACCTAAGCAAGATGTCCTGGTGAAGCCTATTTTTGATCTTTTTACCCTCCTATTTCTGCATCTTTTTCCATCCTTGAAAGCGTTCCCTTCTCTCATTCCTCCTTCAGGTCCTGACACCTCCCCAGGCTCTTCTTGTCACTCTTCACCCAAGGAAGACATTCAGTGTCACTCATTATTCACAGCCTGATCTAATTTCAAAAGCATTTGCCTTAGTTTCTTTTACTGGGTGAATGTTAAAAGTTGTTCAGTCATGAATCATAGGATAAGAGAGGTCTGAAGTGGAGAGGGATGCCCTCTGGATTTCTACCAAAGGAGGTGGACACACTTTCTCTTGTTAGGTCAGTCCTCCCAAGAGCACTTTAGTGACTTTTCACTCTTGTTCACCAGCCCAGTGTCCATCTCCCTCAGATATACTCAACTTCTCTCTGGGAGGAGGCCTCATGGAGTTCCTAGCAGAGGGCTGTCTTGGGATTGAAAGCCTGCTGCTGCTGCTAAGTCACTTCAGTTGTATCCAACTCTGTGTGACCTCATAGACGGCAGCCCATGAGGCTTCCCCGTCCCTGGGATTCTCCAGGCAAGAACACTGGAGTGGGTTGCCATTTCCTTCTCCAATGCATGAAAGTGAAAAGTGAAAGTGAAGTCGCTCAGTCGTGTCCGACTCTTAGCGACCCCATGGACTGCAGCCTACCAGGCTCCTCTGTCCATGGGATTTTCCAGGCAAGAGTACTGGAGTGGGGTGCCATTGCCTTCTCCGGGATTGAAAGCCTAGGGCCGCTTTAAACAAAGTTGCCTGGTGCTTCCTGGGTGCCGAGGTGAGCAGAGGAAGTTGACAGAAGTATGGATATGGGCAGGGATCTTGCAGAGGGTCCCATGAGGGATCCGCCTTCCTCATTTCCTACCTCTCCCATGTCTTGGTGGTATGCAACAGGGGCCGACCTGCTGGAAATGAATCTTATTGAGATCCAAAACCTGCGCCAGCGCCTGGAGGAATCTGTATTCATCAATGACTGCCTGCGGGAGAGGCTGGAGTACGAGCTCAGCGATGCCGGCCAAGAAAAAGGTAGGAAGGACACTGAAACCTCTCAACTCTGTCCACATCTGGGGACCTCACAGGGCATGTAGGTTTGCAGCTATAAAGACACTGGTGTGCACTACCCTGCTCTTCCTCACAGTCAGCCCAGAGAGGTAATCAGGACAGGCATTTTTGCCCCTACTTTATAAGTGAAGACACTAAGTGGCTTGCCTTGGGTGGGGCTAGTTCTCATCTTCTTGCATGCATGCTCAGTCACTCAGACATGTCCAACTCCTTGGAGACCCTATGGACTGTAGCCCAGGGCTCCTGTGTCCATGGGATCTCCAGGCAAGGATACTGGTTCGGTTCAGTTCAGTTCAGTTCAGTCACATCTGACTCTTTGCGACCCCATGAACTGCAGCACCCCAGGCTTCCCTGTCCATCACCAACTCCCAGAGCCTACTCAAACTCATGTCCATTGAGTCAGTGATGCCATCCAATGATCTCATCCTCTGTCGCCCCCTTCTCCTCTTGTCTTCTGTCCTTCCCAGCATCAGGATCTTTTCTAGTGAATCAGCTCTTTGCATTAGGTGGCCAAAGTATTGGAGTTTCAGCTTTAGCATCAGTCCTTCCAATGAATATTCAGGACTGATTTCCTTTAGGATGGACTGGTTGGATCTCCTTGCAGGCCAAGAGATTCTCAAGAGTCTTCTCCAGCACCACAGTTCAAAAGCGTCAGTTCTTCAGTACTCAGCCCTCCTTACGGTCCAACTCTCACTTCCACACATTAGTGACTACTGGAAAAACCATAGCTTTGACCAGATGGACCTTTGTTGGCAAAGTAATGTCTCTGCTTTTGAATATGTTGTTTAGTGGGTTGCAATTTCCTGCTCCAGGGGATCCTCCTGATCCAGGGCCTCAGCCTGCATCACCTTCACCCCCTACACTGGCAGGCAGATTCTCTACCACTGCACCACCTGGGAAGCTGTTCTCATCCTCAGAGCTGCCTAATGTGATGCCCATTCTTGTATCTCCCTGGACTACTTGGTGCTGCCCTAGGGCTTATGGCCTGACTGTCAGATGGTAGAGCCAAGGCTTCCATGGTGCCCTCAGCAGAGGGAGAACCACATCCCACCTCCATGTCATTACCACATGCTCTGGATGCCACCTGCCACTCTCCTCCCCCTCATGCAGATGGACTGTATTTCTACACTTTCTACCCAAATGTTCTCCCTTGTCATGATCAGGAATATGGTGACCAGGGCCCTGACGACATCACAGCAGCAGCCAGTTAGGGGGAAAGACTGTGTTCCACAAACTGGAGCCACTGACATGAGGGTGTGGCCCATAGTGGTGTGACTCACCACATCAGACTGTTGTCCCAGTGCATGAGGCTCCCAGGTTTTGCCAAAATTTTGGTGGGTGAAGGGAAGTATATCTTTGAAAGCATCTGTTACCCAAATGTGTGACTTGCCTGGTTTGTTTTTATTTTCAGAGATAGTATCTACCTTTGGCTTCCATGGATAGAACCCAGAGTCCATACCTCAGCTCTACAACAAGAAAAGGGCCTTGAGGGAAGCAAGCTAGACTTTTCAGACTTACACAGGGCAAAACCCAAACGTGGTTACTTCCGTATCCCTCCTTTCTGCAGCAATAGCCAGCTGCAGAATCACAGAGAGTGGAGAGTACAAAAATTGCCCAGATTCACACAGCCCAATCTAGATAAGGTTGCTTCTTATGAGGTCCCACTTGCAAGTCCCTAGATTCACAGGCTCTAGGAGTGAAGCACAGTGGGAAATTCACATTTTACATGTTAAGTCCCTTCCCCAGATAACCAGAGGGTTGCTGGTTGTGAACTGGATACCAGCTTGGTGTTTCTCTACCTTTCCCACTTCCAGATGCTTGTGAATAAGGAGGGGACAAAATGTCAGTTTCTGTTGGGAGCAGTCATTGAAGAGAGTTCCCTAAAGCCCTCTAGACCTCACTGCAGTTCTGTCTCTCCCTCCGCAGGTACCGCACAGTCAGCTTCAGATGTGTGCCTCGCCACCCCTCATTCATACACTCAGAGTCACTCTTCTGGCTCTGGTAAGGACATCTTGTGATGCGACACTGGGAGGGTCTAGAGGAATGTTTTCCAGATTCTCCAGTCCTATCCAACAGCATTTGTGGGTGTAAACTTGGAGGCATCTGACATTACCTTTCAATGAATGGATCAGATTAATAAATTATTATTTAAAAATTATTTACATGTATTTATTGAGTGACTATAAAAAGTAAAATTTGTGCAGGCCATAATGGCCTGAAATTCAAAGAAAAGATTAAAGGAAAATTACATTTTCTCTATTATCTATCTCTATTTAGAGAACTAGATCAGAAAGGCCAATGAGGGGAAAAGTTAGATCTATTGAGAGTGGGCCTGTGGGATCCTTGAGCCCTATTACATGCTTGGAAAGAAAAAAACTATCACATGTGAAAATATAGTAAGATAAAATCTAAATGTTTATAATGAAGACCATTAGCAAGACCCAGGTGAACTCCATTCGAGAGAGTGACAGAAACTGTTTCTCAGAATCATGAAGATCAGAATTGCCTCAAGCCTGGAGATAGTAGTTGTTGAATTTTCAAAATGGTAAAAATAATATATGTTAATATATATAGAAGAGTAAATTTTATTTTGATCTTTTTCAAACTAAGAATGGATTGATATTGAGATGACATGTCAGTTCAGTTCGGTCACTCAGTCGTGTCTGACTCTTTGCAACCATCTGGACCGTAGCATGCCAGGCCTCCCTGTCCATCACCAACTCCCAGAGCTTGCTCAAACTCATGTCCATTAAGTCAGTGATGCCATCTGACCATCTCATCTTCTGTCACCCACTTCTCCTCTTGCCCTCAGCTTTTCCAGTATCAGAATCTTTTCCAGTGAGTTGGCTCTTTGCATCAGGTGGCCAAAGTTTTGGAGTTTCAGCTTCAGCATGAATATTCAGGACTGATTTCCTTTAGGATTGACTGGTTGGATCTCCTTGCAGTCCAAGGGACTCTCAAGAGTCTTCTCCAACACCATGGTTCAAAAGCATCAATTCTTCGGCACTCAGCCTTCTTTATGGTTCAACTCTCACATCCATACGTGACTATTGGAAAAACCATTGCTTTGACTAGACGGACCTTTGTTGACAAAATAATGTCTCTGCTTTTTAATATGCTGTCTAGGTTTGTCATAGTTTTTCTTTTAAGGAGCAAGCGTCTTTTAATTTCATGGCTGCAGTCACCATCTGCAGTGATTTTGGAGCCCAAGAAAAGAAAATCTGTCACTGATTCCATTGTTTCCCCATCTATCTGCCATGAAGTGTTGGGACCAGATGCCATAATCTTTAAGTTTTTGAATGTTGAGTTTTAAGCCAGCTTTTTACTCTCCTCTTTCACTTTCAAGACGCTCTTTAGTTCTTCGCTTTCTGCCATAAGGGTGGTGTCAATCTCCATATCTGAGGTTACTGATATTTCTCCCGGCAATCTTGATTCCAACTTGTGCTTCATCCAGCCAGGCGTTTAGCAGTCAATGTAACAACTGAAGTGAAGTCTGTAGAAATGCACTTTGAAGCATTGAGTGAAGCCCTTCCTGGGGACAGTGTGGGCTTCAATGTCAAGAACATGCCTGTCAAAGATGTTCGTTGTGTCAGTGTGGCTGGTGACAGCAAAAATGACCCACCCATGGAAGCAGCTGGCTTCACAGCTCAGGTGATTGTTTTGAACCATCCAGGCCAGATCAGTGCTGGATATGCGCCTGTGCTGGACTGTCACACAGCTCACATTGCTTGCAAGTTTGCTGAGCTGAAGAAAAAGATTGATTGCCATTCTGGGAAAAAGCTGCAAGATGGCCCTAAATTCTTGAAACCTGGTGATGCTGTCATTGTTCATATGGTTCCTAGCAAATCCATGTGTGTCGAGAGCTTCTCTGACTATCCTCCCCTGGGCTGTTTTGCTGTGTGTGACATGAGACAGACTGTTGCTGTGGGTGTCATCAAAGCAGTGGACACGAAGACAGCTGGAGCTGACAAGGTCACCAAGTCTGCCCAGAAAGCTCAGAAGGCTAAATGAATATTATCCCCCAAATCTGCCACCCCAGTCTTAATCAGTGGTGGAAGAACAGTCTCAGAACTTTTCATCTCAATTGGCCATTTAAGCTTAATAGTAAAAGACTGGCTAATGATAAAAATGCATCATAAAACCTTCAGAAGGAAAGGAGAATGTTTTGTGGACCATATATTTTGTGTGTGGCATTTTTAAGTTATTAGTTTTTAAAATCAGTACTTTTTAATTAAAACAACTTGACTAAAAGTCTGTCACAGAACTGGAGACTCATTAAAAAAAAGTTAATGAAAAATGTAAACTTTTTTGTTACATTCAATTAAAGCTTTTTTTTTATGAGAATAATGTTATCTGTATTTTTTGTACTTTTTATTTTGTTTTGAGGTATAGCCAATTAACAACAGGACTCAGCCATACATATACATGTATCCATTCCTCCCCCATAACCCCTTCCCATCTAGGCTGCCATATAACACAGTGCAGAGTTCCATGTGCTATACAGTAGATTTTTGTTGACTATCCATTTTAAATGTAGTAGTGTGTACATCCTTATATAAATTCTTTTTTAATACATATATATATATATACACCAGAATCACTGCAGATGGTGACTGTAGCCATGAAATTAAAAGACGCTTGCTCCTTGATAGAAAAGCTATGACAAACCTAGACAGCATATTAAAAAGCAAAGACTTTACTTTGCCAACAAAGGTCCGTCTAGTCAAAGCTGTGGTGTGGAGGAGCTGGAAGTCTTTGAACAAACACTGAAAATGTATTTGCTCCACGCATGACAAAGGTTGGGAGCTAGAACAAGCATAACGGAGGGTTGTGAGTGTTCATCGAGTGCCTGAGGCTGGGAACGGATGAGGAAGGGTCAATGCGCCTGGCCTTGAAGCATTCAAAGGCTCGCTTATAACCATCTGTTCCCTGGGAGCAAGGGCTGTTTCTTCACGATAAGACTCCCTTTAGAGTTATGCCAAGGTCATTTTATGTCTTAGGTGGTGGGAACTGTATTCTATGCTTGAATGAAGGTGAAGTCGCTCAGTCGTGTCCGACTCTTTGCGACCCCATGGACTATAGCCCACCAGGCTCCTCAGTCCATGGAATTTTCCAGGCAAGAGTGGGTCCACTGGAGTGGGTTGCCATTTCCTTCTCCAGAGGATCTTCCCAACCCAGGGATCGAACCTGGGTCTCCCGCACTGCAGGCAGACGCTTTAACCTCTGAGCCACCTGGTAAATGCTTTGGGGGCTTATCTGGAATGGCTACGTGCAAGTCTGCCTTATGCTCTATTCCCTGAGAATTATAAAACTGCGCCACTGGAGAATAAACTTTGTCAGTCCACTAAAGCCTGTCCCTGAGTGTTCTTTCAGAGTGCGGTTCTCTGAGTCTTACAACCGGCGCCCAACATGGGGCTCGAAGCAGCAGACTGGTTTTGAACAAGGACCGCACTCCTGAAGAAGCAAGGTAAGCAGGATGGGACATCAGGCAAGTAAGATTCCTTTTGTTCATCTCATGCATCATTTCTTGAAACAATATGGGGTTAATATACCTGAAGAACAGTTAAGTAGCTGTTACCAGACGGTGGTTAAATGTAATCCATGGTTCCCGGAGGAAGGAACCTTGGATTTATAAACTTGGACCAGAGTAAAAAACAATGTTCTAAAAGCTTATAGACAGGGGGTAAAAATTCCCCCACAATGGTGAGTAACCTGGTCTCTTTTATGGGCTGTTATGGAACCACTAGAGGGCTTGGGAGGAGATTTAGAGGTTGAAACTGTTCGATCCCTGCGTGAATATGAATTGGAAGAGAAGGATCTATCAGAGGTTTTTAATCAGAAGAATGTCATGCTAGGGCAGATTACAGACAACCAGGAGTCATAGGCTGCTTCGGTGCCGAAAGCAGCTAAACAATCAACTTTACCAGAAGTCCCTGATCCGCCTTTACCTTGCTTTTCGCGAGCTCATATTAACAAGCCTCTAACCTTTGCCCCCGGAGAAGGCAATGGCACCCCACTCCAGTACTCTTGCCTGGAAAATCCCATGGACGGAGGAGCCTGGTCGGCTGCAGTCCATGGGGTCGCTAAGAGTCGGACACGACTGAGTGACTTCCCTTTCACTTTTCATTTTCATGCATTGGAGAAGGAAATGGCAACCCACTCCAGTGTTCTTGCCTGGAGAATCCCAGGGATGGGGGAGCCTGATGGGCTTCCATCTATGGGGTCACACAGAGTCGGACACGACTGAAGTGACTTAGCAGCAGCAACCTTTGCCCCTCCTCCGGCCTTTCCGCCGCCGCGACGCTGTCGTTGCTGCTACTGCTCCCCCTTTTCCTAACATTCCTCCTTGGGACATGCCTCTTTGTGCGTGGGCTTTTCCGGTCCCATTTATAATCCTCAACCTGGACATACTCAGTGGCAATCACCTGATTTCAGTTTGCGCATACAATTCAAAGAGGCATGTACGTTGTATGGACCTACCTCACCCTACTATATGGAATTTCTTAGGAGCTGGGCGGATCAGTGGCTTCATGCAGATTTTTTACAGTTGCTAAAATGGTTATGACTCCACAACAGCTACTACAGTGGCAAATGTGGGTCACAGATGAAGCCAAATTAATCTTGCAAGAACAGCAAAGCAGGGGAAACCCTGTTGGGCTAAATTTTGAAATTCTCACCGGCACTGGAGCTGTGGCTGAAACTGCTGTGCAATTACAATTTGTGCAGCCGCCCATGTTGTACTGGATTAAGGAAATAGCTATCAGAGCATGGGCTAAAATCGACAGTTCCACCTCTGATGGATCCTTTGTAAAAATATTGCAGGGACCAACTGAAGAATATGCTCAGTTTATTGGTAAATTGAAGGAGGCCATAGATCTCAGTCTTAAGGATGCATCTGTGCAGGAAATCATTTTGAAACAATTGGCTTTTGATAATGCTAATGAAGATTGTCAGGCCATTATCAGACTCATTAGGGAGCAAGGAGGAGTTATGGAATATTTGAAAGCTTGCAGGAATGTGGGGACAATTCAGCATAAAGCTAAAATAGCTGCTTTGGAAACCTTAAATGTTTCCCAAAAGTCTAAAGCTAAATGTTTTAATTGCAGCAAGCCAGGACACCTGCGGAAGCCATGTTGCTTGCCCGGGCAAACAGGTTTTTCTCCTGACAAAGGAGGGGCTATTAAAACTAAGCCCCCTGGGCTCTGCCCAAGGTGCACAAAGGGGAATCATTGGCTGAATGAATGCTGTTCTAAATTTGATAAACAAGGCAATGCCTTACCCCTCCAGACACCTCCTTCAGGAAACTAGGACTGGGGCTCTCCTCTAGCCCCATTAAACAAGGAGGACAACCAAATATTACTGAATTAACAGTGGCTACCAGACATAGCGCATGTGTAGACATTCCTGCTCCCGAGATATGGAATTATTAATGGTAAACAATCTATGAAAATCTTAACAGGATATTTTGGCCCTATACCAAAAAATACTGTAGGCCTCCTGTTGGGACGAAACAATAGCACCATGAGCGGGATAATTGTACATACCAGGATCATTGATGAAGATTACATGGGTGAAATTGCAGTGATGTTACATGTGATTCGCCACTTGTATTTACAAAAGGGTGACAGATTTGCTCAGCTATTGCTATTACCCTATGCCCCCACTTAATAGAAAGGAAGACACCAGAACAGGTGGCTTTGGGAGTACTAACATTACTGCAGCCCTTTCAACTGTTATAAAAGAAATTAATAGGCCCATGTTGAAATTAAAAATAAGAGGAAGAACTTTTGAAGGAATGTTAGACACTGGGGCGGATGTCTCCATCATAAGAACAGAGGAATAGCCTTCGGACTGGCCTGCGGTTTTAGCCTCACACCAGTTGGTGGGAGTAGGAACTGCAGATGCAGCTCAAACTTATGTTAGTTCATCTTACTTACAAGCCCTGGGTCCTGATCAATTAGTCGCTTACATTAAACCGTACATTGCCCCATTACCATTAAATTTGTGGGGAAGAGACTTTCTACCACAAGGTCAAGCAACTATACAATTGAATGAACCTTTTTCTTCGGGGTCACTGAGATAAAGCCACTGAAGTTAGAATGGAAGTCTGATAAACCTATTTGGACAGCTCAGTGGCCCCTATCAAGAGAGAAACTGTCTGCTTTGCATACTTTGGTAGCTGAACTACTACAACAAAATAGAATAGAAACCACTCAGTCACCACGGAATTCACCAGTTTTTGTCATTAAAAAGAAATCAGGTAAATCTCCCGTTCAATGCTATCAATGGAAAGTCCTACCCCAAGGTATGATGAACTCCCCCGTGGTCTGTCAATTTGTTGTTGATAAAATTTTGCAGCCCATCAGACAGCAATTTCCTGAAGCACATGCCATTCATTACATGGATGACAATTTACTGGCTTCTCCCTCAGAACTCAACTGAGTTTATTAGGTAAAGGGGTCATAACTAATTTAAATAATCATGGACTGCTAATAGCAGAAGATAAATTGCAACACCACTCCCCTTTTAAATATCTTGGATACCTTATGGACCGCTCCACTGTAAAGCCACAGAAACTTTCTATCAGATGGGGTAATTTACAAACACTTAATGATTCCCAGAAACTTCTTGGGGATACTAATTGGCTACGACCTACTTTGGGGATTTCCACATATGCTTTACAAAATTTATTCAAATTATTAGAAGGTTCCTCTGATATGAATAGTCCCCGACAACTTACCCCTGAAGCTGAGAAAGAATTACAATTGGTAGAAGAGAGAATTCAACAAGCATTTTTTTTACCGTAGTAATTACAATTCCCCTTTTCAGATATATGTCTTTGGTACTCAGATACCTCCTACTGCCATTATAGGGCAGGATAATCACCGTATTGAATGGGTATATCTCCATTCCAAACAGACTAAACGCATTGTTTCCTATATAGACTTAATAGGGAAAATCATTTTTCTTGCACGCTCTCATATGTGCTATAGCTGGATATGATCCTACTAAGATTTACCTACCTTTGGCAAAAACAGAAATTGATAATGCTCTCCAGGTATCCACTACCATTCAGATAGCCCTTGCTGATTATTCAGGGGAATTGTTGCCCAACCCACCTAAAGGAAAATTATGGAATTTCTTGCAAAATACTTCCTTTATCATCAATAATATTTTTTCTGAACACCCTCTCACGAATGCACCCAACTATTTCATAGATAGAAATAAGGCAGGATGGGTAAACATAATAGGTCCCAACCTGCAGAAAAAAATTAAAAGTCCCTATCCGTTCAAAAAACAGAATTATTTGCTTTATATTGTTTACTTACTCTAATAAAAAAACCCCATTGAATGTTTTAACTGATTCTCGCTACATGGCACATCTTTTTCCATCCTTTGTAATGGCTCATTTTATATCCAATGAAAATGATCTTATATATTTGTTCTTATTAACTAGCAAGAAATAAGAGCTAGACTCCACCCCTTCTTCATTACTCATATTCGTGCTCATTCCCATTTACCAGGACCCCTCAGTCAAGGCAGTGATTTGGCTGATCGCCTCATTGCCCCTATATTTTCTTCCCCCGAAGAGGAACATCAGCTCTTCCATACCAATGCTAATAGATTACACGTTCAGTATAGGATACCGTTACAAACTGCTAGAAAAATTGTTTGGGACTGTACTCCATGTGCCCCCTTTCATTTGACCACTAGTCCCCAAGGGACTAATCCTAGAGGCTTACACGCAAATGAATTACGGCAAGCTGATTTTACATATTGCAAACTGCCCCCTTTTAAATTGTTATTTGTAGTCATAGATACCTTTTCTGGCTTCATTTGGGCAGTTCCTTCCACCGCTGAAACCACTAAAGCTGCCATCATGGCTCTTCTGCAGTGTTTTTCAGTGATGGGGATCCCTGCCTCCATCAAAATGGACAATGGTCCTGCTTTTACAGCCAATGCTTTTTGTGATTTCACACATCAATGGGGTATTTGCCATCTTAATGGCATCCCGTACAACCCTCAAGGCCAAGCCATCATTGAACGGGCCCACCTTACACTTAAGCTCATTCTTAATAAAACAGGGGGAATAGGTTAAGGGACCCTTATGGACCTAAAGCCATCTTACCTATAGCCCTTCTAACAATCAGTTATCTTAATTTGCCTCTACACAGTCAGGAAACACAAGCAGAGCAACATTTTTCTGATTCACCCTCGCGTATGCCTGAACAAACTGCCGTTTGGGTCAAAAGCCTTGATCAATGGCTGCCAGGAACACTTAAGTTCCTAGGCAAGGGATATTGTCTTGTCATTTTAGATGATGGAACTGAACAGTGGGTCCCACTCAGAAGAGTCAGAAGACGGGCAGAACTTACTCCACACTCCCTGACCAGTAACAGCAATAAAATGGAAATTGCAACAGATGACATTGAAAGACGGCAAGAAAAGGAAGCGTCCCCGACGCAATGCACCTTTTTGACCTGGGCACAAATGAAAAATCTGTCAAGACAAGCTGAGGATACTCTGTTGATGACCAACAGTGAGGTAACACCGGAAAAACTGTTGCTGGCTATGATGGCCGTTTTAACCTGCACTTTTGGGGTAAGTGGTAATTACACCTATTGGACTTATATCCCCAGCCCGCCTCTCTTACAAGTGGTGGATTGGACAGAATCATCTCCTGTGGTTTTCACAAATGATAGCTTACATTTTCCTGCCCCCTGGTCGGATCTAAGACCATGAGAATAGAAGAAGAAGGAAAAACAGTTAATTTAACACTTAGATATCCAGTGCTCCCCATCTGTTTTGGTGCCCTCCCTTTGTGTCTCCATCTGTATCCACAATGGTGGGCTTACTCTTTCTCAAATGGCTCTTTCTGTCTTGGACTGTTTGCTACCATGACCTTTGTTCTCAACTGGACAGAGACTACCTACCATGGACAAATAGCCAACTTCACTCAATATTTAGGCCTGCTGAGCCTCCTTGTGACAACGTATCTTGGAAGAAAAAACCATCTGTGTCGGGGATGGACTGGTCCACCTGCAGAGGAAGGTTTGGAAAAGTCCCTGTTCATGCAAACAGGACTTTTGTTGATTGGGGGCCTCATGGACTCTTTGTGAATTGCTCAGAATCACAAGAAAATAATAACACATGCCAATGGTATAATGTTTCAGCACCACATTTTAACAGGACACAAACAGGACTCTGGCATCAACGCGATGAACTTTTGAACTGGTACAATGGAGGTCTTTCACCTCCCAGACCCCGGATAATCAGTCCAGTTCTGGGGCCTGAACACTGGCATCTTTGGAAAATTCCTGCTTGCTTGTCCCAGTTTAGCATCTCATATGCTTATGCACATGTTTCCATCCCACAAAATTATACTATTGAGTATAATTGTACCGGTTATGTTCGTGCTTGTGTAAATGCGCCCTATCTTTTTGCTATTGGACAAGATAGGAGTAATGGCTCAATTCTGTCCTGCACTGAGTGTCGTTTTATACTTGTTTAAATCATAGTGTGCCAATTAATGTTACTAAAGACAGTGTTTTTTTAGTCCGGCAAAGGACTGACTTGTGGGTTCCAGTCCAGATCTCTGAACCCTGGTCAGATTCCATGTTGTTGTCTTTTGTTCTGAGGGAATCCCTAAAAAGAAGCAAATGCCTTCTGGGCTGGATCCTAGCTACTACAGTGGGTATTATTTCAGTTGTAACTGTTGGTACAGTTTCCGGAATGGCACTGTACAATTCTATTCAGAATCATGATTTCATTACTGCCTGGAAAAAGGACTCTCATGATCTCTGGGCCTGGCAAGCTCAGATAGATCAGCAAATTCAGACACGCTTAGATGACCTACAAGCCGCCCTTATGTATGTGGGGGATGATCTGCATACTTTACAGGTACAATTGAAATTGCGGTGTCACTGGAATTTCACTACTTTCTGTTTGACCAGTATGCCCTATAATGCCACCGAATATCCTTGTGAGCAAATAAAAATACATCTTTTAGGTTCAAAATCAAACATTAGTCTAGATATAGAAAAATTGAAGCAACAAATCACGTCTACCCTCAGCAGCATTCCCCCGTGTTGTATAACACTGACTTCTATAATGCAATAACCGCTAGTAACTCCTTTCTAAATCCAAAAAATTGGGTACCTCATACGATGGCTACTTATACGCTGATCTGTTTATTGTTTGTTATTGTTCTTGTAGGATTCCGAAAGTTATGTGCCCGAGCCACTTCCACCCAAAAAACAGGAGTCACTGTGGCTGCAGCAGTCCTTGCTCTTAAGGAAAAAGGGAGGAAATGTGGAGGAGCTGGAAGGCTTTGAGCAAACACTGAAAATGTATTTGCTCCACGCATGACAAAGGTTGGGAGCTAGAACAAGCATAATGGAGGGTTATGAGTGTTCATCGAGTGCCTGAGGCTGGGAACGGATGAGGAAGGGTCAAATACGCCTGGCCTTGAAGCATTCAAAGTCTCCCTTATGACCATCTGTTCCCTGGGAGCAAGGGCTTTTCTTCACAATAAGACTCCCTTTAGAGTTATGCCAAGGTCATTTTATGTCTTAGGTGGTGGGAACTGTATTCTATGCTTGAATGCTTTGGGGCTTATCTGGAATGGCTACATGCAAGTCTGCCTTATGCTCTATTCCCTGAGAATTATAAAACTGTGCCGCTGGAAAAGAAACTTTGTCAGTCCACTAGAGGCTGTCCCTGAGTGTTCCTTTCAGAGCGCGGTTCTCCGAGCCTTACACTATGGTTTCTCCAGTAATCATGTATGGATGTGAGAGCTGGGCCATAAGGAAAGCTAAGTACTGAAGAATTGATGCTTTCGAACTGTGGTGTTGGAGAAGAGTCCCTTGGACTGCAAGGAGATCCAATCAGTCCATCCTAAAGGAAATCAGTCTTGAATATTCATTGGAAGGACTGATGCTGAAGCTGAAACTCCAATACTTTGGCCACCTGATGCAAAGAGCTGACTCACTGGAAAAGATCCTGATGCTGGGAAAGATTGAAGACAGGAGGAAAAGGGGAGAACAGAGGGTGAGATGGTTGGATGACATCACTGACTCAATGGACATATGAGTTTGAGCAAGATGTGGGTGATGGTGAAGTATAGGGAGACCCCTCCATGGAGTCACAAAGAGTCAGACACAACTGAGCAACTGAACAACCAGAAAATATATGTATATATATTAGATATATATATATATATCTGTCATATATATGACAGACTGTACGATTTCAATACCTTTATACTATGAAATTTTTATACTCTGTTTTATGTCCCTGGACATGTTCCAATGGCTCCTAGTTTATAGTCTATGGGAACTTGAATAGAATTTGTATCCTGCTGTTGTGTGAAAATTGTATAAATCATAATTCTGTTGAATTGGTTCATAGTCCTTTTCAGGTCTACTATATCCTTCTACTTTTCTGTCTATTCTATTTTTGAGAGTTTGATATTGAAACTCCAACTAAAAACCCAAAATACCTACTTTAAAATAATTGTAATATATAGTGGAAATATATGTAATTTGTTCTGTATTTTCCAAGTCTCCTGTAAATGTGTTTATCATTCTTTCATAATTTAAAATAATAAAAAATGAGGAAAAATAATAGTTTCAATCAAGATTCTGTAAATAAGATTTCTCTCATGAGATCAGCCCAGGGCACAGAGATAATCACATCTGTGGCTCATGGGTCCACTAATTCCTTTTTGCCACTTATAGCTTAAACTGAAGGTAGAACAAAAGAAGGTGGAGTGACAGTATTTCACCAACTGGAGAGGAGAGGAGACAGTTCTACCATTGTTCTTATTTCTGTTCCCTGTACTTAACCAATCACTAATACTTTTATGTAGTCTTACATCTGTCCTGGGTTTGGTTGCTCTGATGGCCTTATAGACCTTCCTAATGCAGAGATTAATTGACTGAAGGTCCCAGTTATGCTTTAAAATCTATCTCTGAGGCTTCACCTCCCATGGGCTGCTCCCTGCCAATAGCTGAGTGCGGTGGGGATGGAAAGGCAGACCCACTCCTGGGAGAGACAAGACTCTTCATTGGCTGACTTTGGCTCAGTGACTCCACAATGACTTTGATGAACTTAGACTTCATGGCAGGCAGTCTTGGACACCTTCTCTTCTCTTCCTTACTAAGTCAGATTTGCTTCATGACCTGAGGCATCTCTCATCATTCCTAAGTACCTTCCTATTTCCTTGTAAACGGGTATTTTCCCTAATGAAGTCCTTGCACATTTAATTAAGTCTCACCACTTGCTTTCTGGAGCATCTGGAATAACATGGATGTCATCCTGCCAGCCCCTTCTATGGCTATGTGGGCGCTTTGTATTCTGCTTTGTTCCAGACATAACCATCTTGATATTACTCCTCCTATCTCACCCTGCCACACAGCCACAAGGGACTCCCTGCACTGTTATCATTAGGTTATTTATTAAGCCCATAAACATAGAAGGTGCTATGCTGATCACCCTTTATTAGTTTATAGTTATCTGGCACATATCCATGAACATCAGCTATTCAGAGAACAGAACAAAACTTTAAACCAGAAATGAAAGAATTTCATACTGACATATCACACATTATGGGAATGCTTAGAGGTTTGGAATCCATGTGATTTCTCAGCCTTAGGAAAAAAAAATGAAATCTTACCATTTGCTACAACATGGATAGACTTGATGGTATTAAGCTAAATGAAATATCATTCAAAGGAAGACAAACAGCATGCAGTTTCACCGCATGTGGAATATTTTTTTAAATTTTAAAATGAACCATCTGAACCATTTAAAAACAAACATATAAACAGGTAATGGTTATCAAACAGGTAATGGTTATCAGAGAGGAAGACTGAAGTGGGGAGAGAAAAGTAAGAGGAGTCAACTGTATGGCAAGAGATGGAAAGTAAACCTATTTAATGGTGAACTTGCTGTAATGTATACAGAAGTTAAAATATACTGTACACATAAAAAAATATAGTTATAAATGAAAAAATAAGTAAAATGATATCCTAGCAGGGTACAGAGAGCCTGGCAAAAGCCAAGGGGGCAGCTGCACTTCCTCGAAGGCTCTCTCCTGAGGTAGGTGGTATCTAGTGCTCAGTCTGGCCTACGACCCCACTGCCCACCAAGGGAATTGGGAGGAGGCTGGAGGGCAGCCTGTGCTGTGGAGGGCCAGGGATGAGAGCCTAGTGACGTTCCTGCAGGCACTGGCCTGCACTGCCAAAGACAGCTGAATAAAATATTGCCTGAAATTTCTTACAGCCTGAAGAGAATGGGGCAAGAGGGGCCTGCTTGCCAGGACAAAACCTTCCCCGAGTCTTGGAGGACAAGGTCCCATGACAGCTGGTTGAGAGGGAGATGCCAAAGGAAAAGAGCAATAGCAGCCCAACCAAAGATCTTAGGATGTCTGCAAGTTCCTCTCAAATGGTGGAGCAAGTCATGTATCCGGAGAGAGAGTAAGAACGCAAATGTGGGGAAATGTTAATTGATGCATTGAGATGAAGAATATATGCAGTTACTCTTCTTGCAAATTTTCATAAGTTTCAGTGTACTTTTTAAAGGAAAAGTACTCAGCCAGTTTCATGCAGCCATGAAGTTAAAAGGCACATGCTCCTTTGAAGAAAAGCTATGACCAACCTAGACAGCATATTAAAAAGCAAAGACATGACTTTGCTAACAAAGGTTTATATAGTCAAGCTAAGGTTTTTCCAGTAGTCATGTAGGGATATGCGAGTTGGACCGTAAAGAAGGTTAAGCACCAAAGAACTCATGTTTTCAAATTCTGGTGCTAGAGAAGACCCTTGAGAATCCCTTGACTGCAAGGAAATCAAACCAGTCAACCCTAAAAGAAATAAATCCTGAATATTCATTGGAAGGACTGATACTGTAGCTGAAACTCCTTTTCTCTGGCCACCTGATGCACAGAGCTGACTTATTGGAAAAGACTGATGAAAAAACTGATGTTGATTGTAGGCAAAAGAAAAGGGCAGCAGAGGGTGAGATGGTGAGATAGCATCACCGACTCAATAGACATGAGTTTGAGCAAATTCCAGGAGACAGTACAGGACAGGCTGGTGTGCTGCAGTCCATGGAGTGGCAGGGTCAGACTGGCCTTAGCGACAGAACAAAAACAAAACAATCGGTACTCAAGTCCCAAGTTCTCTTTAAAGGGACACTAAAAGTGAGGCTTTAGGTTTCTGGTGAAGGGAGGAGTGGAAGCGAGGGGCTGTCCTGACTGCTCCTCACATCTCCCCTCTATCACCCTGCCTGGGATTCTACCTCATTGGCTGAAGGATTTGATGCAGAGACTCCACTGCAGCTGGACGGCGGGACACATAACACTTGCGGGCAGGAAGTGAAGATTGCTGGAGGTGCAGCCAAAACTTTAAAAAAAAAAAAAAAAAGCCTTCCCTGACCGGGAATCGAACCCGGGCCGCGGCGGTGAAAGCGCCGAATCCTAGCCACTAGACCACCAGGGAACTATATGGTATGATTCTCATAAATGACAGCAGGAAGCCTGAAACGAGTGTGTGGTGTCTCTCGCCCTCAAGCTCTGAGTCCCGCACCCCCCTCCAAGGAATTGTACCTGATTTCTCCAAATAAGCCCCACACCAAAAGCCGAGCGCTCTGCGGGACAGTATGACGCGCCGGCGAGGTCTGCCTGGTTTTCACGTCCCCACGACTTGCCCAGTCCCGGCGCACCTCACAACTGCCCTGGAGACGCGCCTTTGCCCGGCGAGCGCGCGTGGAGAGCAGGTCGCCGGGGCGAGGGCGGGAGAGGCGGGAGGGCAGCCCCGCGGGGGAGACCTCGGCATCCCCAGCGACACAAAAGACTCCAGGCGGGTGCAGGAACCGGGAGGGCTGGATGGAAAACGCTGGCGAACAAGGCTCCGCGCCCAGACCTGGATTCCGTCCGGTCTTCCCCCACGACCTGCTGCCGGGCGGTTCTCCCGCCTTGGAGGACGCCATCTCCAGCTCCCTGGGCTCAGACCTCCAGTTGTCCCTGACGCCGCGCTTTCCTCAGACCCACATCCAATTCGTCAGGACTTGGCGTTTGCTTCTCGGTCCCACACAGTCCCAGTCCCTCCTTTTCGCGACTCTGGACTTGGGCAAACGACTCTCCCGAGAAAGGCGGTCCCTCGGACACCCGCTGTGCCCCCGCTCCGTCGGAGAAAGGACTGCCGCCCCCTCCTCTTGTCCACGTAGGACGGCAGCGCGCTGGCCGCAGCCGAAAAGACCGCGAATCCGCTCCTCTGACCTGGGAGGTCCTGTAGAGGAGGAAAGCAGAGGAATCTCATGAAAGGTCCTGATCTAAAGCTATTTGCATGTCCGCCTCTGTTGGGACTCAGACTCCAGCGCTGGTGAGGGTGCTGCCGCGCAGTTGCAACCGCGACTGCACTCGGAGTCCACGCGGAACCAAGCGGAGCCCTGCGGCCTGGGGGCCGGTGCGCACGCAGCCCGCGCCTCCCTCGGGGTCGGAGCCCCTGAACCTCAGACGGGAAGGAAACGGCTGTGACCGTCGCACTGAGAAAAGAAGAAACCACTGCAGGAGAAAACGCATATGCACTCCCAAGCTTGTGAAGCTTAACTTCTAAAGGAAACCAGGGGAGGGAGACACACAGACAACAAAGCATTAAATTCTTTCAGCAAAAAGAAATGCTTTCTGCCCGCTGGCGTTATGCTGTAAAGTGAACACGAAAACCCATCCTGCTTTCTGGGGGAAATTGCCTTTACCTCTCTGTAGTTCTAGGTTAAGATTCGCACTCCATGATCCGTTGAACTGGAACATTATAAAAGGCAAATAAGTTTTAGACATCATACCGGGATGGGAAGAGAGTTTAGGGTAGAATGGATACATATTTATATACAGCTGAGTCCCTTTTCTGTCCGCTTGAAACTGTCACAACATTGTTAATGAGCTATACTCCAATATAAAATAAAAAGTTCTTTTAATTTTTTTTGAAGTTTTAGACATTGTAAACGATAAAGCAAAGCTATCCTTAAAGAAGAACCTCAACTGATGGAATGAACCACCGTGAGATTTGTGTAGACCGAGCCTGGCTCCTCCGCGGCTTGAGGCGGGGCCTGGTCTGCAAACTCAGTACGGGCGGGGAAGAATGGCTCTGCCCGCGTTGATGCTCGCTATTTTCAAACAGATAAAAGCCCTGAGCCGTCAGCCTTTGCTGAGCTTCCTGCTGAACGTGAAAGCGTGATGGAAGTCTTGGACTTGAACTACAGTAGACAACTAGAATAAGCCACAGCGGCAGGAACCTGAGGAACCCAGTCTCCTGTGGTCTTTGCGGGAGAAGCACTGCGGCTAAAGGGCTGCGAGGAAGAGCGCGCAGGTCAGGGGCATCGGAGCAGAGCGGAGCGCGGTTCCTCGGGTTTCCGGGTGGATTCGAAGCATCAATCATTTCCAAGAGCCCAGAGCACTGACCACCGAGGGCCACCGAGGCGCCGGGTCCGCAGCCCGGGAGGAGTAGCATCCACACTTCTGGGCTGAGGGGTCACCGGGGTTCAAACACATCTAACCCCGGCTCCTGCGGCTTCTGGGAACTGGCGACTCAGCAGTGGCGACCCTTACACTCGGATGCATAGCTGTGAAACTGGAGACCCTGCCTTGGTTGCGGACCTCCAGGCTAGACTGTTGGGGACCCAGGGACCTTGTTTCGGGGAAGGCGAGGAACCTTAGCCAGAGTTCAGTCTCCTCACCTGAGGGATCGCCTGTGTCCCTACAGTCCTTTTCCTTTCAAGAATGTTTGTGGCCAGGCCTGGTAAGAGGTACAGTTCTTGAGATGTGTAATTAGACAACAGTTATCTGGTTTCCGTAGTGTAGTGGTTATCACGTTCGCCTAACACGTGAAAGGTCCCGGTTCGAAACAGAGCGGTATGTTTACATGATTTTTCTTCTGCCTGAAGTATACATTCACGTTTAAATCCTCCCACAGCTCCCCCACCGCGCTTCCCGCCCCAGTCGATAAAGAATCTGCCTGCAATGCAGGAGACCAGGGTTCGATCCCTGGGTGGGGAAGATCCCCTGGGGAAGGGAATGGCTACCTACTCTAGTATTCTTCCCTGGAAAATCCCATGGACAGAGGAGCCTGGCGGGCTACAGTCCACGGGGGTCACAAGAGTTGGACACGACTTGAATAAACCACCACCACCCCCAACATACACATATCAAAAAAGAAAAAGAAAAAGAAAAAAAAAAACTGGGCTAGTTCAGTTCAGCTCAGTTCAGTCGCTGAGTCGTGCCCGACTCTTTGCGACCCCATGAATCGCAGCACGCCAGGCCTCCCTGTCCATCACCAACTCCTGGAGTTCACTCAGACTCACGTCCATTGAGTCCATGATGCCATCCAGCCATCTCATCCTCCGTGGTCCCCTTCTCCTCCTGCCCACAATCTCTCCCAACATCAGAGTCTTTTCCAATGAGTCAACTCTTCGCATGAGGTGGCCAAAGTACTGGAGTTTCAGCTTTAGCAACATTCCTTCCAAAGAAATCCCAGGGTTGATCTCCTTCAGAATGGACTGGCTGGATCTCCTTGCAGTCCAAGGGACTCTCAAGAGTCTTCTCCAACACCACAGTTCAAAAGCATCAGTTCTTCGGCCCTCAGCCTTCTTCACAGTCCAACTCTCACATCCATACATGCCACTGGAAAAACCATAGCCTTGACTAGACGGACCTTAGTCAGCAAAGTAATGTCTCTGCTTTTGAATATGCTATCTAGGTTGGTCATAACCTTACAAGAGTCTTCTCCAACACCACAGTTCAAAAGCATCAGTTCTTCGGCCCTCAGCCTTCTTCACAGTCCAACTCTCACATCCATACATGACCACTGGAAAAACCATAGCCTTGACTAGACGGACCTTAGTCAGCAAAGTAATGTCTCTGCTTTTGAATATGCTATCTAGGTTGGTCATAACCTTTCTTCCAAGGAGTAAGCGTCTTTTAATTTCATGGCTGCAGTCACCATCTGCAGTGATTTTGGATCCCCAAAAAATAAAGTCTGACACTGTTTCTACTGTTTCCCCATCTATTTCCCATGAAGTGATGGGACCAGATACCATGATCTTCGTTTTCTGAATGTTGAGCTTTAAGCCAACTTTTTCGCTCTCCTCTTTCACTTTCATCAAGAGGCTTTTTAGCTGGGCTAGAGAGATGGATTATAGCAGCGTGTGCATGGCCCACCCACAAATACAGGAGGAGTTCCCTAATTACCTAAAAGCCTATTCAGCACTAGGAACCAGACCTCCTTTTCTGCTCTGAGTTACTTTGAAGACGAGGCCACAGAAAGTCTAAGGAGGGCACAAAGCCAGCTTCAGGTTAGCTTTCCTCTGGAAATGCCCTCACCTTCTCATCTGGTGCCTAAATCTCCTCTACACACTGACCGGTATTTCATCTCTGAAAACCAAGAAGCTTTTCCCTGTGATGTTCACTCGCTTTTCCCCACCTCAGCACACCTGTGGAACAATTTGGTTTGCCTGACAGAACTTAAGAGACTGTCAACAACCCAGTGCTCAACCCAAAGACACATAGACGAAGGATTTCAGGCTCTAGAGTTGCACGGAAAGGAGTCCTTATGCGTGCCGTTATTAGGAGAGACCCCGGGGTCAGGCAAGAGATCAGGAAGCAGACCTATGCCCTCATCACCGCTGAGAACGCCTAACAAGGAAACTGAGATTCAGAAAGAGAGCATGACCTTGGCTCTGCTGTACACAGCACTGAAACCAAACCAGGAGGGACCCAGCCTGTCACCTTTCGGCCTGGCCTCAGAGCCCAGAGCATCACCCAGGAAAGAGAGTGAAGGGAGTTGAGCAGACAAGGGCTGGAGCTTGCCCAGCTGCACGCAGCCCTGGGCCACTGGGACTCACCTCCTTTTCTGCTCTGCCACTCTCAGAAATTTAACCTTTACTGTCAGTTTTCAACTGGAAAAGCCAAGTTAGAGGGAGGAGGTAGTAAGGTAATGTCTGGTTGCCTGGTAGCTACAGTTTGGCATTGTTAGTGCTGTGGTCTGGATTCAATTCGAGGTCAGGAAAGCTCTGCTGCTGCTGTTGCTAAGTCGCTTCAGTTGTGTCCGACTCTGTGCAACTCCATAGATGGCAGCCCACCAGGCTCCCCTGTCCCTGGGATTCTCCAGGCAAGAATACTGGAGTGGGTTGCCATTTCCTTCTCCAATGCATGAAAGTGAAAAGTGAAAGTGAAGTCGCTCAGTCGTGTCCGACTCTTCGTGACCCCGTGGACTGCAGCCTACCAGGCTCCTCCATCCATGGGATTTTCCAGGCAAGAGCACTGGAGTGGGTTGCCACTGCCTTCTCCCAGGAAAGCTCTAAATTGCATTAAATCTTTCTCTTCCTGACCAGAGGTGGTTTGCTGCAAGGCACAGGCAAGACCCTATGCAGGTTTCCTGTGGCCAGGTGCCCTTCAGGTCAGGGAAGAGAAATCACCAGGACTTCTACCCTCCAGTCTTTTCTTCCTTTATTTCAGAAACCTAATGTCTCACATATGGAGTTTTCATTCAAAGAGAACCTGGGACTTGAGTTCTAAAAACTCATTAAGACAACAAAAACATAAAACCTTTTAAAATACAAAAAAAAAATTGAAATCCTCATATCATATATTCTGTCCCAACTGCACAGTTAACATTTTCCCGCGTTTGCTTTCTCACTCTCACGATTTGCTCCATCATTTGAGAGTAACTTGCAGGCATCTCAACTCAAGACCACTGGTTGGGCCACTGTTGCTCCTTTCCTTTGGTCTTTTCCTCAAAACCAGCTTCTGTAGGACCTGTCCTTCAAAGTCAGGGGAAGGCTTTGTCCTTGCAGAGAGTTCCTGCTTGCTCCTTCAGGAGCCTGAATCTGTTTTCTTTAGGCTGCAGAGAAGCTTCAGGCGGTGTTTTATGCTACTCTCCCCAAAGTGTAGGCCCAGCTTGCCCTGTGCTTGTAGGAACTCTACTAGGCTGTCATCCCCCCAGCACTGCCTGCTATTGGGACTCCTCCTGATCACCTTGCTGGGCAGTGGGGTCTTGGGTCAGCCTGAGTGCTAGAACCACCCACCTCCTGAAAAACCCTTCAGGGAAGTGCAGCTGCCCTCTTGTCTCTTGCCCGGCTCTTTTTGTCCTGCAGGGAGCATAAAGTGTTTCAACTGGACAGAAAAAGAAAGGATCTTTCCTGTGGTGGGAGGATGAAGGGATCAGGTGGGAAATGCATTAAAGGGAGAGGGAGAGTTCTCAAGAGCTTCCCACAATTGTCTGCATTGGTGCTGTCAGAGGGTTGGCTGCCCTGTGATCATGGTATGTAGTCTTGTCTCACCCTGGCCTTGGCCTGGCCCTGGGTCCAATCTGAGTCCAAGCAAAGAGAGGCAACCTGGTTTGCAGTACATAATCCATTGTGCCTCTCTCCAAAGTGAGGTAGTCACTGAACTTCTAGTTCCAGGATCCCAGTGGATGGAATCCATGGGTTGGGATTTTTCCTTTTTCCTTGAACTTCCTTTCTTGGTGATCTGTAACTCAAAGGGGAAAAAATTAGCTCAAGAGAAAAGTTTAGCTCTGGATAAATTTGTGATTGTCGGTGTTAGGTAAAAGACAAAATGCTTTTAAAGACTTTTAAGAATTCTAATAATTGACGTATAATGACATAGACAATGTTCTTGTCCTGTTATGTTTCTAAAAATGACTCCTCCTCTGCATCATGTGTGTGCGTGCTCGCAATTGGCTGTTTGCAATCCTATGGGGATTCTATAGGTAAGAATAGTGGAGTGGGTTGCCATGCCCCTTTCTGGGGGTCTTCCCAACCCAGGAATGGAACCAGCATCTCTTATGTCTCCTGCATTGGCAGGTGGGTTCTTTACCACTAAGCACCACCTGGGAAGCCCTGTATGATCACGCTTGTTTAGTAATTTCAGTCTAAAAGCTGTTTTATGTTGTCTTCCAGATTTTCTAATAATGAAGAAAATATTGGTGGCAAAGAGTTCTAATTCAGTGTTTGTAGAAGTCTTGGATTTATTTTCTCTTCAAAATTCTAATGACACTAAACTGTCTGATTTTCCTACACTGGTTTTACTGGTCCAATAAGCAAACTTAAATCTTAATAATATTTTTTACAAAATTTTAAAATATGTGTTGTAATAAATTAAATGTACCATGGGCTTCCTATGGTACTAGCAGTAAAGAAAACCACCTACCAGTGCAGGAGACACAAGAGATAAGGGTTCGATCCCTGGGTCGGAAAGATCCCCTGAGGCAGGAAATGGCAACCAGCTCCAATATTATTACCTGGGAAATTCCATGGACAGAGAGGCCTGGTGGGCTCCAGTTCATAGCTTCTCTGTCCATGGGGCCACAGAGAGTCAGTTAAGCAACTAAGCCTAAATAATATACTACTACTACTACTAAGTCGCTTCAGTCGTGTCCGACTCTGTTCGACCCCATAGACGGCAGCCCACCAGGCTCCGTCGTCCCTGGGATTCTCCAGGCAAGAATACTGGAGTGGGTTGCCATTTCCTTCTCCAATGCATGAAAGTGAAAATTCAAAGTGAAGTTGCTCAGTCATCTCCGACTCTTAGCGACCCCATGGACTGTAGCCCACCAGGCTCCTCCGTCCATGGGATTTTCCAGGCAAGAGTACTGGAGTGGGGTGCCATTGCCTATGATAAATGGAGACTAAGTAATAATTCTAGAAGCCACTATGTTAATTATTCTACCTACCATTTTGGGGGTAACTACCTCATTATTTTTATAAAGTGTCCATATGGTCACAGATTAAGAGGAAGCGTCAGTACTTTAAGGGATGTTGGTGAGCATGGCCATCACTGTCACTTTAAGAAGTGTAAAACACAGGCAGTGTCTGCGCCAGGAATTAAGGAGCTGTCACTGGAGACTTCTTTCCCTAAAATGTTATTTATTTAAAAAAATTTATGTGTGGGGCAGGTGTGTTCCTTGTTACCTGCCTTCTTGATTGTGAGTCACTCTTTTTTGTTCTTTGTTAGGTTTTCCTTGTCTTTTTCACTGTTGGTGCCATGGGAGGGAAATGGGAAGCCACACCTGGAAAGGACACAGTGCCAAGCTGCTATGCTTCTGCTATGCTCCAGAGGTGGGCTCAGCAGGGCAGGGGTTTGCCTTGGGTTTGCTCAACACGCAGCATCTCTCCCAGAGGAGGGACTGGCACTTAGTAAGCCCTTAATACGTGTTCAGTGATGAAAGGCATTCTAATGAGAGATCCCAGAAAACAGAAGAGAAGCAGAGAAAAATGGGTAAAATTGGGGGCAGCCTAGAGTACAAGGGACAAAGGAGGACAGACAAAGAGAAATACCTATGCACGTGCGCACATACACACACACACACAAATTGTCCAAGAACAATAGTGAGTGTATAAAAGCAAAGGGCCCAATTATGCTCATGAGATTCAACAGAAGAACCAAGGGAAGGTGTGCCAATAATTCTGGGTATTCAGGTCTGCACATGATGCGTTATCAGCAGCAGGATTCTTGGTTCTAATGATTTGTCTCAAGGAGGCTAATTTCTTTTTCAAAGACAGTCAAACACTGTCAAGGAATCACATGGAGACAGTTATCAGCTTGCTAATTCACCCTGGTATAGGAGGCAGCCCAGTCATTAAAGTGTGTGCATACAATGAATGCAAACAGGCAATCCACAAAGGAAAGGCAGAAGGAGCAAATGTCTGAGACCAGTGGTTTCCCTAACTCCAGTAGGTAAGTTACGTGGCAGGAAGCAATCTCAAGTCATTCTAGTGCCCAGTTATGTAGGTCACTACTGGAAATGAAGAAGGAAAGGAACAAGTTGCCCTGACTGGACTGACTCCATTTTGAAAAGAATGGGAACTCCATCTTACACTCTCAGCGAACTTTGGACTGTATATTGGGAGGCCATGGAAATAAAATACAGAGCAGGCATCTCTGCTGCAGGAAACCAGACCAGGCTGACCCCATACCTAGACTTCTGGAGCCAAAAAGAATGCAATGTCCACTATGTAATCAATCACTATCTGTAATCTTAAGAATACCCATTGTTGATGTAGGCTAAACTGCATGTCCAGATGACTTTAGAATGTAAATTTATGGCTGTAACCTGATTGTATCTCTTACTAACGTTGTACCGAGTGGGCTTTAGAGAATTTGGGGGTTGTGAGCTTGGGTATGTACGCTTTGGGTATAAAAAGTTGTCACAAAAATTGGTCAGGGTCCCTCACTAAAGAGGAATCTCTGCCTCAGACCCACTGGTATAATAAACTCTACTCCACTATCTGCTCTGTCCTGAGTGAGTTTGCTTCCCAGGGCTCTTGGCTACAACAAAAACAATTGAAAGTTGTTCAAAGACTTTCTAAACATCTTGGAGGTTTAGCTGCTGAACATATGCAGTAGGGTGTCACATTGCCCTTCTGGTGTATTTCTTGCTTAGGAGGGCACTGTGGGGGTCCAGCCTCCGCGGGGTCCAGGAATACTCTTGGGATGAACGGCGTCGGTGTCTAATTAATGACTCGAGGTCACAGGTGCAAGAATGATTATTCAGCAAGAGCATCAGACAGATTTCTCTCAAGCACTTCCAACAGGGTTTGATTTTCAAAGGTATTTTATACATGGTTGCACAACGTTAATTACATAGTGTAGGAGGTTACAAACCATATTTTCCATCTTGTTATTTCCACGTAAGCCTTATCCACAACATTCCCACACATCATGAGTAAAACATTTCCAAACTTTCTTAACTTTCAATCTTGGTCACCTCCCAGAATTTGTTTTTCACCAGATTCTTTTTGATTTCTTGAAAAACTAAGTCACCTGGCCACCTGGGTCTCCTGTTGAGGCCCTTTTTACAATAACAACCTTTTCTTGTTAGATTTAAACAATATATCAAGAAACACAATTTCTATAGTCCCCAGAAAAACATGAGAACAGTGTTTGCATTAATTACCATGTTGTGGACTTTTAGAATAAGTCTATTTATAACTGTACAATGTTTACCTCTAAATTCTATTCTTTGGTTTTCAGGGGAATGTTTACTTCTTAATTCTATTCTTTGGTTTTCAGGGGAATGCCTGTACAGCTATTAATCAGTAATCCCAGAAGAACGAACTTGCAAACTATTACAGTAGCTGCTGGATGAGCAATGAGGGGTTTCTTTGGGGGGTTTCTTTGGGCCTCCGGACCTTCAAATTCCCCTTGAGTGCCGGCTTCCTTGGACTGGATCATCCTGACCCGGATCCTTGTCCTGGGCGGGGCTTTCCTTGACTCCTTCGAATTCCCCTCGAGTGCCGGCCTCCTTGGACCAGATCACCCTGACCCGGATCCTTGTCCTGGGTGGGGCTTTTCTTAACTCCTTCGGCTCCTGACAGGGCACCACTCCCCATTTTAGAGGAATAGTAGATGCATAGAAAGCTTGTCATACTGACAAGAAAAAGATCTTTCATCAAATTGGAACAATACACTGGAATATCAATAAACACAACTCCTACTGAAGCTCAACTAGGAACATAAAAAGATGCCTTCAGCTCCTGGCAAATGCAGAGTGACTGAAATTTTATCTTCTTGCTTGAAATACCCTCCCCTTCTCCCTTGCTTCCAAGGGGGTAAAAAAAAAAGAAAGACATGAAACACTAGCTTTCCAAACACTGGAAATAGGCAATAAAAAGAGGAATCACAGAGAGATGAGAAATAAACAAGGTGAGCCCTACCATTGGTTCAGCTTACTAATTTCAGAGAGATTGCAAACTGGGCATGGGGAAGAAGCTCTGAGGCCAGCTCCTTGAGAGTGGAGAGAAAGCTAAGAGCCTGCAGAGAGCAAAGTAGCTGGAGTCCATAGGACAAAGATCCCGTGACGAGAGAGATGGAAGAGGGCATCCAGACATACGAAGAAGATCTCCTTCAAACAGTAAATGGAGTTCTGATCAGAGCCGACTTGCAGAGCAATAGCATGATGCCAAGGAAAGAAATGCTGAAAAGATCATAGAACGTGTCTGGTTTCTGCCATGGACTCACACAGGGCAGAAAACCTTACTCACTCCCACCGGCCATATTGGGCTCCTACTTATTTGTCGACCGTTGGCTAGAGACCTTGGGAATTTTGCCTCACTCATGGGAACACTCAGTCCTAGATTGACTTACCTAAAAATCATAAAAGCAAGGTTCAAACACATGCAAGTAGTTACAAGCCACTTACCTGTCCCCTAGACTAAATCTCGAGATACACAGGAATGCCAAAATAGCCAGTTTCCCCAAAATAAGACTTTGGCAATGTCTGGCATCCAAAGAATACTAAGCATGCAAAGAAGCAGGAAAGCATCCCATAAGGAGGAAAATAATCAGTCCAAACGGAACCAGATGTTAAATTACAGAGAGATTTTTAAATAGTTACTATGACTGTGTTACGTACGTCCAGTTAAGGAGAGATGTAGACCATAGACCAAAGATGAGACTCCAACTTCAGAGATGAAAACTATAACATCTGGGATGATACATTCACCAGCTAGAATTAACAATAGATGAGACATTGCAGGGGAAAAAAAAAAAGGATCATGGAACACAAAGCCACAATCAATTTTTAAATATCCAGGGTGAAATTCCCACAGTCAAACAAAAAAAATTTAATAGCATGCATAAGTGAAGGCTAGGGCAATTTTAGAAAGTCTAATAGAATTGGAGTCCCTGAAAACACTGGGGTTAAATTTCGTGAAAGAAAATATTTTTGAAGAAATAATGACAGAAAACATTCCAATCATAATTAAAATTATAAGCACACTGAACCAAGGAACCAAATGGACCCTAACACACTGTAATTAAACTGTTCAAATCCACTGAAAAAGAAGGAATCTCAAAAGAAGCACGGATACCAACAAGCTGCATTCAGAAAACAAAAAGATTATATCAGATTTCTCATCAGAAGCAGCGGATATAAGATAGTGGTAAAGCAACTATACCCCAATTTAAAAATAAAAACTTTTTGAAAGGAATCAAGAAATAGGAAAATAAACTCTGCATATACAGTTACAAAAAAAAGAGAAGATGATAGTGGAATAACGTCTTTAAAGGATTGGGGGTGGGGTGGGAAACAGTTTATGTAGAATTTTACACTTCTTCTCCCAGCCCCCAAAGTCTTGGAGAGAGAAAAATGAAAATTTTACAGACATACAAATGTTGAAAGACTTCATCACCAGCAGAACCACACTGCAAGAAATGTTAGAGTCCTCCAGGAAAACAGAAACTCACACTAGCTGGAAATAAGGATGTACCCAAATTGATGGACAATGAAAATGGCATCTGTGGGAGAAATATACCACATTTATTATTATTATTGGTATTATCATTACTGTTTAAACCTTTTTAAAAACATGTGACAGTTTAAAGAAAAGTAACAATGATAGATTGTGGAGTTTATAACATAAGCAAAGTAAACATGCATAAAGGCCAGCCAGGGAGAAATGTAAAAAGGTGTGACATGGCTTGAAGGCAGACTGTGGTGAGTTACAGATGTCTGTTGTAAAGCCTAAAGCAATCGCTAAAATAACAAAACACAGTTATAGCTAATAGGCCAGCGAAGGTGAGAGAATGGAACCATACACAAAACCATGTAAACACTAGGATAGAGCAGTTGCCCTTCCGGAACTCTATCCTACAGATATGTGCACAAGATTGATGAATGCGTATTAATTGTAACAGAAAATGCATAGAGCCAAATGAATTTCAAAGTTAGATGGGAAGGGTTCGATAAATACTAGTGCAGACAATGGGAGAAACTTCATTGCTAAAAGGAACCCAGAGGATAACGATGAGATGAAGAATCCTGGATTCCAAGTGACCTGTTTTCCTCCAGAGCACTTCCGTGGGGATCAGTGATGTCCTCGCTTATGTCCTCCTGTTGTGCATAAGATTCGGGGAACAAAAGGGTAATGGAGGACTTCTGCACCTTTGGGGGAATGTACAGGGTAGAAATAACCGCACCCTGTTTTCATTCTAAAAAAGTAGGGAACATCCCTTGCTAGGCGCGAACCACCAACCTTTCGGTTAACAGCCGAACGCGCTAACCGATTGCGCCACAAAGACACCTGGAGGCATCGTCTCCATTCCCCCTCCCCCACCTCATTCCCTTAGAGTGCAAGCAAGCCTTCCACGCTAGGAGGAGCCGTTCGTCCTTTTCCGAACAGTTATACCCGCTCCAAAGCTTCCGAACACCAGGGAAACCTGTGGGGAAGCCGGGGGTCGGGCGATTCCGAAAGCAGAAGCGCAGTGGAGCGTCCCCGCAGCGCCTGGCGCCACGCTCCCCGCAGATGCAGAGCCCGGGAGCCGCTCCGGGCCTGATCCGAGCGGGCGCCAGGGAAGCTGAATCCCGAGTGGACTCTGTGCTGCCTCCCAGTTTGCTCTGCCTTCTTTCGACCGTCTGCGCCCCTGGCGTTGCCCCCTTTCTCCCTGCGTTCAGCCGGCCAAGGGAGCCAGAAAGAGGGCTTAGGGACGGTTGATCAAAACAGAAATATAAAGAGGCAGGAATAAAGCAGGGGCGGCAAGGACAAAGCAAAGATAACTTCTGGAAGCCCTTGCAGAGACAAGGACTGGACGCAGGGGGAATGAAAAATGCAACAGACTTGAGAGGGCGTAACGGAGGGAAGGTGTGTGAGAATCAGGAATGCCTGCAATTATCCAACAACAAAGCAGCACAGTAATTGGAACGGATTTGTCAAAGTTAAAAGAGCAATGTTGCATTTCGCTTACTGTACAGTGGCGCGCCGTGATCGTATAGTGGTTAGTACTCTGCGTTGTGGCCGCAGCAACCTCGGTTCGAATCCGAGTCACGGCAGTGTTTATCTTTTGCATTGTATCTGCCAAAACAACTCTTGGCCTAAAAGGAAATCATTAAGTTGTGTTTACAGAACAAAATGTTTGTATCATTAATGGGCAGCTATTTTAATATTGTAATGTGTAGTTGTCTCCAGGATCGACAGGAAATTTTTATCATTCGAGCATGGCCCTTGATACTTTCCAGGTAATGCATATCCATCCTCTGATACTTAACTCTGATGTCTACTCCTCAGGCTTCTTTCTTCAAGTTCATGTGAATGAATATATAATTTTTCTATCTAGCTATTAACAAGCAACATGATGTTTTTGATATATATGTATGTTATTGAATTTCTCACACCTTAATTTTGGCATTATGCCAATATAAAACTATGTCACAAATGATGGACATTAGGATCATTTCAAACTACAGCTCTTGGGAAAGGCTCATATAAATGCCATTCTACTAGTTATCTGTGGATGTGAGCATAAAATTCCATTGAAAGAAAGGGGGTAACGGACAGGAAATTGTCAAGGAAGGCAAACCAATGGCTTTCTATCCTAGAGGTTTTAGTATGCCAGAGTGGAGAGGAGTAGTGAGTCAGGTCGTAGAAAAGTGGAATATTTACTGCCACTGAAGAGCACGAAAACGGTGACTAGAAAGTAGATTGTGGCCGCCAGTTACCATGTCTAAACACTCATGGTTCCATAAGCTTATTTGCCACTAGCAACAGCTGCAGAAAATCACCTCCTCTCACGTCAGCAATTTGAGTGCATTTACATAGACCTTACATTTTAATAGTTCACAGACTTAAAAGGAACATGCTAAATTATAAAGTTCCAAAAGATAGCATAGGAGAAAATCTATGTGACCTTAGGCTTGACACTAAGTTTCTTGGGTATGAAACTCCATAGGGCGATGTAGTCTGAGACTGGGATAGGAAAAAGGATATGTAGTAACAATGGTTTCGGTTTCAAAAATTCCAACCCTCAGAGGTTTTAGTGGATAAACTCGGTACTTCAAAGATATACTCCCAACAGGAGGGGTCTGCAGCATTAGCAGTTTGGAAGCACTTTGTGGCTTCAGAGGGCTGCAAAAACTGATTTTTCCAGCAAGACAGTTCCTTAAAGATTAAGGAACACAGCATCTTAAGCTGTGCATTGGTCGGGAATTGAACCCATGTCTCCTGGATGGGAGATAAGAATTCTGCCACTAAACTACCAGTGCTGTCCTTGCTGAGAGCACTTGCTTGCTCTCAGCTTCACCAGGAAGGTCACAGAAACGATGTTGCAAAGCCAGTTTAAAAAAATCAGTTAAAAAAAAATCAGTTTATACAGGCCTCTTTATTTGAAATGCAGAACAAAGCCCCAAAAGCACACCCAGACAGAAGTTTGTATAGGAGGTTTAGGTCAGGAAACACCATCAAGATGTGGAATTCAAATCAAAATACTGGACTTCATTTCCTCACTTAGGATGCATTCTCTTTGCCCTCCCGTGGCTTGGTGCCTTCCAAACCCTTTCCTCTCACTCTTGAGACAAACACCAATTCTTCCCTCAACAGGCATTCTGGACCCAGAGACAGTTTGGGAGGCTCAAAATTTGGAGATGTGCCTGAGTTACTCTAGATGATCTGAACGACAATTAAGCCTCTCTTCTCCTAAAGCTCTTTTTCTTTTTAAAAAAAAAATTTTTTTAAAGCAATTTGATATCCTCTTCTCCTGATTCAATAACAGTAACATAAATTATAACAAAAATTTATTAAAGTGGACACCTAAGTGAATTTAATCTATTCTCTTCAGAATTAATGATCAACCGGATAAGATACTCTTTTGAGTTGTTGAAAAAGGCCAAGAATCAAATGGCCTTGCTTTTAAGCTCTTGTGTTTAAGAGAGACCTACGAAAGGGTGAATAAATGAAAATTTCACTCCAAGATTTCCCTTTAGCCCCACCCTCTTTGGTCACTCAAGGAGGGCATGCAGAGAAGAATGATTGCATTTGATTCTGGGTAGATGCTGGATTGCTACTTTCTGTCTAACATAAATTTCTTTTGCCCTTTGCCTTGTCTGATATTCAAATTATCGCTTTTTTATTCTTTAAAAAAAAAAATTAGCCTGGTATAGGCCAAGCACTAATCCATGCACAATCACTGCAGAGCCCCAGAGTTTCTCTCCTCCTGAGCATCTCTTTTAAGTCCTTAGAAAAGCCCAAGGATCAAAGTGGCCAGTTTTCAGACTCTGGTGTCTTACAGAGACCTACACAAAAGTATAAGTGAAGTTTTCGCACCAAGGTTTATCCCTTCATCATACCACACCATACCTTTCCCCTCTCCTTCCCAGCTCTTGAGTTGTTTTCAGCTCTGAAGATCCACTCAAGATCTTTTTAGCACGTTACACTCAAGCAAAACTTTATTTTTGATCATTTTATTCTCCATCTTTTTGAGTTGTTATGCTGCAGTTCCGATTCTTTGCAGACTCATCATTCTGCCTATCTTGCTAAATTTATTTTTTCTTTATGTGTTAGTGTGTGTGTGTGAGAGAGAGAAACTTTCCTTTATTTGCTCCTCTCTCTCTCTCTCTTTCCTTGTTTAACAACTCTAGATTACAAACTATGCTAGGCACTGTGCTATCTCTTGAAAATATTTTATTTACATACATAGTCTTGGTTTTTGTGGGAAATATAAATCTTTTTCTTATGAAAATATGTCTTTGGAAGACAGAGTCAGGTAAAATGTGATTTTGTTAGAACACAATGTCAAAAGCAAAGTGGACATATCACACATTCAATTCCAGCAGTCAGGAAAGTCTCTCCAGGGGAAAATTCTGACCTGAGACCTGAAGAATGAGGATGAGTTTGAAGAATGAAGAGGGAGTTGTGAAGGGCCTTCCTGTAGAGAGAAGCAAGTCCCTGAAAGGGAGAGAGTTCCTGAAATATCAAGTTACTTCACTGTTGCTGGACTTGGGAATTGGCAAGAGGTATCTTGATAAGGAGGGGGAGAAGCAGAGTACATGTCCTAGAGGTAATAAGATATTTTAGTGAAGGAATATGGGGACACTGGGTGGCTTTAGGCAACAGGCATGTTCAGATTTGGGCTGTGCAAGGTCACTCAGGATACAGTGAGGCAAATGAATACCACTCAGCCATAAGAAAGAACAAAATTTTGCCATTTGCTGTTCATGGATGGACTTGGAGGGCATTAAGCTGGGTGAAATTAATCAGACGGAGAAAGACAAATACTGTATGGTATCACTTATAGGTGGAATCTAAAAAACACAACAAACTAGTAAATATAACAACAACAACAACAAAAGATTAAAAAACAAACTAATGGTTATCAGTGAGCTGGGGGGCAACATAAGGTTGGGAGTGCGGAAGGTTCAGACTATTAGGTGTAAGATAGGCTCAAGGAGGTATTGTACAACATGATGAATATAGCCAATATTTAGTAACAACTGTAAGTGGAAAGTAACTTAGAACTTGTATATTTTGAGGTCTTAAAAGTAAAATTTTTAATTACAAATATTTTTTTTACTTGCCTATTTTAGCAAGTTAGACCATTTTCTCAGACTCTTTAAGACCATTGTGTAGACTCTTTTAGGTAAAACTTAAGGTTGACAGTTGAAGATCTAGGGTTATAAACAAGGGATCTGTTTGGAGATTCCATCTGGATGAATCTCCGATGTTTTTCTGCAAGGGTCTGTTCTGTGATTGGAAAGAGCCTTAATCAGAGCTGTAATGTGAGCGAACAAAACCAGTATTTCTATATTTCATTTGGTTGTCCCCACCGCATGCCACTGCCTGATTGTCAGTCTCAACACCATACCTTTCCCCTCTCCTTCCCAGCTCTTGAGTTGTTTTCAGCTCTGAAGATCCACTCAAGATCTTTTTAGCACATTACACTCAAGCAAAACTTTATTTTTGATCATTTTATTCTCCACCTTTTTCAGTTGTTATGCTGCAGTTCCGATGCTTTGCAGACTCATCATTCTGCCTATCTTGCTAAATTTATTTTTTCTTTATGTGTTAGTGTGTGTGAGAGAGAGAGAGAAAGTAAGTAAGTAAGTAAAGTCACTCAGTCATGTCCGACTCTTTGTGACCCCATGGACTGCAGCCCACCAGGCTCCTCAGTTCATGAGATTCTCCAAGCAAGAATACTGGAGTGGGTTGCCATTTTCTTCTCCAGGGGATCTTCTCGACCCAGGGATCGAACCCAGGTCTCCCACATTGGAGGCAGACGCTTTAACCTCTGAGCCACCAGGGAAGTGAAACTTTCCTTTATTTGCTCCTCTCTCTCTCTCTCTTTCCTTGTTTAACAACTCTAGATTACAAACTATGCTATGCACTGTGCTATCTCTTGAAAATATTTTATTTACATACATAGTCTTGGTTTTTGTGGGAAATATAAATCTTTTTCTTATGAAAATATGTCTTTGAAAGACAGAGTCAGGTAAAATGTGATTTTGTTAGAACACAATGTCAAAAGCAAAGTGGACATATCACACATTCAATTCCGGCAGTCAGGAAAGTCTCTCCAGGGGAAAATTCTGACCTGAGACCTGAAGAATGAGGATGAGTTTGAAGAATGAAGAGGGAGTTGTGAAGGGCCTTCCTGTAGAGAGAAGCAAGTCCCTGAAAGGGAGAGAGTTCCTGAAACATCAAGTTACTTCACTGTTGCTGGACTTGGGAATTGGCAAGAGGTATCTTGATGATAAGGAGGGGGAGAAGCAGAGTACATGTCCTAGGGGTAATAACATATTTTAGTGAAGGAATATGGGGACACTGGGTGGCTTTAAGCAACAGGCATGTTCAGATTTGGGCTGTGCAAGGTCACTCAGGTACAGTGAGGCAAATGAATACCACTCAGCCATAAGAAAGAACAAAATTTTGCCATTTGCTGTTCATGGATGGACTTGGAGGGCATTAAGCTGGGTGAAATTAATCAGACGGAGAAAGACAAATACTGTATGGTATCACTTATCGGTGGAATCTAAAAAACACAACAAACTAGTAAATATAACAACAACAAAAAAAAAGATTAAAAGAACAAACTAATGGTTATCAGTGAGCTGGGGGGCAACATAAGGTTGGGAGTGCGGAAGGTTCAGACTATTAGGTGTAAGATAGGCTCAAGGAGGTATTGTACAACATGATGAATATAGCCAATATTTAGTAACAACTGTAAGTGGAAAGTAACTTAGAACTTGTATATTTTGAAGTCTTAAAAGTAAAATTTGTAATTACACATTTTTTTTTACTTGCCTATTTTAGCAAGTTAGACCATTTTCTCAGACTCTTTAAGACCATTGCGTAGACTCTTTTAGGTAAAACTTAAGGTTGACAGTTGAAGGTCTAGGTTTATAAACAAGGGATCTGGATGAATCTCCGATGTTTTTCTGCAAGGGTCTGTTCTGTGATTGGAAAGAGCCTTAATCAGAGCTGTAATGTGAGCGAACAAAACCAATATTTCTATATTTCATTTGGTTGTCCCCACCGCATGCCACTGCCTGATTGTCAGTCTCTTTTGCAAGCCTTTCCTTTGAGTGCCTTTCAG
>SJXQ01006970.1:48351-108559 GCA_006408695.1 Aepyceros melampus | reverse complement strand
TTTCCAAATTTGCTGGTATATTGAGTGTAGCACTTTCACAGCATCATCTTTTAGGATTTGAAATAGCTCAACTGGAATTCCATCACTTCCAGTAGATTTGTTTGTAGGGATGCTTCCTAAGGCCCACTTGACTTCACATTCTACTCTAGGGGAGTGATCACACTATCATGATTATCTGGGTCATGAAGATCTTTTTTATACTACTGTGTGTGAAATATTAATAGATAATGGGAAGCTGCTGAATAGCACAGGGAACTCAACTCGGTGCTCTGTGCTGACCTAGAGGGGTAGGATGGAGGAAAGGGTTGAATGGAGGTTCAAGAGGGAAAGAACCTATGTATACATATAGCTGATTCATTTCATTGTACAGCAGAAACTAACAGAACATTGTATAGCAATTATACTCCAATAAAAATAAATAAATAATGGGGTACTGCTACAACTAGCAATAAAAAGTTGATATCAAGAAATAACTAAAACCTGAAACTTTGGAGAAATTTTATTTGCAAATCAGTTGTCTTTACCACAACTGATAATTGAAGTCAACTTTCTTGAGTCTGCTAGGTCATTTCCACTTGTCTATGTACTTTCCAGTTAATAAAATCTGTTACTTTTTTCTCTTTCCTCTCCCAGCTTTTTTCCACTTGTTTTATACCCATTTTAAAAATCCCATTACTATTATTTTAGTGGCATTTCAGGAGGAAGTGATATAAATTTGTGTGCCCAATGTCAGTTTTAGCTGGATATGCTAAATGCTTTCCAAGTCAATAAAATGTTCTTAACTCTATTTGGCAGAAACATCTATTATGTTTTCTTTATCTTCTTAAACAGTGTTTATCATAAATAATTTTACCTTTTCTGAGAATTCATGGTAATTTAATACATCAATTATAGTGTTTTGATATAAGAAATGATATCCTCAAGATTTTATTTCATAATATGCAATGCTACTTATACTAAATGATCTCCAGTTGTTCCAATTTTTCCTGTTTTTTACTTCTCTAATTCTTTATTTTAAATCATTTTTGTAATATATCATTACCAACAGGATGAACTTGTGGTTTCTAGTCTACCTTATTTTACATACAACTTTCAAAATTAAGTTGGCTCCAAAATCACTGCAGATGGTGACTGCAGCCATGAAATTAAAAGACGCTTACTCCTTGGAAGAAAAGTTATGACCAACCTAGATAGAATATTCAAAAACAGAGACATTACTTTGCCAACAAAGATCCGTCTAGTCAAGGCTATGGTTTTTCCTGTGGTCATGTATGGATGTGAGAGTTGGACTGTGAAGAAAGCTGAGCACCGAAAATTGATGCTTTTGAACTGTGGTGCTGGAGAAGACTCTTGAGAGTCCCTTGGACTGCAAGGAGATCCAACCAGTCCATTCTGAAGGAGATTGGCCCTGGGATTTCTTTGGAAGGAATGATGCTAAAGCTGAAACTCCAGTACTTTGGCCACCTCAAGCGAAGAGTTGATTCATTGGAAAAGACTCTGATGCTGGGAAGGTTTGGGGGCAGGAGGAGAAGGGGATGACAGAGGGTGAGATTGCTGGATGGAAACACCAACTCAATGGACGTGAGCTTAAGTGAATTCTGGGAGTTGGTGATGGACAGGGAGGCCTGGCTTGCTGCAAATCATGGGGTCGCAAAGAGTCGGACACAATTGAGCGACTGAACTGAACTGAACTACAAAGGAATAGGACATAATGAAAGCTTTTGGATAATTACATTTTTGGAGGTCCACCATCCTCAATTCTTATTCTCTTGGCTTATGAGTTGACATTTTTAATGTGATTTGCATTATTATAATACAGTCTAACTAAATTAGGCCTTGTTGTACCTTAATAACAAAAATAAAGATAACAGTGACAGATATAATAATTCCTAAAATTTATTGATGACTCCCAAGTGTCAAGCATTGTTTCACATGCCTCACATGCATGTCTCATTACAATCCTATAAAGTAGCAAGTATTATCATCTGTACTATGGTACAGAAAAGAAAACAATGGACTAGAGAAACAATATCACCTGTTCTTAAGTAAATAAACATGTATCTTGGATTTTACTTTCGGTCTGAGTCTAAATCTCTGTTCTGCCATTACCAGTCTATACTGACTCTGCAAATCATCATACTAAAAGTTATAAATGGACAATGGGTATCATTATTGGATTTTCATATAATTTATAAAGTTTGGTTCATAACATGTGAGGTCACCGACTAAGATCGACTCTTTGACAAGAAGCTCAATAAAAATAAATCTTGTGGTCACAAGGTGATGCTTGGGTAATGGCTGCTAATTACCAACCCTATAATACACAACCGTGCTCCTGAGTGTCACACGGAATTTTATATAAAAGCTGTTTAACATCTACTATTATACTTCTTAAATCAAGGCAATATACATTTATTAACAGTTCATAGTATGTTAAACCATGTGCTGTTGCTGAGGTCCCAACAAAAACTTGTGAAGGGAAAATAAAGAAGATATGTATCCTCTGCCTTCAAAGCACTTAGTCTAATTGGAAATAAAAAACTCATGTGAAAAATGTAGGAACTTTACAATATCATAAAAGTTTTAAAGGTTTGAAATGCCTGCAATACACCATGTCTTTAGAAGAGCTGAGGCAGAAATAGACTGAGATGGCTGGTAGAACAGTCTGAAAGGTTATGCAGCTTTCAGATTGATGAAAAGGAGTTCAAAGGTTTGTTCATCAGGAAAAGATACCAAATAAAAGACAAAAATGACAATAATACAGGTGTAGTGCTGAGAAGGTAAACAACAAAGAGGACTCTGTTTATAACAGGAGAATTTGAGGAATGCAGTTGGAGAAGAAAGGCAAGGTCATATGGAGAAATGCCTTGCATAGGGAACCATTCTATAAATACTGGCCAGAACTGAAGATGCCTAGAAATCAGGCTGAGGAACATGGGCAGTATCCCTTGACAGAAGATCGTAAGTTCTTTCTAAGAGGAATGATGTAATGAATCCTGAGGTTTATGGGGGAAAAAATAATTAGAAAGTAATATGAAGGAAAAATTAGGAAGGACTGATATCACACTGATATCAGTTAGGAATAAAACATAGAAATGTGAGTTTAGGTTATAACTGCCTAGATACATGAAAATGAAGAAATAGAAATTTTTCTATAAGGGAAGAATTGGAAGGCTTTATAGGGACTTCCCTGGTGGCTCAGATGGTAAAGCGTCTGCCTACAATGTGGAGACCCGGCTTCAATTCCTGGGTGGGGAAGATCTCCTGGAGAAGGAAATGGCAACCCACTCCAGTATTCTTGCCTGGAAAATCTCATGGACAGTGGAACGTGGTAGGCTACAGTCCTTGAGGTCGCAAAGAGTCGGACATGACTGAGCAACTTCACTTTTCCCCCACTGGATCACCAGGGAAGTCCCAGGATATATAACATCTTAGTCATCCCCACAGGACAGGCTCCATGCCCCTCTAAATTGAATCAGTATTTTGATCTGGACTCAGCTTGTGATGCTGGGATCTTTGCCAGAGGATCTGGAGACCAGTTTAATAATTATATGTTGCTTGTGTCTTCATATGTCGTCACTCAGTCATGTCCGACTCTTTGTGACCCCACGGACTGTAGCCTACCAGGCTCCTCCGTCCATAGGATTTTCCAGGCAAGCACACTGGAGTGGGTTGCCACTTCCTTCTCCAGGGGATCTTCCCGACCCAGGGATCGAACCCGGGTCTCCTGCATTGCAGGTAGACGCTTTACCCTCTAAGCCACCAGGGAAGGGGCTTGTAATTTAGGTAAACAAACTTAAAAAATAAACTCAAGACTGCCTAGAATGAAAGAAACCTTATCAAACACATAAATACAATTAATTTATTAATTTGAGCCTACCCTGGAAATGAGAATAAAATGTCATAGTGAATTACACGGAAAATCCAAGTATTATGTATTCATCTAATTAACCACTCATTTAAGCACTTCTCTGGTGGCTCAGACGGTAAACTGTCTGTCTGCAATGCTGGAGACCTGGGTTCAATCCCTGGGTTAGGAAGATCCCCTGGAGAAGGAAATGGCAACCCATTCCAGTATGCTTGCCTGGAAATCCCATGGACAAAGGAGCCTGGTAGGTCACCATCCACGGGGTCACAAAGAGTCAGACACGACTGAGTGACTTTACTTACTTACTTAAGTAAATAGCATATTCATTCAACAAATCTTACGTGTACTATTTACTGCATGCCAGATATTGTACTAAGTATTGAAGACAGAAATAACAGTAAAACAATATCCTTCCCCAAGAGGCTCATGGATTGGTCAAAAAAGTAACTTGGGGTGCTAGGAAATCACAAAGGGGAGGCACTTTCCCATGTCACCTCAGAATTGGTCAAGACAAAAAATGTGCAGGACTCTGATACGGAAAAATTTTAAAAATGTTATAATTTAAGTGATATTAACTTCATTCTTTTTCTCTCACCTTAGACTCATTTTTTTAAACTTCTCTCTTTATACATAATTCCCAATCCATTAGAGAATCTTAATGGGTCTACCTTCTCAACCTATACCAAACTGGATTTTTTTCTCAGATTCTCCATGGCTATATAGAAACCTAGCTTGAGTTTCAATAATCTCACATGTGGATTATGGTACAGTCTTCTCACTGGTCTCTTGCCTCCATCTTTGATGTTTTAGCATCTATTTTCCTCCCAATATTCAGAACGAGCCTTCCAAAGTTAAGTCAGAACTTTTAACTCAACTGGTCAAAAGCTACACTCACTGAAAGTATAATGCAAAGTTCTAACAGTGCCCTATAAAGCCCTACATAGAGTACATTTGTCTCCAACTTCCTCCCCATTCCCCACTCCAACTTTACATGTACCATATCACCTCCTTGCCATTCCCCAGCAAACAGCACACTCCCACCCTAGGGTTTCATGTTAACTGTTCTTTCTGCATGGAATGTTCTTCCTTAAATAAGTTCTCCTATATCTTTGTCTTTGCATAAATGTCACTAAATGTGGATATTTTTTTCTAACTATCCTCTAAAAATAGCATCCCCCATAAATCTCTAGTCGTCTTATTGCTTTCTTCTTCTTTGTTTAACACATATATGGTTGTTTATTCTTGTCTCACCTTGCCAGAATGAAAATTCCACAAGCGCAGAAATTTGTTATATTTTGTTTGCTGCAATATCCCTAGAAGAATGCCGGGCATATAGTATGCCCACAGTCAGTATTTGTTGAATTAGTGAGTCAAATGCAAATGATACGGGCTTAAGTTTTTTTTTTTTTTTTTTAGCCTACTTAAGTGGGCAAGTAAACAAAGGATAAATATTTATGAGATAACCCCCTTTTTTTTGTAGTCAGTGAGTGTAACTTGTAACCCCTCTAAGGTTTAAGGAGCCCATATGTTACTATTTTTTATTTTAACATTTGAATAGGGTTTTACTGAGATTTAGAACTAAAATGTGATACAAATCATTTTAGGAAATTTTTAAAACAGATAAGAATGCTTTTTAAAAAAATCTGCTATATTTATCCATGGCTAACATCTCCATGTGAGTGTCATACTCTACAGAAAATTGTATGCCCTGATTTCACAGCCTATTATTAGGTTTTCCTTTGTGATATGTACCTAAGGCTCTTGGAAACTCATACATGCATGGCTGTATGTGTGCTTCCATACTAACTGGTTTCTAGAAGTGATCCATCAATATACACTTTGACGGGCACAGTCTCACCTTCACCTTAAGTGGAAATTGAGAGGCAAAGTAGTAGGAGGGGCTGACAGCTCAAAGTCAAAGCCAGAACATCCACAGTCCAGTCTCAGGTCACCACTTAGCTTTGTGACTTTGGGAGACTTACATAATATCTTAATGCTTTGATTTTTTTAGTTATAAAAAGAAGAGAATAATGATACCAAACTCATAGGTGTATCATGAAAATTACATTGAGTGAATATATGCAAAGTGCTTAGGAAAGTACCTAGCAAATATTTAGTATGTATAAAAGTTAGCTGAGAATGGGAAGAAAGCAAAATTCAATATTATTTGTGTACATTTCAAATGTTTACAAATATAGGGGAAGAGTGATAATATCCCACATATTTCTTTGATTATAAATGATATTGAATAACTTGATTTCCTGCCATTTTCATTCCTTTTAAATTCATCTATTTGTCCTTCATCATTGCTTATTCATTTGTAAGAGACATACATATTGAGATTAACTCTTCACATATTTATTAAAATATTTCTCTAATTAGTGACATCATTTGTTCATAACTATCATGTATTATATTTGTAATGTACCAAAGTTTTTAAAAATGTATGTTGTCAAATCCACTTTATGCTTCTATATTTTCTCCAGTACTCTATGATTTAAAATTTTTCTTTAGTTCTCCATCTGGAAATTAATGTACAGTATGATGTGAAACTTTATTTTGAATTTCTCTAGAACAAAATTTCTCAATATCATTTACTTAAAAAAATGCAGCCACGGACACTCTTTTACAATCCTTCCTTCATATTGTTTATTTGTATGTGTATATATGTACACATATAAAGTTAAATTTATATTTATACATATAAATTTAAACATATTAAATTTATGTGAACTATATATATACACAGAAGATTTTAAGTTTTGTATCAATATTTGTGGAGTAAATAAATAAATGAGTTGAATCGAGCATAAGGATAAAAAATGGCATTAGATTGTTTTTCTGTTGTCTGTCCAACTGAAGCTAAATATTTCCTTCGTAGAGGAACTTTCAATACAAAATTCCAATTAAAAGTAGACAGCAGTGTATGAGAACCTCCTGCTGCATTTGCTGCATGTAAATGATCTGGCAACGCTAATAGCTTCATACACTCAATGTGATCATGCATGAGTCTGTTACTAATAAGCCCGCTCAAATAAACTGGCTAACATATAGCACAATAAATAGAACAGTTAGAAATGTCATGGGGTCAATCCAAGCATTTGTGAGATTCTAATCTTTGTTTCTAACCATTTGGACTTGTTTTCCTGCTGCTATTTCTAAAGCCACACTCTTATTAGCACTGAAAGGATGAGAGGTTTTCAAAGAGTCATGTAGAAGGCCTGCTGCTGATCACTTGCCCTTATACCTTTAATGAACCTGAATATTTAAAATTAAATGAATTTCAATTCAATGTCTTGAGCTCATTTCAAAATGAAAATACAGATTTCTAGCCCTTCAGTTGTGAGAAATGGATAAATGAATGAATAAGTGAATGTATGAATGAATCAATCAATAGATTGTCCACTGCTTTCCCATATTTTTAGACAAGATGACTGCAAGTAAACTGCTCAAGGCCCCTCCAGGAGGATGGCACAGCATGCCTCTAGGCAGCCAGGAGAAGATATGGCAGGGCTAAGACTAGGTCTAGGAAACATAAACAATAAAGTAATTAGCCTCCAATTAAAACAAATACATAAAATTTTAAAAATTTTTTTAAAAATAAATTTAAGGACTCTTGCATCCACATCTTATAATCTTTTTAGTTCATTCTGGCCAATTGTTCCTGGTCAAATATGCTATAGTAAGAAGAGCCTGTCTCCTTCACAATTTTTGATGCAACCTAACAACCAACTCTAATGTTCATTTTCTGTTTGTGGCAAGATGTCTTCGGTGTTTCTGGTAAATTTGTGTATGTCAGTGGGCAATTTTTTCGAGTTTCACTTTTTTTTTTTTTTGGTGGGGGGTGGCATTCATATTTGTGATAGATTTGTCCAAACAAATGTTGAAGCAATAAAGGACTAATTTGTTATATATTCTTGAGGTATATACTACATCATTTCATAACACAAGTAGACTCCAATTAGGGCAACACAGAGAATGTGGGGTTTTAAAAGAAAGGCATGCACTTTATAAAATGATGCTAATACCCAGTTTGTTAATTAGGAATACAGTCTCAAAGATCAATTTAGAGAGACATATGTCATTCAAAACGCCTTACCAAATAAAGAAACTGTCATGGCATTTTACCAGATTTAATCATCAGATAACGACATATCTTCACAGTAGAGTGATACCCAGGTATCACATTATTTTCAAAGGGTCCAGAGCAAGCTATAGCAGAAAATTGAGGAATTTGCTGATATGGCCATCAATGGCTAGGAGAAAAAGATCAAAGTCATTCAAAGTTGTGCTTGTAGAGAGTCTTAACCTACGCTCTCTCCAAGTACAGTCACATCATAGCTAAAAGATAAGAATACAGTAAAGGCTCTGAGTGAACCATGTCCACAGGCCATATGCAATCAAGCATTCTATTTTCCCAGGAGAAATGTATTTTAATTATTAATTAATAATTATGACCAACCTATGAAGAACTCATCATCAAGGCTGCTTCTATAGATACCAAATTATCTCTCACCAAGAAACATTCCAAACTTAAATACTTGACATTGTAATATCTGTTATCTTTTGTATTCTCATCAAGGCTTTCTAGGATTCTGAAATGATTGCCCTTTCGCTGATGTGTCAACTATCAGTTCAGTTCAGTTCAGTTGCTCAGGCATGTCCGACTCTTTGTGACCTCATGAACCACATCATGCCAGGCCTCCCTGTCCATCACCGACTCCCAGAGTTCACTCAAACTCACGTCCATCGAGTCAGTGATGCCATCCAGCCATCTCATCCTCTGTTGTCCCCTTCTCCTCCTGCCCCAATCCCTCCCAGCATCAGTGTCTTTTCACAGGAGTCAGCTCTTCACACCAGGTGGCCAAAGTATTGGAGTTTCAGCTTCAACATCTGTCCTTCCAAAGAACACCCAGGACTGATCTCCTTTACGATGGACTGGTTGGATCTCCTTGCAGTCCAAGGGACTCTCAAGAGTCTTCTCCAACACCACAGTTCAAAAACATCAGTTCTTTGGTGTTCAGCCTTCTTCACAGTCCAACTCTCACATCCATACATGCTGCTGCTGCTGCTGCTAAGTTGCTTCAGTCATGTCTGACTCTGTGAGACCCCATAGATGGCAGCCCACCAGGCTCCTCCGTCCCTGGGATTTTCCAGGCAAGAACACTGGAGTGGGTTGCCATTTCCTTCTCCGATGCATGAAAGTGAAAAGTGAAAGGGAAATCACTCATTTGTGCCCGACTCTTAGTGACCCCATGGACTGCAGCCTACCAGTCTCCTCCGCCCATGGGATTTTCCAGGCAAGAGTACTGGAGTGGGTTGCCATTGAGCCATTGGAAAAACCATAGCCTTGACTAGATGGACCTTTGCTGGCAAAGTAATGTCTCTGTTTTTAAATATGCTATCTAGGTTGGTCATAACTTTCCTTCCAAGGAGTAAGCATCTTTTAAGTTCATAGCTGCAATCACCATATGCACTGATTTTGGAGCCCCCCAAAGTAAAGTCAGCCACTGTTTCCACTGTTTCCCCATCTATTTCCCATGAAGTGATGGGACTGGATGCCATGATCTTAGTTTTCTGAATGTTGAGCATTAAGCCAAATTTTTCACTCTCCTCTCAGCAGGTCCAACTAAAGAGGCTCGTTAGTTCTTCTTCACTTTCTACCATAAGGATGGTGTCATCTGCATATCTGAGGTTATTGATATTTCTCCCAGCAATCTTGATTTCAGCTAGTGCTTCTTCCAGCCCAGTGTTTCTCATGATGTACTCTGCATATAAGTTAAATAAGCAGGGTGACAATATACAGCCTTGATGTACTCCTTTTCCTGTTTGAAACCAGTCTGTTGTTCCATGTCCAGTTCTAACCATCAAGGTAACTATCAGGTAACAAAAATAAAGGATGTAGCAGATAAATTACAGAATTATTTTTTCACTTTACTACACCAGGAACACAAGTGAAAAGAGAGAAATAGGAAATCAGACCTTTCAATGGAATCTCAATTAACCTCAGCTATGGTTCAGAAAATGTAGAGGATGCCCAGTAATACACATCACTAACAACACATATGATTGTCTGGTAAAAGTCACCAACAACAACTCAAGACCACAACATAAGGATTCCATGATCGTGCACTGCTATTCCACAGAGAGAGGTGCTTGGGCTGCAGAGCTGGAGCTGCTGAAAGGGAACAGGGCTCCATACTACTTTTCATGTTTATGGGACAGCTAAGGAGGGGAGTCCCTTGGAGTGCAAAAAGATCAGACCAGTCAATCTTAAAGGAAATGAGTCCTGAATATTTATTCAAAGGACGATACTGAAGCTGAAACTCTGATACTTTGACCACCTGATGCGAGAACTGATTTATTTGAAAAGACCCTGATGCTGGGAAAGATCGAAGGCAGGAGGAGAAGGGCATAACAGAGGATGAGATGATTGGACGACATCACGACGAGATGGACATGAGTTTGAGCAAGCTCTGGGAGTTGGTGAAGGACAGGGAGGCCTGGCGTGCTGCAGTCCATGGGGTCTCAGAATCGGACACAACTCAGTGACTGAACTGAACTGAAGGAGGGGGGGATGGGACGTCCAATTTTCTGTGTAATGAAGAGATCTCAAAATTTCTAACCCAGGAAATAGTTTCAAGGTTATTCAAGATGTTATAATGGCCCCACTATTGACATTAGACAGAAGCTTTGTTTCTCTTCATAAATACCTCTATCAAGCTACCAAAATAAAACAATGCAAAGGAAGACAGTGGTCTCAGGAACACAAAAATCCATAACTTTCTTACCCCAATTTAAAAAATACACCATTCCCAGGTGCAGTTTCAGTACTGATGAACTTACCTGTTTTATTGACCCCAGAAAAATTATTTCTTGATACTAGTTTCTCTCACAGAAAGACATTTTTTAGAATGACAAGAAGTTATGAACTTCTGAATCTATGCATACTGCAATAAATAATGACCATTGGTTTCTGTTTCTGATTCTTCATTTTACAGCCTTCATCTTACATCCTTCACAAACAATTTTACTCCATGGCACACAGAGAAAATGATAATACCTGTACTACACACTGGACAAAATTGAGATGGATTGTAGAATAGGTAGGAGGAACTTGGTACAAAAATTCATTAAGTGTTCTTTATATTAAATAATTAGAATAAAAATAAATGATAAATAATTAATAGATAAGTTAAACTTTGAATTTATATAAAACTTTCAAAGAAAATCTTAAATTCAAATTTAAGGGAGAAACTTGGGATTGTTTTCATGTTCATAATTTCTTTTATGCTTGGAATGTCTACACACAATTTCTGATTGATGTATTTTAATAAATGTCTTCAAATTTATTGTAATCAACACTGATGAGAATTTTTGCATACATAATAGAAAACTGCAGAAGTGTATTTATTGCTTTACTACTTCGCTGATGAATATTTTTTTCCAGTAACATGATTTCTGATAATTTTATTTCCTATCATTGTGTTCAGAGTGTGATCATACTTCAGCTTTAATAGTTCTTGTTTTTCAGTAAAACATGAAATATTAGAAAATCTTGAGATAATTCAAAATGGATTTAAATTGCAATAGAAATTTTTTGTATTAAATATTTAAAATAATGATAAAGAGACTTCCAGGATCAGTTCTGACATGCAAAGTGATTGGAAATTGTCACTCCCATTGTTAACAACAAAAAAGCTAGGCACACTGAAAATCAATGACTTGTTTTGGACCATCATAGAAATGATGTCATATCACAAGACAAACTAAAACCCTGATATCTAACAAGATATGTGTACCAAGAAACACAGACTTGATCTGCTTACTGAGAGCAGGTGCCTGCAGAGCCAAATATCAGTAATTTTGAAAAAGGCTGAATAATCCTAGCTTGTCCATTAAAACAACAAAAAGAAGTACAAGTCATACAGTTTAGAAAGTTAAAAAATTAGATCAGTTTTATTTAAAGACAGCATGATTGTGTATACAATCCCTAAGAATTTACCAAAAATTCCTGGAACTAATAAGCAAGAATGCAAAACCTAATGATACAAAGTGAAAAAACAAAATTCAATTCCTTTACTGTATTTCAGTAACAATTGGAATTTGAAGTTTAATAAGCAATACCATTTACCATGGGGTTGCAAAGAGTCAGACATGACTGAGCGTCTAACACTTCACTTTTTCACCATTTACCATAACATTCAAAAACTGAAGAGCTTTGTTATCATTCTAACAGAATAGCACATGATCTGTAAAGAAAACTAAAAGAAAAATGTTGAAGAAAGAAGTTGAGGGAAATTTATACTGATGGAGAAATATTCTATATTCATGGATTGGCAGATTCAGTATCAATTAAGGGAGCACATCATAGCTATAACTTACACAGCTAAGTTTTCCCAACTTGATCTATAGATTTAATTGAATCCCAGTCAAAATTCCAGTTAGTTACTTTGTAGATATTCATAAACTAATTCTAAAACTTCTATGGAAAAGCAAAGGATCTAGAATCGTTAACACAATACTGAAGAAAAATGCAGCTGAGGAACTTACACTACTTGATTTAAATACTTAATATAAAGTTCTAGGAATTGAGACAGCATGTCATTGCAGAAAGAACAAATAGAAAAATCAATGGAACAGAACAGAAAGCCCAGAAATAAAACTGAAATTCAATGGAGAAAGGATAGTCTTTTTTACAATAAATGATGCTAGAACAATTGGACAACCATAAATAAACAAAATTTTTAAACTTTTACATGCCCTTGACACAGCCTTTACATCTTACACAAAAAATGACTCACAATGAATTTTAGAGCAAAATGTAAAACAAACAAACAAAACTATAAAACTTCTAGAAGAAACTTGGGAAAGAATCTGTTACCTTGGATTTGGTAATGAGTTTTTAGGTAAAATATCAAAAACACAATCCAATTAAGAAAAATAGTAGTAATCTGGACTTCGGTAAAACTAAAGTTTCTGTTGTGTAATAGATACTGATTAGAAAATGAAAAGGTAAGCCACAGACTGAGAGAAAATATTTGTAATATATCAATTTGATTTCAAAAAGTTATATACAAATTATAAAAAGAACACTTAAAACTCAACAATAAGAAAGCAAACAACTAAATTAAAAAAAACAGGCAAAAAGATCTAAAAATACAGCTCAATAAAGAAGATATTTAAAAATATCATTTGTCATCATAAAAGTTAAAACTAAAATATCAAGATAGCACTGAACAACTGTTAACACTTGCTAAAATACATTTGACAATGCTAAACTGTCAAAGGTATAGAGCAACAAGAACTCTCATTCCTTGCTGCTGGAATGCAAAAGTGCATAGCTACTTTGAAAGATCATTTATCTGCTTCTTACAAAACCAAACATAATCTTACCATGTGATCAAGTAATTGTGCTCTAGTTACTCACCCTACTGTTCTTAATACTTAATTCCACACAAAATCCTGCACTAGAATGTTTATAGCAACTTTATTCATAGTTGTCAGAAATTAGTAGCAGGCAAGATGTTCTTCAATGGGTGAATGAATAAGCAAATTATGGTACATGCATATAATGGAATATATAGAATATTACTCAGCAATTAAAATAAGTGAGCTATCAAGCCATATAAATAACAAGGAGGAGTCTTAGCTGCATATTTCTAGTAAAAGTAGCCAGTCTGAAAAAGTTACATGTTGTATGACTCCATTTATATGATGTTTGGGGAAAGGTAAATAACAGGGATGGCAGGGGTTCAATGGAAGGGAGGAGGGGTGAATAGGTGGAACACGGGATGTTTTTAAGGTGGTAAAACTCTTCTGTGTGGTACTGTAATGGTAGCTTCACACAAGGATTTGTGAAAAACCCATAGTACTTCACAGCATACAGCACAGAGTGAAGCCTAATGGATATATATTTTTAAAAATTGTTTAGGAGGTTGGGAGAATCCCAAGAATACAGACAGTGACAAAATAATCTAAGTGTGTCACAAGTGTGAGGTTTCCCAGGTGGCGCTAGTGGTAAAGAACCTGCCTGCTAATACAGGAGACTTAAGGGACAAGGGTAGAATTCCTGGGTTGGGAAGATCCCCTGGAGGAGGGCATGGCAACTCACTCCAGTATTCTTGCCTGGAGAACTCCATGAACAGAGAGACCTGGCAGGCTATAGTCCATGGGGTTGCAAAGAGTCAGACACGACTGAAGTGACTCAACACACACACACACAACATTACAAAAGTACAAAACAATATCATTAAAGTGGATTGGGAAAAAGTATGCTCACCTAAGTATTGAATAATTTTCCAAATTGGCAGAGGCAGTAAGACTAAAGTCAAAATGGATAGAACACAAGCATTATTCCAGAGTTGATAATGTTACTTTTTTTTCCTTCCACAGAAGCAACAATCTAAATTGTTTTTAGATTAACAATTTAAAAATTCCATCCAAATTAAATATCATTAGGAAGCACTTTAAACTTCATTATTCCAAAGCTGAATTTTGACTGTGAATCCACAAGACTTTTCAGTATACATATATAATCTTTGTATTTGTCTGTAATTTTATTTGAATGTTAAAAATTTTCACTAGGTAAGTCATTTCTGAAAGCCAATAACTCTCTTTCAATCATATCTCATGATAATCACACCAATGCATTCACCACCCACAAGTATACACACCAGTTCTTTTAATTTACAAACTCTTGACAAATTTCTTTCCGTTTATAATCAGCAAATTTCAGTATGAAGCAATAGAGTGTGGTGTTCTGATCCTATTTCTTTAAATAAAGCTGAAGATAGAATTGGAATATTGAAGCTTATATTTTAATAGAATCATCATTTTGACATTATTTAATGTGGATTTCAGAACTCCAGGTAAACCTTTATATATAGGAGATTCTCTGAAAAGAAAAATGTAATACTTCAGTTTCAGAGTTTTCAAATTGAACATAATGTGTACACCTTCCACATAGCTGCTGCACCATTAACTACAAACTTTTGCAGTGTTTCAACATGCTGCTATTTTGTTTTACAAAGGATTCATATACATGTGAATATGTCATTGCTAAAGTTTACTCTATTGTATCTTTCAAATCACATTTTTTTTTCCCCTCGGCATTTTCCTTCAGAGATTCTAAATGAGAGGTAAGAAGAATTAACTTTTCCAAGATATTCCATGCAGCCTGGTCTTTCTGAGCATGTTGGGTAAATGCAGAGCAGGATTAATAGGGAACTCAAACTGCTCTATAGAAAAGAGGTACAGACAGGCAGTAAGGAATTTAATTCTGTGAGAAAGCTGAGGTGGTGTGGATTAGGGTTGGAAGCCAGGGATTTGTTATATCATATATTTACAACTGCAAAGCATGGGCCCCAGTCTCCAATCTTGGGGTCTCTGATCATTGTGCTCTCCTAATGGAAAATATTACTGTGGCAGAGCAGGGCTGATGAGCAAAACTCTGTCACTTATAGAGCTGTGACTACAATTCTCAGCCCAAGGTCCAGGTCATGCAATGGTTCTTCAGCCAGGGGACCATCTCTGATCAGGGTACCTGCTGCTGCTGCTGCTGCGGCTAAGTCGCTTCAGTAGTGTCCAACTCTGTGCGACCCTATGGACAGCAGCCCACCAAGATCCCCCGTCCCTGGGATTCTCCAGGCAAGAACACTGGAGTGGGTTGCTATTTCCTTCTCCAATGCATGAAAGTGAAAAGTGAAAGTGAAGTCGCTCAGTCGTGTCCGACTCTAGCGACCCCATGGACTGCAGCCTACCAGGCTCCTCCATCCATGGGATTTTCCAGGCAAGAGTACTGGAGTGGGGTGCCATGGCCTTCTCCAGATCATGGTATCTTGATGCCTTATATTTCTATGTGCTGTTCCATTACCATTACAGAGGAAACTACAAATCCATTAATTCTCCTATATTAGAAATTCCTGTTTAGAAATATCATTCCATGCCTGATGTGTATATTATTGGTTAATTGTTCTCACTTGTTTTGGTGCAGAGAGCCAAACCCATTATAACCTTCAAAGGGAGCCTAGTAATTAAAGATCAAAAACATATCAATGAAAAGCTAAGAAAGTAGTCTGGATTGAAAACAGAATATTGCTGCAATCTATGTCAGAGAGTGTTCTGCCTATGTTTTCCTCTAGGAATTTTACCATGTCTGATCTCACATTTAGGTCTTTAAATCACTTACAGCTTATTTTTGTAGATGGCATCCTATATTAGAAATTCCTGTTTAGAAATATCATTCCATGCCTGATGTGTATATTATTGGTTAATTGTTCTCACTTGTTTTGGTGCAGAGAGCCAAACCCATTATAACCTTCAAAGGGAGCCTAGTAATTAAAGATCAAAAACATATCAATGAAAAGCTAAGAAAGTAGTCTGGATTGAAAACAGAATATTGCTGCAATCTATGTCAGAGAGTGTTCTGCCTATGTTTTCCTCTAGGAATTTTACCATGTCTGATCTCACATTTAGGTCTTTAAATCACTTACAGCTTATTTTTGTAGATGGCGTCAAGCAATAATCTAATTTCATTCTTTTAAACATGTAGCTGTCCAGTTTTCCCAGCACCACTTGTTGAAGAGACTGTCTTTCCAACATTGTGTAATATTAACTCCTTTGCCACAGATTAACTGACCATAGGTGCGTGGATTTGTTTTTCGGTCTTCTATCCTGTTCCACTGATCTATATTGCTATGTTTGTGCCAGTACCATACATTTTTGATGACTGTAGAGCAATGGAAATAAAACAGAAAATAAACAATAGAAACTACTTAAACTCAAAAGCTTTTCTACAACAAAGAAAATAATAAACAAAACAACAACAACAAAAAAACCCCCACAGATTGGGAGAAAATATTTTCAAATTATGTGCCTGGCAAGGGATTAGTCTCCAAAATTAACAAACAGCACATGAGGCTTAACAGCATTAAAAAAAAGAAAAAAAAAAAAAAGGCCAATCAATAAATGGGTAGAATACCTAAACAGATATTTCTCCAAGGAAGACATACAGATGGCCAAGAGGCACATGAAAAGATGTTCAATATCACTAATTATTAGAGAAATACAAATCCAAACTACATTGAGATATCACCTTACACCAGCCAGAATGGCTATCATCAAAAAATACACAAACAAAAAATGCTGGAGAGGTGTGGAGAGAAGGGAACCCTCCTATACCATTGGTGGGAATGTAAATTGGTACAGTGTGAAAGTTCCTTAAAACTTGAAAATAGAGTTACCATATGACCCTGCAATCACTCTCCTTAGGTGTTTATCTGGAGAGAAATATACTCTGAAAGGATATATGCAGCCCGTTGTTCATTGCAGGATGTGTGTGTGCTTAGTCGCTTAGTTGTGTTTGATTCTTTGTGATCCCATGGACTGTAGCCCGCCAAGCTCCTCTGTCCGTGGAATTTTCTAGGCAAGAATACTACAGTGGGTAACCGTATCCTTCTCCAGGGGATTTTCCAATCCAGGGATCAAACTTGTGTCTCTTGTGTCTCCTGCATTGAAAGGCAGATTCTTTACCACTGTGCCACTGGTTCACTGCAGCACTATTTACAATAGCCAAGCCATGGAAGCAAGCTAAATGTGCATCAACAGAGGATGAACAAAGATGTGGTGTACACACACACACACACACACAGTGGACTATTACTCAGCCATAAAAAATGAAATAATGTCATTCATAGCAACATGGATGGACCTATAGATTGTCATAGTGAGAGAAGTAAGTCAGACAGAGAAGGAGAAATGTATGATAACCTTTATATGTGAAATCTAAAAAGAAATTAAACAAATGGACTTACTTAGGAAACAGAAACAAGCTCACAGACATAGAGAACAAACATGGTTGCTAGGGGGAAGGAAGAGGCAGGAAGTTTGGGACAGACATGTGTGTATTGCTATATTTAAACTGGATAACCAACAAGGACATACTGTATAACACATGGAACTCTGCTCAATGTTACGTGGCAGCCTGGATGGGAAGGGAGTTTGGAGGGAAGATGGATACATGTATATCCATCTGAGTCTCTTTACTGTTTACCTGAAACTATCACAACGTTGTTAATCAGCTATACCCCAATACAAAATAAAAGGTTTAAATTTTTTTTAATAATTAAAAAGAAAGTACTTTTCTGGGAGTGGTAAGACTCAACAATGACAAAGACCAAACTGCAGGTCACTAATTGCCACTTATCTCCTGTGTTGACTGTACCATGAACCAGAGACCAAGGATAATAATCTTTCATTGTCATTAATGGTCTTTAAGGGAGTTTGCCAGAAATAAGAAGAGGAGCAGGCAAAGTGTTACAACTTGCTAAACTATTCAGTAGGAATGATGCTCTTATTCTTTCATCTTTCACTTTCTCTGAATCTAAGTGTATTCGTCCAAGACAGGATAGTGTTTATAGGGCACTAGTTATTCTGTGTAAAAAGAAATGAAAATAGAAAATGTCTAAAATGCATGGCTTGGGTAACTACACTTCCTCCCAGAAAAACAGGTAACATCCAAGGGTACCAAGCAACCTAACAGAGTCACGAGATAGATTCTTCTAAGGAATCTTCCTCTTATAAGGCTATGTATAATAGCTTATAGATTAAAAAAAAAAAAAAAAATGATGTTCCCAATTCTAATTTATGTGAAATAGATTAAATTAAAAATAAAGTAAATTTTATTAACAAAATAAAGTACTGATAGGTAGGGGTGTGGGCTTCTTTCAATTGACAAAAAGTATGTGGAATTGAACTAATTAATACTTAGAAGAAGAGGGCTCAGAACTTCCCAGAAATGAAGACAAAAGGGATTTAAAAACTACAGCCTCTCCCTATGAGATTAAGGTCATTAAATGATTAGTTCAAAAGGGTGGCCAGAGGCCTCTGATTTGCAGAAGCAGTACCTATGCAACTGTAGATACACCATAATATAGTTCCAGTTTTAGGGATATTGTTCTATTTTAGGGATATTTTCCACAGTAATACCCAGATTATCATCCAAATAAAACCCTCTTCCCTGAGTCAGAAATACAACAGTCTATTTCTGGTATGGAATTTTTTTTATGCTCCATATAGGCCACAGACTAGAGAAGGAAATGGCAACCCATTCCAGTATTCCTGATTTGAAAATCATATTGACTGAGGAGACTGGTGGGCTACAGTCCATGGGGGTCATGAAAGAATCAGACACAATTTGTGTCTANTATATATATATTTGTAAATGTGTATAATGGTCATAAATATGTTGCTGCTGCTGCTGCTAAGTCGCTTCAGTTGTGTTCGACTTTGTGCGACCCCATAGACAGCAGCCCACCAGGCTCCACTGTCCCTGGGATTCTCCAGGCAAGAACACTGGAGTGGGGTGCCATTGCCTTCTCTGCATAAATATGTTACACAGAAACAAAAATTGAAACCTCATCTAATTTAGAAAAAAAATTCTAAGCACATGTTTGGAGAAAATTTTTGAAAACTTGGTACAGGATAGAAAAAGATAACAAATAGCTAATGATCAAATAAGAAGCATGTGAAAGGGAGATCAGCAGTAGCCTTTAAGGGAGATTTCCAAGCTTACGGTGGAAAAATAAGCAGATAGCAATATAGTTGAAAGAAGGTCTAAATTAAAAGCAGAGAACCACGTAAGGAAATAGTGAGAGATTGGAGCTGTCAGCAGTATTACAGAGAAGTATGAAGTATGTTAAGCCTGGATGTAAGGCACGGAGAGGAGCTAACTCTGACTTCTTCCAGAACCGGAGTTGCATTTGGAGATGCCATACGACTGGATCTTCTAGACACACTTACATCAAAACTGACATATACACCCTGAAGCGAAAGGCACTCAGTCCTGTCCGACTCTTTCCAACCCCTGGACTATACAATCCATGGGATTCTCCAGGCTGGAATACTGGAGTGGGTAGCCTTTCCCTTCTCCAGGGGATCTTCCCAACCCAGGGATGGAACCCAGGTCTCCCACATTGCAGACAGGTTCCTTACCAGCTGAGCCAGAAGCGAAGCCCAAGAATACTGTAGTGGGTAGCCTATCCCTTCTCCAGCTGATCTTCCTGACCCAGGAATTGAAGCAGGGTCTCCTGCATTGCAGGTGGATTCTTTACCAACTGAGCTATCAAAGTATATAAAATGGATAACTTTTTGTAAAAAAAAAAAAAATGGGTAAGGACCTACTATATAGCACAGAGAACTCTACTCAATACTCTATAATGAGCTTTATGGGAAAGAATCTACAAAAGAGTGGATATATGTATCTAAAACTGATTCACATTGTTGTATATCAGAAACTAACACAACATTGTAAATCAACTCTACTCCTAATAAAGATTGGAATAAGTAAAAAAAAAAAAAAAAGAAAATATATCAGTCAAATAAAGATTTTTTTCTATTCTATTAAAAATCAAGATCATAAAGGTTTACCTCTCAAACACTAGAAAGAAGGGACAGGGGAGCATAATGTTGTTCTTTAAAAAAAAAAAACTTTTTCTTTTGTGTTGGGGTATAGCCAACAAACTGTGGAAAATTCTGAAAGAGATGGGAATACCAGACCACCTGACCTGCCTCTTGAGAAACCTGTATGCAGGTCAGGAAGCAACAGTTAGAACTGTACATGGAACAACAGACTGGTTCCAAATAAGGAAAGGAGTACATCAAGGCTGTATACTGTCACTCTGCTTCTTTAACTTATATTCAGAGTACATCATGAGAAATGCTGGGCTGCAGCAAGCACAAGTTGGAATCAATGTTGCTGGGAAAAATATTAATAACCTCACATATGCAGATGACACCACACTTGTGGCAGAAAGTCAGGAAGAATTAGAGCTTCTTGATGAAAGTGAAAGAGGATAGTGAAAATGCCAGCTTAAAACTCAACATTCAGACAACTAAGATGATGGCATCTGGTCCCATCACTTCATGGCAAATAGATGGGGAAATAGTGGAAACAGTGACAGACTTTATTTTGGGGGGCTCCAAAATCACTGCAGATGTGACTGCAGCCACACAATTAGAAGACGCTTGCTCTTTGGAAGGAAAGTTATGACCAACTTAGACAGCATATTGAAAATCAGAGACATTCCTTTGCCAACAAAGGTCCATCTAGTCAAGGTTATGGTTTTTTCAGTAGTCATGTATGGATGTGAGAGTTGGCCCATAAAGAAAGCTGAGCACCAAAGAATTGATGCTTTTGAACTGTGGTATTGGAGAAGACTCTTGAAAGTCCCTTGGACTTCAGGGATATCCACCAGTCCATTCTAAAGCAGATCAGTCCTGGGTGTTCATTGGAAGGACTGATGCTGAAGCTGAAACTCCAATACTCTGGCCACCTTATGTGAAGAACTGACTCATTTGAAAAGATCCTGATGCTGGGAAAGATTGAAAGCAGGAGGAGAAGGGGACAACAGAGGATGAGATGTTTGGATGGCATCACTGACCCAATGGACATGAGTTTGAGTAGAATCCAGGAGTTGGTGATGGACAGGGAGTCCTGGCGTGCTTCAGTTCATGGGTTGCCAAGAGTCAGACAGAACTGAACAACTGAACTGAACTGATAGCCAATTAACAATGTTGTGATAGTTTCAGGTGAACAGCAAGTGACTCTGCCATACATAAACATGTATCCATTCTCCCCCAAACTCCCCTCCCATCCAGGTTACCACATAACACTGAACAAAGGTCCATGTTTCATTGGGTTATCCATTTTAAATATAATAGTGTGTACATGTCCATCCCAAATTCCTTAACCATCTTCCCCCCAGAGACCATAAGTTCATTCTCTAAGTCTGTGAGTCTCTTTCCATTTTGTAAATAAATTTGTTTGTATCATTTCTCTTTAGATTCCACATATAAGGGATGTCATACAATAATTCTCCTTCTCTGATTTACTTCACTCAGTGTGAAAAATCTCTAGGTCCATCCATGTTGCTGCAAATGGCATGATTTCAATTCTTTTTTAAAGTGTGAACAAAGGACTCCTGAGACACATCACTACCTCTTTTCTTACACTGTCCACAAGGCCACAGTTGAGTAGTCTCACCTAACCATCTGGGCAAAATCAGTCTAACTTGAATCAGGATGATAAAACTATCTTAATTAGAGTTGTTTGTGTGTCTGCTTTTCTTTCTTTGAGAAACTGTCTTTTCCACTGCTCTATCCATCCCAGTACGTACATAGCAATGTCACTCAATGCATAGTCAGTTAATGTTGCTCTTTGAGTCTTCAGATATTTCCAACATGACTTCTGCAATCACCTTAGCAACTCCTGAAGACTTAAATTACAGAGATATTAAATTTTAACACTGGAAGTAACAGTAGACATCTTCAAGGTCTGGGAAGGCAAAAAGTGATTTTGTCATTATTTCCAAGTGTGATTGACTGCTCCTGACTCCTTGGAGTCCTGCTTTGAGAAAAACTCTAAGGTCATTTCCTGGGGGAAAATTGCTACAATTCATTAGGGATGCCTGCTAGGGAAATATTAGCTTGCAAGCTATTTGCCATCACTTGTATCTAGAATCATACCTCACTCTACAGATACACAGGAACCAGAGAACAAATTGCCAACATCCACTGGATCATGGAAAAAAAGCAAGAGAGTTCCAGAAAAACATCTATTTCTGCTTTATTGACTATGCCAAAGCCTTTGACTGTGTGGATCGCAATAAACTGTGGAAACTTCTTCAAGAGATGGGAATAGAAGACCACCTAACCTGCCTCTTGAGAAATCTGTATGCAGGCCAGGAAGCAACAGTTAGAACTATACATGGAACCACAGACTGGTTCCAAATAGGAAAAGGAGTATGTCAAGGCTGTATATTGTCACTCTGCTCATTTAACTTCTATGCAGAGTACATCATGAGAAATGCTGGACTGGAAGAAACACAAGCTGGAATCAAGATTGCCAGGAGAAATATCAATAACCTCAGATATGCAGATGACACCGCCCTTATGGCAGAAAGTGAAGAGGAGCTAAAGAGCCTCTTGATGAAAGTGAAAGAGGAGAGTGAAAAAGTTGACTTAAAGCTCAACATTCAGAAAACGAAGATCATGGCATCTGGTCCCATCACTTCATGGGAAATACATGGGGAAACAGTAGAAGCAGTGTCAGACTTTATGTTTTTGGGCTCCAAAAATCACTGCAGATGGTGACTGCAGCCATGAAATTAAAAGACGCTTACTCCTTGGAAGAAAAGTTATGACCAACCTAGATAGTATATTCAAAAGCAGAGACATTACTTTGCCGACTAAGGTCCGTCTATTGAAAGTGGAGAGTGAAAATTTGGCTTAAAGCTCAACATTCACAAAATGAAGATCATGACATCCGGTCCCATCACTTCATGGGAAATAGATGGGGAAACAGTGTCAGACTTTATTTTTGGGGGCTCTGAAATCACTGCAGATAGTGACTGCAGCCATGAAATTAAAAGACGCTTACTCCTTGGTAGAAAAGTTATGACCAACCTAGATAGCATATTCAAAAGCAGAGACATTACTTTGCTGACTATCTAGTCAGCAAAGGTCCATCTAGTCAAGGCTATGGTTTTTCCTGTAGTCATGTAAGGATGTGAGAGTTGGACTGTGAAGAAGGCTGAGCGCCGAAGAATTGATGCTTTTGAACTGTGGTGTTGGAGAAGACTCTTGAGAGTCCCTTGGACTGCAAGGAGATCCAACCAGTCCATTCTGAAGGAGATCAACCCTGGGATTTCTTTGGAAGGAATGATGCTGAAGCTGAAACTCCAGTACTTTGGCCACCTCATGTGAAGAGTTGACTCATTGGAAAAGACCCTGATACTGGGAGGGATTGAGGGCAGGAGGAGAAGGGGACGACAGAGGATGAGATGGCTGGATGGCATCACAGACTCAATGGACGTGAGTCTGAGTGAACTCCGGGAGTTGGTGATGGACAGGGAGGCCTGGGGTGCTGCGATTCATGGGGTCTCAAAGAGTCGGACACGACTGAGCGACTGAACTGAACTGAACTACAGATACAAGAACTGCGTTTTAGAAAATGAGCAGTTTGCTCAAAGTCCAGGAGCTACTTAGTGTCAAAGCCATGACAAGGTCTCCCATATCAGTACTATACTTATTTCATTATACAATATTGGGGCTAAGTTTTTTGGTTGGAAGTTTTCCCCCACCAAGGACAATTCGATTTTCTGGTAGCACTTACTGCTGCTGCTGCTGCTGCTGCTAAGTCACTTCAGTTGTGTCTGACTCTGTGAGACCCCATAGACAGCAGCCCACCAGGCTCCCCCGTCCCTGGGATTCTCCAGGAAAGAACACTGGAGTGGGTTGCCATTTCCTTCTCCAGTGCATGAAAGTGAAAGTGAAGTTGCTCAATCGTGCCTGACTCTTAGTGACCCCTTGGACTGCAGCCCATCAGGCTCCTCCGTCCATGGGATTTTCCAGGCAAAAGTACTGGAGTGGGGTGCCATTGCCTTCTCTGGTAGCACTTACTAAACTCCATTTAACTTTCAACAAAAGTAGCTGAAGAGACAGCAATGATAAAACCTTCAAAAACCTAACTTAAATAATGATTTGGGCATATTTTTATGCCCACATCCCTAAAAACAAAGCAACTTATTTTAAAAGGCAATTATAAAAGATGTTTACCTAAAAGTGGTGTCATTCCTCTTCCCTGCCCATGAAAAAAAAAAAAAACAATATTTATTAGTTATCCATGGCTGTGTAACTATGTAACCCAAAGTACAGTGAATTAAAACAATTATTTATTAACCCTCATGTTTCCATGGGTCAAAAATGTCAGAGTGGCTTGGCTTGGCAGTTCAGTTTATTCTTAAGTAAGGTTGCAATCAAATAGTGGTTGAAACTGGGGTCAGCTCAAAGTTGGGGCTATCTATGCAGAGATGTGAACAGCTGGAGACTGGAACAGCTGGGCTCCTCAGGCATCTTCCCTGCCTCTGTGTGGTCTCTCCACGTGACTTCTGCAGCCTGGTGGCTTTAGGTTAGCCAAAACTCATATGTATCAGCTCAAAGATCAGAGAGCTTACTGGAAGTTATTCTACATTTAATAATTCAAGCTTAGGAATCAAATAGTGTTATTTCCAGCACACTCTATTGGCCAGGGCAATTACAAAGTCCACCCAGACTCCACCTCTTAAAAGAGGAGTGTCAGTGTTACACTGTCAGAAGACAGTGTGGGATGGGATATGCAGTATAAATCTGCCATGAAGGGTTAGTAAGCGAAGGCATTTCAGGGAAGAACTCAAAGGCAACCATACCATCATATTCTGGGAATCAAGATAATATTATCAATCATCCCAGTTTAGAGTTGCCACAGGGCATCTAGTTAAATTTAAACTTCAAAAAAACAATGAGTAATTTTTAGTGTCAACCATGCCCCATGCAATATTCAGAACATACTTAATCCCCAATTAATTAACACTGTGGTAGATATTCTGCATTTTTATTTGCTAAGTATGGCAACCCTCTCCCAGAGTAACTCAGATGGTCAAGGAATTGATATTTTTATCTGCTCTTCGGCTTGGGAGTGAGACTGTCTTAGTATCACTGTCATCAGTACTTTCTCAGTTTGCCCAGGTGTAGTGACCAAAGCACCATCTGTGAAGCTGTTTTCATCTCCAGAATAGGGCACTGACTTCCATGTTTCAAGACTATGTGAATTTGGGATCACTGTCTTTTTAGCTCTCTGATTTCCCAGAGTTTTCTTTTTTCAATATTTCAGCTGTGCAGAAGCTGATCTCCTGGCACTGGTTTTGTTTCCTGACAGGCAACATTAATTCATTTTCACATTCACACTGAAATCACTTCTCTCTCTGTCTAACAACAACAATAATGGTGAAAGCCCATTTGGAAAACAGCTTGATGGAACAGCTGCTTCAGACTCATTATGAGTCTAACACTTTCTCTAATCTGGGGGACGGGATGCCCACAACAGCAAGTACATTGTGGTTCAGGTATCCAGTAAACACTGCACTTCTTTTTCTGATTTACTTTTCCACTCATGCAATTAATAGAAATACAGTTCAACTGTTATACTACCTTCAGTGACTTGCTGAAATTTCCTCTACTAATCTCCAGGCCTATCCAACCAGGATGTCTTGCAATGTCTCCCCCACTATTCCATAAATTCCAAAGCTGTCTCACATTTCCAGTGTCATTCAAAGACAGGCTTAAATGTTCCCCCTTTGAAAAATATTATTAGCTCTTGTACAATCCATTCTGGATCCCCAAATTAAGATCTGAGACTTAAGATATTCATTAACTAACAACAAATCTGGCATTATGTTCTTCCTCTGTTATATACAAGTTAAGATGACTCACATGAGTTTCATGTTGCCATGGGAACTATCAGAGTGATGTACCAAGGAAAAGGACCTTGGTAGCAAGGTAACATTAAGCTCCTCCTTTGAATTCATAAGTAAATACAGCTCTCCTCTATCATGCTACAACAAAGTATGTAGTAGATACAGCTGATGTCAAATCTAACAGTCATTGTCTTCTTTTTCCTTACTAACAGAACCTCAGTTTTATACAACTATCCACTCCTTCCCACCATGTCCCTTAAGGGAGAGTTGGGTGACTCAAAGATCCAACACTGAGACCAATAGTGATATACCCTCATGCACACTAAACTCCGCTTTTGATTAATCTAAGTCAAAAATAGAACGGTATTTCTTGACCACTGTTAATGATCCAGAGGTGGGTAGCTGGACATGGAAAGGCAAGTAGTTAGTCCCAGTAATACGGAAGGCCACTCTGAGGTCATGTCAGAACAAGTCTTGGATTAAGTCAACAATATAACTGTGGTGTTGGAGAAGACTCTTGAGAGTCCCTTGGGCTGCAAGGAAAGCCAACCAGTCCATCCTAAAGTAAATCAGTCCTGAATATTCATTCGAAGGACTGAAGCTGAAACTCCAATACTTTGGTCACCTGATGCAAAGAATCGACTCATTGGTAAAGACCCTGATGCTGGGAAAGGTTGAAAGTGAGAGGAGAAGGTGATGACAGAGGATGAGATGGTTGGATGGCACCACCAACGTGATGGACATGAGTTTGAGTAAATTCTGGGAGTTGGTGATGGACAGGGAGGCCTGGCATGCTGCGATTCATGAGGTCACAAAGAGTCAGACATGACTGAGCAACTGAACTGACTGACTGACTGATAACCAGCAAAATGGAGAGACAGAAGAACCTGGGATCTTAGTGGCATTACAGAGCCTCTGCTTTGTACTATACCTGAAGCAAATATATGAGATAATACATTTTCTTATTGATTAATCATTTTGAGCCAGGATTTTCTGATTCTAGCAGTCAAAGGCTTCTCACTCATATTAGATAGAGGATGCAGGATTCAGCCAAAAAGAAAACAGTGTTTTCAATCTTTCTCCCAAGCCCAGTTCTCTAATTCTCTTTTGCAACAAGGACCTAATCCATGGCAACCTAGAATGCTGTAGTCAAGTTCAGTTATGGTTCACTATTGTAGAGGAAATTCTGAGGCATAAAGAGGAAACAATACGTTAATAAAGCTCCATCATGTCATGTGACACAACAAAGTGCCATCCAGTAAATTATCTCACTCTCTGGGCTTACATTTACTTGTCTTACTAGTCTCTACTTGGCACCACCATCTTTTCTGGATTCTGCTATTGCAAGTGTCAGAAATTCAAAGTAAAAACATGAAACATATTGGCTAACATACTGAGAAATACAGAGATTAAATCTTAACTTTGGTTACAGCTAAATTCAAAGTTTCTAATGATGTTGTCAGGATTTTGTCCATCTTTTCATTTCTTCCCATTCAATTTTCCATTCAGTTAAATACTCTCAGTCAGGCCTTACTCACATAGTAACAACAATGACCACTTCCCCCAGCAAATCTAATTTTATGTATTTCTTATGTCTGATACAGAGACCACTCTTTCTTCATCAATATCTGTACAAATCTCTAAAAAAAAAAAAAAAGCATCTGATATTTTCTTCGGTCATGTTCCTACCCCAAGTAACAGAGGTCCTATGAACTATACTGTGGACCCCAAAATTCATATGTTAAAGTCCAAACATGCAATGTGATTATATTTGGAGATAGGTTCTAACAGGAGGTGATCAAAGTTAAATGAGGCTATTTAGTGATGGAACCCCAATCTTAGAGGGCCAATACCTGTCAAAGATGAGGAATAAAAACCAGGATGCTTCTATCTCCACTCACAAATCAAAGAAAGCACATATGAACAGATGATGATCACCTATAAGCCAGAAGAAGAGATATCACAATAAAACCTACCTTATTGGAGCACGGGCGGCTGCGACGGTGCGCAGAGCGTGCCAGAGAGGATCTAGGACTCGTCCGAGGTCAGGGGCAGCAGTCAAGAGTGCCAGGCTGCGACAGCACAGGAGTAGCCAAGAGGAGCTACCCCCGCCCAAGGCCAGGGGCGGCGGCCGGGAGGAGCAACCCCACATGTGAGGAGCAACCGCACATGCAAGGAGCAGTGGCTGCACGGGTGCCAGAGGGCCTAGAGGAGCTATTCCACGTTCAAGGTTGGGAGGGGCGGCAGTGAGGAGATATCCCTCGTCCAAGGTAAGGAGCAGCAGCTGCACTTTGCTGGAGCAGCTGTGAAGAGATATCCCACGACCAATGTAAGAGAAACCCAAGTAAGACGGTAGATGTTGCAAGAGGGCATCAGAGGGCAGACACACTGAAACCATAATCACAGAAAACTAGTAATCTAATCACACTAAGACCACAGCCTTGTCTACCTCAATGAAACTAAGCCATGCCTGCAGGGGAACCCAAGATGGGCGGGTCATGGTGGAGAGTTCTGACAGAATGTGGTCCACTGGAGAATTGAGGCTTTTGAACTGTGATGTCAGAGAAGACTCTTGAGAGTCCTTTAGACTGCAAGGAGATCCAACCAGCCCATTCTGAAGGAGATCAGCCCTGGGATTTCTTTGGAGGGAATGATGCTAAAGCTGAAACTCCAGTACTTTGGCCACCTCATGTGAAGAGTTGACTCATTGGAAAAGACCCTGATGCTGGGAGAGATTGGGGGCAGGAGGAGAAGGGGACGACAGAGGATGAGATGGCTGGATGGCATCACAGACTCGATGGACATGAGTCTGAGTGAACTCTGGGAGTTGGTGATGGACAGGGAGGCCTGGCATGCTGCGATTCATGGGGTCACAAAGAGTCGGACACAACTGAGCAACTGAACTTAACTGATTGGCACTCTGATCTTGGATGTCCCAGCCTCCAGAACTATTAGAAATAAATGTTTGTTTAAGCCACCCAGCCTGTTATATTTTTGTGACAGCTCAAAATTCTATTACAAGTAGTGAGAAAATGAAGCAATTTTAAGAAAAAAAAGAGTTACATTTAAGTAAGAGTTGATATGCTATACAGAATTTTTCTAAAAATATAGGGACTGCATTTCCTAGAGACCGTGTTAAATAGCCTGGAGTCTGTTTAGCTCTTTTTTCTTTCACCAGAACTTCAGAAGTCACATATTTGGATGTCATAGCTGCAAGGTGGAAGCAGACTGTTTCCCTGATGTCCTCTTTGTAGTAGTTTCCCAGTCCACATGAGCCTGGGCTGTAAGCAAGAAAACATCTTTAAACAACAGGCATTTCAGAATTTATTTACCACAATACAGCTGAGCTTAGCCTAACTAATACATCAAGATGGAACTAAACTACTAGACAAGAGGAATGTATAAGGAGAGAAGTTAATTCTAAAGCCTGTGTTTTGTTGGGAAAACAGTAGCTATACTGACTAACTATGCATATTTAAGACAAATATGATATGAATATAATTTCAAAGAATTACAGGGAAAATGGAAAATAAAGAGAACTCAATCAGTTACACTTAAATATTTAAGGTGAAATAGCATGATATCTGTGATTTTGTTTAAAATTCTAAAAAAAGAGAGAGAGAGAAAGGTTAAATAAATTGTGGCAAAACTGATAATTTCCACATGTATGTGAGAATATATAGGAATTTATCATACTATTTTCCTACTTTTATATATACTAGACTTTTTTTAGATAACAAGTTTTTCCTTAAAGGCCAGCAAAATGGTGGAGCTGGCCTGGGAACAGCACACACTGAGGATGACAGAACGACAAATGAAGGGAATCAGGTAAGTTGATGAAATCATCAAGCTGCTAATTCAACAAATAAGCAGCCTTAATATGTTCAAACATGTCCTTGAAAAGGAGATACCAAACAGGATTAAATGTGAAAGATTTTGTTAAGAAAGGGGAGGATGTGGGAAAGGCCAGAAGAGCCATTCAATTGCAATACAAGTCTGACTCTTGAGGGAAGAAGATTTGGATGGAAGTGTGCAAGGCGGTCTGGGGATCCACAAGCCAAATCCAGCTATCAGAGGAGTCCAGTGTCTCCCAGAATCGGGTTGCCTAAGCCTCAATGCCACACTCAGACATTGGTGGGGAGCAGCCTGTGGGAAGCATGGCTTCCATGAACATGAAGCAATGATTCTCAGAGACCAGCAGCTAAGTTTCTTGATTGATCACACTCTCTGTAGTTAGAAGTCTGTAAGGTACATTCTTATGGCTCTCATTCCTTATTCCTCTACCCCTCTTTTCTGGGGACTTTTTTCTACATAAAGTAGTAAAGTTCCTAACTATTTAAGCCAAAAGCATCCTGATTTACTACAAAGTATTCATAGCCACCATATAATGATAAAATGACCAGGTCACAAGAAGATTATCATAATTTCAAACTTGCATTTGCCTAATGGCATGACATCTAATATACAAAGGAATTGCTGCCAGATGTAGGTAACATTAATGAATTCACATTGAGAGTTCAATCTTTTAATATCTCTTTCAGTAATTTATACTTTAATTAAACATAATATTAGTAAAAAAAAAATAGGAGAATTAAACATAATAATTAACAAACTCAAAGCAATCAAAAAGATTCATTTATTTTATGTGCACAGAAAAGACAAAAAATAAGGATTTAATAGCAAGAATCAATGAATAGCAAATAATCAATGTGCATTTTTGGTACAAGTATTTGGTGCAATAGGTAGGAGAAAGACTACTCTTCCACTCTGTTAATGAAGTGTAGTTTATTCAGTATTTTCTTTTCTTTAATTATTATTTTATTTTTTTTATTTTAATTGGAGGCTAATTGATTTACAATATTGTGTTGGTTTTGCCATACATCAACATGAATCCACCATGGGTGTACACGTGTTCCCCATCCTGAACCCCCCTCCCACCTCCCTCCCCATCCCATCCCTCAGGGTCATCCCAGTGCACTGGCCCTGAGCACCGTGTCTCATGCATCAAACCTGGACTGGTGATCTGTTTCACATATGATAATATACATGTTTCCATGCTATTCTCTCAAATCATCCCACCCTCACCTTCTCCCACAGAGTCCAAAGTCTGTTCTTTACATCTGTGTCTCTTTTGCTGTCTCGCATATACAGTCATCGTTACTATCTTTATAAATTCCATATATATGTGTTAATATACTGTATTTGGTATTTTTCTTTCTGACTTACTTCACTCTGTATAATCGGCTCCAGTTTCATCTACCTCATTAGAACTGATTCAAATGCATTCTCTTTAATAGCTGAGTAATCTTCCATTGTGTATATGTACCACTGCTTTCTTATCCATTCATCTGCTGATGGACATCTAGGTTGCTTCCATGTCCTGGCTATTGTAAACAGTGCTGCAATGAACATTGGAGTACATGTGTCTCTTTCAGTTCTGGTTTCCTCAGTGTGTATGCCCAGCAGTGGGATTGCTAGGTCTGTGGCAGTTCTATTTCCAGTTTTTTAGGGAATCTCCACCCTGTTCTCCATAGTGGCTGTACTAGTTTGCATTCCCACCAAGTGTAGGAGGGTTCCCTTTTCTCCACACTCTCTCCAGCATTTATTGTTTGTAGACTTTTTGAAAGCAGCCATTCTGAAGGGCGTGACATGGTACCTTATTGTGGTTTTGATTTGCATTACTCTGATAATGAGGGATGTTGAGCATCCTTTCATGTGTTTGTTAGCCATCTGTATGTCTTCTTTGGAGAAATGTCTGTTTAGTTCTTTGGCCCACTTTTTGATTGAGTCACTTATTTTTCTGGAATTGAGCAGCAGGAGTTGCTTTTATATTTTTGAGATTAATTCTTTGTCAGTTGCTTCGTTTGCTATTATTTTCTCCCATTCTGAAAGCTGTCTTTTCACCTTGCTTATAGTTTCCTTCGTTGTGCAAAAGCTTTTAAGTTTAATTAGGTCCCATTTTTTTTACTTTGCTTTTATTTCCATTACTCTGGGAGGGGGATCATAGAGGATCCTGCTGTGATTTACATCAGAGAGTGTTTTGCCTATGTTCTCCTCTAGGAATTTTATAGTTTCTGGTCTTACATTTAGATCTTTAATCCATTTTGAGTTTATTTTTGTGTATGGTGTTAGAAAGTGTTCTAGTTTCATTCTTTTACAAGTGGTTGACCGGTTTTCACAGCACCAGTTGTTGAAGAGATTGTCTTTTCTCCATTGTATATTCTTGCCTCCTTTGTCAAAGATAAGGTGTCCATTAGTACATGAATTTATCTCTGGGCTTCCTATTTTGTTCCATTGATCTATGTTTCTGTCTTTGTGCCAGTGCCATACTGTCTTAATGACTAGCTTTGTAGTATAGGCTGAAGTCAGGCAGGTTGATTTCTCCAGTTCCAGTCTTCTTTCTCAAGATTGCTCTGGCTACTAGAGGTTTTTTGTATTTCCATACAAACTGAGAAATTATTTGTTCTAGTTCTTTGAAAATTACTGTTGGTAGCTTGATAGGGTTTCATTGAATCTATAGATTGATTTGGGTAGTATACTCATTTTCACTATGTTGATTCTTCCAATCCATGAACATGGTATATTTATCCATCTATTTGTGTCATCTTTTATTTCTTTCATCAGTGTTTTACAGTTTTCTATACATAGGTTTTTTGTTTCTTTAGGTAGATTTATTCCTAAGTAATTTTTGTTGTTGTTGCTGCAATGGTGAGTGGAATTGTTTCTTTAATTTCTTTTTCTGTTTTCTCATTGTTAGTGTATAGGAATGCAAGGAATTTCTGTTTGTTAATTTTATATCCTGCAACTTTACTATATTCATTGATTAGCTCTAGTAATTTTCTGGTGGAGTCTTTAGGGTTTTCTATGTAGAGGATCATGTCATCTGCAGACAGTGAAGAGTTTTACTTCTTTTCCAATCTGGATTCCTTTTCTTTCTTTTTCTTCTCTGATTGCTGTGGCTAAAACTTCCAAAATTATGTTGAATAGTAGTGGTGAGAGTGGGCATCCTTGTCTTGTTCCTGACTTTAGGGAAAATGCTTTCAATTTTTCATCATTGAGGACAGTGTTTGCTGTGGGTTTATCATATATGGCTTTTGTTATATTGAGGTATGTTCCTTCTATGCCTGCTTTGTGGAGGGTTTTCATCATAAATGGATGTTGAATTTTGTCAAAGGCTTTCTCTGCATCTATTGAGATGATCATATGGTTTTTATCTTTCAGTTTGTTAATCTGGTGTATCACATTGATCGATTTGTGGATATTGAAGAATCCTTGCATCCCTGGGATGAAGCCCACTTGGTCATGATGTATGATCTTTTAATATGTTGTTGGATTCTGTTTGCTAGGATTTTGTTAAGATTTAGCATCCATGTTCATCAATGATATTGGCCTGTAGTTTCCTTTGTTAGTGTGGCATCTTTGTCTGGTTTTGATATTAGGGTGATGATTGCCTCATAAAATGAGTTTGGAAGTTTACCTTCCTGTGCAATTTTCTGGAAGAGTTTGAGTAGGGTAGGTGTTAGTTTTCTCTAATTTTTTGGTGGAATTCAGCTGTGAAGCCATCTAGTCCTGGGCTTTTGTTTCTTGGAAGATTTCTGATTACAGTTTAGTTTTCTGTGCTTGTGATGGGTCTGTTAAGATTTTCTGTTTCTTCCTGGTTCCATTTTGAAAAGTTATATTTTTATAAAAATTTGTCCATTTCTTCAGAGTTGTCAATTTTATGGGCATATAGTTGCTGATAGTAGTCTCTTATGATCCTTTGTATTTCTGTGTTGTCTGTTGTGATTTCTCCATTTTCATTTCTAATTTTGTTCCTTTTATTCTTCTCTCTTTTCTTCTTGATGAGTTTGGCTAATGATTTCTCTATTTTAGTTATCTTTTCAAAGAACCAGCTTTTAGCTTTGTTGATTTTTGCTATGATCTGCTTTGTTTCTTTTTCATTTATTTTTGCCCTAATTTTTATGATTTCTTTCCTTCTACTAACCCTGGGATATTAATTTCTTCTTTTTCTAGTTGCTTTAGGTGTAAAGTTAGGTTATTTGATTTTTCTCCTATTTGTTGAGGAAGGCGTATATTGCTATGAACCTTCCCCTTAGCACTGCTTTTACTGAATCCTATAGGTTTTGTGTTGTTGTGTTTTCATTTTCATTAGTTTCCATGCATATTTTAATTTCTTTTTTGATTTCCTCAGATTTGTTGGTTATTCAGAAGTGTAGTTTAGCCTTCATAGATGTTTGTATTTTTAATAGTTTTTTCTCTGTTCAGTTCAGTCACTCAGCCGTGTCTGACTCTTTGCAACCCCATGAATCTCAGGACGCCAGGCCTCCCTGTCCATCACCAACTCCCGGAGTTTACTCAAACTCATGTCCATTGAGTCGGTGATGCCATCCAGCCATCTCATCCCCTGTCGTCCCCTTCTCCTCCTACCCCCAATCCCTTCCAGCATCATGGTCTTTTCCAATGAGTCAACTCTTCACATGAGGTGGCCAAAGTATTGGAGTTTCAGCTGTATCATCAGTCTTTGAGAACCTCATGAACAGTATGAAAGGCAAAATGATAGGATACTGAAAGAGGAACTCCCCAGGTCGGTAAGTGCCCAATATGCTACTGGGCACCCAAAACAATGCCCAGTTTTGGGTGTGACTGGTTCAAACTCATGTCCATTGAGTCGGTGATGCCATCCAGCCATCTCATCCCCTGTCGTCCCCTTCTCCTCCTACCCCCAATCCCTTCCAGCATCATGGTCTTTTCCAATGAGTCAACTCTTCACATGAGGTGGCCAAAGTATTGGAGTTTCAGCTGTATCATCAGTCTTTGAGAACCTCATGAACAGTATGAAAAGGCAAAATGATAGGATACTGAAAGAGGAACTCCCCAGGTCGGTAAGTGCCCAATATGCTACTGGGCACCCAAAACAATGCCCAGTTTTGGGTGTGACTGGTAATAGAAGCAAGGTCTGATGCTGTAAAGAGCAAATTTGCACAGAAACCTGGAATGTTAGGTCCATGAATCAAGGCAAATTGAAAGTGGTCAAACAGGAGATGGCAAGAGTGAACTTCGACATTCTAGGAACCAGCAAACTAAAATGGACTGGAATGGGTGAATTTAACTCGGATGACCGTTATATCTACTACTGTGGGCAGAAATCCCTTAGAAGAAATGGAGTAGCCATGATGTTCAATAAAAGAGTCCAAAACGCAGTACTTAGATGCAACCTCAAAAATGACAGAATGATCTTTGTTCATTTCCAAGGCAAACCATTCAATATCACAGTGATCCAAGCCTATGCCCCAACCAGTAATGCTGGAAAAGCTGACATTGAATGGCTCTATGAAGACCTACAAGATCTTTTAGAACTCACACCCAAAAAAGATGTCCTTTTCATTATAGGGGAATGGAATGCAAAAGTAGGAAGTCAAGAAACACCTGGAGCAACAGGCAAATTTGACCTTGGTGTATGGAATGAAGCAGGGCAAAGACTAATAGAGTTTTGCCAAGAGAATGCACTGGTCATAGTAAACACCCTCTTCCAACAACACAAGAAAAGACTCTACACATGGACATCACCAGATGGTCAAATCCAAAATCAGATTGATTATATTCTTTGTAGCCAAAGATGGAGAAGCTCTATACAGTCAGCAAAAACAAGACTGGGAGCTGACTGTGGCTCAGATCATGAACTCGTTATTGCCAAATCCAGACTTAAATTGAAGAAAGTAGGGAAAACCACTAGACCATTCAGATATGACCTAAATCAAATCCCTTATGATTATACAATGGAACTGAGAAATAGATTTAAGGGACTAGATCTGATAGACAGAGTGCCTGATGATGAACTATGGACAGAGGTTCATGACATTGTACAGGAGACAGTGATAAAGACCATCTCCAAGAAAAAGAAATGCAGAAAAGCAAAATGGCTGTCTGAGGAGGCCTTACAAATAGCTGAGAAAAGAAGAGAAGTAAAAAGGAAAAGAGAAAAGGAAAGATATAAGCATCTGAATGCACAGTTCCAAAGAATAGCAAGAAGAGATAAGAAAGCCTTCCTCAGCAATCAATGCAAAGAAATAGAGAAAAACAACAGAATGGGAAAGACTAGAGATGTCTTCAAGAAAATTAGAGATACCAAGGGAACATTTCATGCAAAGATGGGCTCAATAAAGGACAGAAAACATATGGACCTAACAGAAGCAGAAGATATTAAGAAGAATACACAAAAAAACTGTACAAAAAAGATCTTCACAACCAAAATAATCATGATGGTGTGGTCACTCACCTAGAGCAAGACATCCTGGAATATGAAGTCAAGTGGGCCTTAGAAAATATCACTATGAACAAAGCTAGTGGAGGTGATGAAATTCCAGTTGAGCTATTTCAAATCCTGAAAGATGATGCTGTGAAAGTGCTGCACTCAATATGCCAGCGAATTTGGAAAACTCAGCAGTGGCCACAAGATTGGAGAAGGTCAGTTTTCATTCCAATCCCAAAGAAAGGCAATGTCAAAGAATGCTCAAACTACTGTGCAGTTGCACTCTTCTCACACGCTAGTAAAGTAATGCTCAAAATTCTCCAAGCCAGGCTTCAGTAATACATGAACCGTGAACTTCCTGATGTCCAAGCTGGTTTTAGAAAAGGCAGAGGAACCAGAGATCAAATTGCCAACATCCGCTGGATCATGGAAAAAGCAAGAGAGTTCCAGAAAAACATCTTTGTCTGCTTTATTGGCTATGCCAAAGCCTTTGACTGTGTGAATCACAATAAACTGGAAAATTCTGAAAGAGATGGGAATACCAGACTACCTAACCTGCCTCTTGAGAAACCTATATGCAGGTCAGGAAGCAAAATTTAGAACTGGACATGGAGCAACAGACTGGTTTCAAATAGGAAAAGCAGTACGTCAAGGCTGTATATTGTCACCCTGCTTATTTAACTTAATGCAGAGTACATCATGAGAAACGCTGGATTGGAAGAAGCACAAGCTGGAATCAAGATTGCCGGGAGAAATACCAATAATCTCAGATATGCAGATGACACCACCCTTACGGCAAAAAGTGAAGAGGAACTAAAGAGCCTCTTGATGAAAGTGAAAGAGGAGGGTGAAAATGATGGCCTAAAGCTCAACATTCAGAAAACTAAGATCATGGCCTCTGGTCCCATCACTTCATGGGAAATAGATTGGGAAACAGTCAAAACAGTGATACCCCTTATCCAAGGTAAGGAGTAGTGGCTGCGCTTTGCTGGAGCAGCCGTGAAGAGATACCCCACGACCAAGGTAAGAGAAACTCAAGTAAGATGGTACTGTACGGTGCGAGAGGGCATCAGAGAGCAGACACACTGAAACTATAATCATGGAAAACTAGCCAATCTGATCACATAGACCACGCCTTGTCTAACTCAATGAAACTAAGCCATGCAGTGTGGGGCCACACGAGATGTACGGGTCATGGTGTAGAAGTCTGACAGAATGTGGTCCACTGGAGAAGGGAATGGCAAACCACTTCAGTATTCTTGCCTTGAGAACTCCATAAACCCCTGTAGTTGACATCTAATCTTACCACACTGTGATCAGAAAAGATGCTTGAGATGATTTCAATTTTTTTGAATTTACCAAGGCGAGATTTATGGCCCACAATGTGATCTATCCTTGAGAAGCTTCCATGTGCACTTGAGCAAAAGGTGAAATTTATTGTTTTAGGGTGAAATGTCCTATAGATATCAATTAGGTCTAACTGATCCATTGTATCATTTAAAGTTTGTGTTTCCTTGTTAATTTTCTGTTTAGTTGATTTACCCATAGGTGTGAGTGGGGTATTAAAGTTTCCCACTATCATTGTGTTACTGTTAATTTCCCCTTTCATACTTGTTAGCATTTGCCTTACATATTGTGGTGCTCCTTTGTTGGGTGCATATATATTTATAATAGTTATATCTTCTTGGATTGATCCTTTGATCATTAGTAGTGTCCTTCTTTGTCTCTTTACATGGCCTTTATTTCAAAGGCTATTTTATCTGATATGAGTATTGCTACTCCTGCTTTCTTTTGGTCTCCATTTGCATGAAATATCTTTTTCCAGCCCTTCACTTTCAGTCTGTATGTGTCCCTAGGTTTGAGGTGGGTCTCTTGTAGACAGCATATATAGGGGTCTTGTTTTTGTATCCATTCAGCCAGTCTTTGTCTTTTGGTTTGGGCATTCAACCCATTTACATTTAAGGTAATTATTGATAAGTATGATCCTATTATCCTTTACTTTGTTGTTTGGGGTTTGAGTTTATACATCTTTTCTGTGTTTCCTGTCTAGAGAAGATCCTTTAGCATTTGTTGCAGAGCTGGTTTGCTGATGCTGAATTCTCTGGAAGAGATGGGAATATCAGACCACCTGACCTGCATCTTGACAAACCTATATGGTCAGGAAGCAACAGAACTGGACATGGAACAACAGACTGGTTTCAAATAGGAAAGGGGTATGTCAAGGCTGTATATTGTCACCCTGCTTACTTAACTTATATGCAGAGTACATCATGAGAAATGCTGGACTGGAAGAAGCACAGGCTGGAATCAAGATTGCTGGGAGAAATATCAATAACCTCAGGTATGCAGATGACACCACCCTTATGGCAGAAAGTGAAAAAGAACTAAAGAGCTTCTTGATGAAAGTGGAAGAGGAGAGTGAAAAATTTAGCTTAAAGCTCAACATTCAGAAAACAAAGATCATGGCATCTGGTCCCATCACTTCATGGCAAATAGATGGGGAAACAATGGAATCAGTGTCATACTTTATTTTGGGGGGCTCCAAAATCACTGCAGATGGTGACTGCAGCCATGAAATTAAAAGACGCTTACTCCTTGGAAGGAAAGTTATGACCAACCTAGACAGCATATTGAAAAGCAGAGGCATTATTGTGTCAACAAAGGTCCATCTAGTCAAGGCTATGGTTTTTCAAGTGGTCATGTATGGATGTGAGAGTTGGACTATAAAGATGCTGAGCACTGAAGAATTGATGCATTTCAATTGTGGTGTTGGAGAAGACTCATTAGAGTCCCTTGGACTGCCAGGAGATCCAACCAGTCCATCCTAAGGAAATCAGTTCTGAATATTCATTGGAAGGACTGATGCTGATGCTGAAACTCCAATACTTTGGCCAGCTGATGCAAAGAGGTGACTCGTTTGAAAAGACCTTGATGCTGGGAAAAATTGTGGGCAGGAAGAGAAGAGGGCAACAGAGGATGAGATGGTTGGATGGCATCACCAACTCAATGAACATGGATTTGGGGGACCTCTGGAAGTTGGTGATGGACAGGGAGTCCTGGCGTGCTGTAGTTCATGGGGTCGCAAAGAGTCAGACATGACTGAGCAACTGAACTGAACTGAATTCTCTCAGCTTTTGCTTATCTGTAAAGCTTTTGATTTCTCCTTCTTATTTGAATGAGATCCTTGCTGGGTATAGTAATCTGGGTTGTAGGGTTTTCTCTTTCATCACTTTAAGTGTGTCTTGCCATTCCCTTCTGGCTTGAAGAGTTTCTATTGAAAGATCAACTATTATCCCTATGGGAATCCCCTTGTGAGTTATTTGTTGTTTTTTCCTTGATGATTTTAATATTTGTTCTTTGTGTTTGATCTTTGTTAATTTGATTAATATGTGTCTTGGGGTGTTTTGTCTTGAGTTTATCCTGTTTGGGACTCTCTGGGTTTCTTGGACTTGCGTAACTATTTCCTTCCCCAGTTTAGGGAAGTTTTCAACTATTATCTCCTCAAGTATTTTCTCATGGCCTCTCTTTGTCTTCTTCTTCTGGGACTCCTATGATTCAAATGTTGGGGTGTTTAACATTGTCCCAGAGGTCTCTGAGGTTGTCCTCATTTCTTTTAAATCTTTTTTCCTCTCTGCTTCATTTGTTTCCACCATTCTATCCTATCTTCTCCCTCAGTTATTCTACTGTTGGTTCCCTCCAGAGTGCTTTTGATTTCAGTTATTGCATTATTCATTATTGATTTACTCTTTTTTAATTTCTTCTAGGTCCTTGTTAAACTTTTCTTGCATCTTCTCAGTCCTTGTCTCCAGACTATTTATCTGCAAATCCATTTTGTTTTCAAGATTTTGGATCATTTTTACTATCATTATTCTGAGTTCTTTTTCAGGTAGACATCCCATCTCCCCCTCTTTTGTTTGGTTTGGTGGGCTTTTATCATGTTCCTTTACCTGCTGTATATTTCTCTGCCTTTTCATCTTGTTTAGGTCGCTGTGTTTGGGGTGGCCTTTCTGTATGCTGGAAATTTGTGGTTCCTCTTTATTGTGGAGGTTCCTCCCTGTCGGTGTGGTTGGACGAGTGGCTTGGCAAGGTTTCCTGGTTAGGGAAGCTTGCATCGGTGTTCTGGTGAGTGGATATGGACCTCTTCTCTCTGGAGTGCAATGAATTGCCCAGTAGTGAGTTCTGAGGTGTCTATGGGTTTGGTGTGACTTTTGGCCACCTGTATTTTTGTGCTCAGTGTTATGTTCCTGCATTGTTGGAGAATTAGCTTGGTATGTCTTTCCCTGAAACTTGTTGGCTCTTGGGTGGAGCTTGGTTTCAGTGTACATATGGAGACTTTCAGATAAGCTCTTGTCAATTAATCTTCCCTGGAGTCAGCAGTTTTCTGGTGTTCTCAAGTTTTGGATTTAAGCCTCCTGCCTCTGGCTTTCAGTCTTATTCTTACAGTAGCCTTAAGACTTCTCCATCCATACAGCATTGATGATAAAACATCTAGGTTAATGGTGAAAATATTCTCCACAGTGGGGGACACCCAGAGAGGTTCACAGAGTTACATGGAGAAGAGAAGAGGGAGGAGGGAGATAGAGGTGACCAGGAGGAGAAGAGGGGGAATCAAAAGGGGAGGGAGAATCTAGCCAGTAATCAATTCCCTATTTGCTCGCCACAGTCTGGAACACTCAGAGAGTTTCATGGAGTTCCACAAAGAGAAGAGAAGAGGAAGGAAGGAGATAGAGGTGACCAGGAGGAGAAGAAAGTGAAGTCACTCAGTTGTGTCCATTTCTTTTTCAGGTAGACATCCCATCTCCCCCTCTTTTGTTTGGTTTGGTGGGCTTTTATCATGTTCCTTTACCTGCTGTATATTTCTCTGCCTTTTCATCTTGTTTAGGTCGCTGTGTTTGGGGTGGCCTTTCTGTATGCTGGAAATTTGTGGTTCCTCTTTATTGTGGAGGTTCCTCCCTGTCGGTGTGGTTGGACGAGTGGCTTGGCAAGGTTTCCTGGTTAGGGAAGCTTGCATCGGTGTTCTGGTGAGTGGATATGGACCTCTTCTCTCTGGAGTGCAATGAATTGCCCAGTAGTGAGTTCTGAGGTGTCTATGGGTTTGGTGTGACTTTTGGCCACCTGTATTTTTGTGCTCAGTGTTATGTTCCTGCATTGTTGGAGAATTAGCTTGGTATGTCTTTCCCTGAAACTTGTTGGCTCTTGGGTGGAGCTTGGTTTCAGTGTACATATGGAGACTTTCAGATAAGCTCTTGTCAATTAATCTTCCCTGGAGTCAGCAGTTTTCTGGTGTTCTCAAGTTTTGGATTTAAGCCTCCTGCCTCTGGCTTTCAGTCTTATTCTTACAGTAGCCTTAAGACTTCTCCATCCATACAGCATTGATGATAAAACATCTAGGTTAATGGTGAAATATTCTCCACAGTGGGGGACACCCAGAGAGGTTCACAGAGTTACATGGAGAAGAGAAGAGGGAGGAGGGAGATAGAGGTGACCAGGAGGAGAAGAGGGGGAATCAAAAGGGGAGGGAGAATCTAGCCAGTAATCAATTCCCTATTTGCTCGCCACAGTCTGGAACACTCAGAGAGTTTCATGGAGTTCCACAAAGAGAAGAGAAGAGGAAGGAAGGAGATAGAGGTGACCAGGAGGAGAAGAAAGTGAAGTCACTCAGTTGTGTCCAACTCTGCGACCCCGTGGACTGTAGCCCACCAGGCTCCTCCATCCATGGGATTCTCCAGGCAAGAATACTGGAGTGGGTTGCCATTTCCTTCTCCAGGGGATCTTCTCAACCCAGGAATCAAACCCACGTCTCCCACATCATAGGCAGACGCTTTAACCTCTGAGCCACCAGGGAAGCAAACGGGAAGTCAAAAGGAGAGAGACCAATCTAGCCAGTGATCAGTTCCCTACGTGTTCTCCACAGCCTGGAATACCCAAAGAGAGTCACAGGGTTAAGTAGAGAAGAGAAGGGGAAGGGAGGAGATTGAGGTGATCTGGGGGAGAAAAGGGAGTGTTAAAAGGGGAGAGAACAATTAAGCCAGTAATCACACTCCTAAGTAAAAATGGGTACTGAAGATTGGATTCTTAAAGGTACAAAATTGATAACAAATACCAAAAAGCAAAGGTTAAAAATATAGAGGTTAGATTCTCAAAAATGCAATATTAAAAAAAAAATCACAAAATTTATTTTAAAATATAGATGAAATTTGCTTTAAAAATAGGGTCTTTTGCAAGGTAATAGTAGGTTTTAAAAATGAAAATTAAAGGAATAATAAAGAACTTAAAAATTAAAAAACGATAATAGTAAAATATACCTAGGAATTTCTCTGGAGCTGTTGAGGGCAGTGTGGGGTCAGTTCAGTTTCAGATAGTTCCTTGTTCAAGCTTATACTTCTTCTCAAGGTCTATAGGTCCCTTGCAATGTAGTCAATGCTACTACAGGGTTTTAATATATGGTACCTGTCACTTCCAAAGCGGTTCCCTCTTCTTTATTTATTTTGGCTTCCTCTGTTTTCAAGTCTCTTCAGTATCTAACTTCGGCCCTGGCACAAGGGGGTGAAGCTGGTCATTTATTTAGGCTCACTTGCTCAATTGTGCTTCAGGGAGGAAGGAACACTGCAAACAAATATCACTGCTGTGTGTGGGGAGTGCTCCCAGTGTCTGGGCCACACTGGGTTTGCCCCCACTCATGGTGTGTGTGCTTTCCCAGTCTACACTGCTCAGGCTCCAGGTTGCTCTGCAGGGGAACAGTCTAAAGTGGACCCTGGGTTGCGTGCACTTCCCAGATCTAAGCCACTCAGGTTCGGGGTTGTCGGGTATCCCACAAAGGCACAGACTCAGTTGGGCCTGCGTTTTGTGCTCTTTCCCAGGTCCGAGGAGCTCAGGTGATCAGATGCTTGGCGAGCGCACTCTCCCCAGGGTGGGGGACGGGGGGAGTGCGTCTTATCACCTCCCTGGTGCCGGCTGCTTGGTTTCCTGGGTGCACAGCAGGAGCGCCATCTTGGGTGTGCCGTGTGTCTCTTCTGGGGCGCTGATCTCTGGCTGCAGCCCTCCTAGTGGATATCAACTGTCCAGGATCCCAGGAAGACTTGAGCAACTGGGAGCCTCCTGGCAGTTTGGTAGAGGATGCCCTCTCTGGGGTCGAGTTTGCCCCTTGCCTTCTGGCTCTGGCTATCGCCCACCCGCCTCCCTGCCTCCGGCAGTAGATGGGCCGGTCCACAACCGGCTAGCTCTCTGGTATTTGCTCAGTCCTTTGTCCTGTGAGCGGGAAGGCAGTACCTTAGGTTAGAGTTTTTCACGGAAAAGTTCTCTCTCCCTCTCTCTGGCTATCCCACAGTTTGGGTTGCTCTCTCTCTCTCTCTCTATCTGGCTATCCCACAGTTTGGGTTGCTGTCTCACGTCAGCTCCCTCAGATTGCCCTCAGGGCATTCAGGCCTGGTCCTTACCCTGAGCAATGAGCCCGCGCCTCCCTGTTCAACCCCTGCTTGCTGGAGGTGGAGGCGAGCATCTGGGCTAGTTCTTCACTGGGATTTGCGGTTAGGCGCCTAATCTGTGGGTTTTACTTATTTTTTCCTCCCAGTTATGTTGCCCTCTGAAATTCCAGAACTCCCTACAGACCTGCCAGTGAGAGGGTTTCCTGGTGTTTGGAAACTTCTCCTCTTTTACGACTCCCTCCCCAGGATGGGTTTCTATCCCTAACCCTTTTGTCTCTCTTTTTATCTTTTATATTTTGTCCTATCTCCTTCTGAAGACAATGGGCTGCCTTTCTGGGTTCCTGGTGTCCTCTACCAGCGTTCAGAAGTTGTTTTGTGGTATTTGCTCAGAGTTCAAATGATCTTTTGATGAATTTGTGGGGGAGAAAGTGGTCTCCCCATCTATATCTTTGCCATCTTAGGATCGCCCCTGTTCAGTTTTTTCAAAGGGCATATTGGCAAATACCAATCAAAATATACACTACATATACTTTTTTCCAAAGGAACACGTGCATATGGAAGTCTACAAAATAATTTGGCAGTGTTTGTGCTGAAAAGCCAAAATCCCACCATCCCAATCCCAACTTTATCCACATCCCATCCTGACCTAGGCAAGCTCTTAATTGTTCCTGTTTTTATTTCCATTACCCACATAGTTTTTATTTCCATGACTCTAGACAATAAGCTATCCCACTCTTCTTGATTTATCAACATTATTAAACTATCTATTGGCTTTCCTGATAGTTCAATTGGTAAAGAATCCACCTGCAATGCAGGAGACCCCAGTTCCATTCCTAGGTCAAGAAGATCAGCTGGAGAAGGGATAAGCTACCCACTCCAGTGTTCTTGGGCTTCTCTTGTGGCTCAGCTGGTAAAGAATCTGCCTGCAATGTGGGAGACCTGGATTTGATCCCTGGGTTGGGAAGATCCCCTGGTGAAGGGAAAGGCTACCCACTCCAGTATTCTGGCCTGGAGAATTCCATGGACTCTATAGTCCATGGGGCCAATAGAGTCAGACACGACTGAGCAACTTTCACTTTCATTAGCTACATAATTCAGAAAATGAAAATTTTCTCATTTATTATTTTTCCTATTTTTAAAAATAGCCTGCAAGGATATACAGATATAGATACAGGTAGAGACAGAGATAGAAAGATAAACAGATAGATATAGAGATACAGAGATTGGTAAACCTCTGTGATAGAATCTAATTATCACACATCTTACTTAAACCTTATTATTCCATTAACTTTAGACATTAGCCTTTGAGCTTCACTTTGAGCCTCCTTACCCATTCCCCACTTTTCCTTACCCTCAGTATACCCCAGCCTCCATAGGTGCACTTGTACTTTAATATCATCAAGATGTTTAACTCTTACATTTTTTGAAAGGTAATAAAAAGCCAAGGCTTTAATGCTTTCACCACAGAGATGCTCCAAAAATTAGCTTCTAAAAGATAGGAAGCTGCCTGCAGAATTAGGGAAGATGAGAACATAAGAGGAAAAGCACTGGCATCACAGGACCTGGCTTCTAAAACCACCTCTGTCTCTAACTAACCATTGCTCACGGTCCTGGAGAAGTCACTTCTGCAGTCCCATTTTTTCAACTGCAAAATGAAGGATCTGGCCTAGGCTGATAGTCTAGAATCTTTCAGCAATGTAAGGAAAAATGAAAATAAAATAGTATTGCTTGATTCAGATGCCAAAGAGGAAAAGTACACCCATAACTTAGAAAATAAGTTGAGGCTAAAGTAAGGAGTATATCAACAGGACCTTTATTCATATCACTGGAGTTTGATGCATTTCAGCTCCAGTGGTATGCAGAGATGGCATATTTATTCCACTCTTTCAGTTAGAAAAATTAAAATGCAAATATATGGAAATTATGGACATTATAAATGAGAACAAGAAAGAAAAATAAAATCCTGATTACGGGTTGGATGAAAGGACACTATCAGAATCCTGAAATGAAATCCAAATATCCATGCTTAGAGAACCACAACCAATATAAATCCCTGTTCTCGCCCCTCATTTCCAAGTCGCCACCTGGAGTCTCTTCCATCAGTTAGTGCTCAGTGCTCCTGGCTGCATTCTCTCATGTATGTAGGAGGCACAGAATCTCAATCCACGAAACTCAACTATGCCAAAATGCAACTTTGTTTGCTATATATGACCTGACTTTCTATCTCAAACTTTCCATTCCCACTTTTGGCAGAAACTTGAATTTAACACTTCTGGGTAAAAATCAATCAAGTCGGTTTTCGTAACTCTTATCCTCAGGGTTGCAGTTAAGTTCCAAGCACAAAGAACGGGCAAAGACTGTGTGTAGTGCTTAGCATCAGAGCCTGGGAAATGACCAACATCTACTGAAGCGTCCTGGACCATGCTAGTCACTGATCGGCGCCTATCTCCCACTGCCGTGTGCAGAGCCCCGCACAGCCTGTGTGGTCCCTGGCCAGCCACGCTCTCTAACGCCATCACCACATCAGCCAGGCTGCACACTCCTCTTTCCACTGAGAGGCTCCCCCACATCCTGGGGCCTCCTTCAGTTCTTCCTCTGGCCCTGTCAGCGAGTTGTGGAAAAGGTCTAGAAGTTCTCCTCTGCCCATCTCAGACGGTAAGAAGCCTGATAGCTCTGTCAGACCCTGCCTGTCTGGACTCAGCTGTCAGCACTTCAGTTCTCCTGCTCTTGCCACACAGTCAGGAGTCCTGGGTACTCTTTGACTTGTCTTTCCTGATCCCTCAGTATGAAGGACAGGTCTTCCCAGATCTTGGGTCACACATTCTCTCACACCTCGGCCCTTCGCCAGGGAAGGTGCCCAATGCCACATCCAGCCCTCTTTACTCCCTTCTGGTTTGCCAACATCTTCAATGTACAGGTGAAATAAGCAAGGCCCAGAGAGGTTAGCACACAGGCCTTGACCACACAGCTTATCATCTCCTTTGATTCCAGTTTCCTCACTTACTTACTTCTCTGTTTGTTAAATAAACTTTTGCTGAGTTCCACAATTGCCATTCATCAAGAATAAAATGATAGCACTGCCTTTGAACGCTCACATTCTAGTGAAGGATGTAACCGTTGTAAACAGATAATGATGATACACTTAAATAATTGGCCAGACAGATATATGAACAAGTGACATGACGGCTACAGTGGGAGCTCTCTGGTTAGTTCCCTACCAGAAATCCCACCCATCCTGACACTTTTTCTTCTGATAGGAAACAAAGACAATTAACAGATAGATCACTAGCTATTATTCTCTAAGCAGTCAGTAAAATCACAACAACTTTTCCCAGAAAATGGACTGCATATATTCAACAAGTGGAGGAAATAGTATTGCCTAAATATCGCTTACTTGTCCTTTTTCTCTGTTTCTTGTCTCTGAATTCCTAAAAGAAATTCATTTCTTCTCCTAAAGTTTTTGTATAGAAATCTTACAATTCTATAGAAGGATAAATAGAAAACTGTCCTACAATATCCAAAAACATTCAAGTGCAAAGTGATAGATCACCCTGGACCCACATTTCTGCCATGAGCAAAAGAATGAAAAAGTCAGGACCCCACTCCATCCTCAGTGTGAAAGAACAGCCCAGTTAGCTCTGCAGACATTTCAGCATTCGGCATTGCAAAGTCTCTCTCCAGCAGTTCTGGGGCCCAGAATAGTTCAGACAGTGGGCAGAGGCAGAGCAGTGAGTACTTTGACATCACTTGGTACAGGTCCCAGTTGCTTGGAATTTCTGACTCACTAAAATTGGAATATTTAAAGTATAGTCTATCCCAGAGAAGGAAGACAGCCAAGCAAACAGTGGTCCAGAAGGAGAAAGCTGCTCTCATCAGATAAAGGGTGAGCCAGTGAGCAGACCAGTAAGCTGGACGTGAAATAGTAGTGGAGGGAGCATTGTCAGAGGAGAAGCAGGCAGCTTAGTTTCACCAACTCTGAAAAGCAGCTCTAGATGTGGAAGGCAGTGGGTGGCTGTTGTTAACAGAAGCCATGGGGCAGTCAAAGGAGAAAAATAAAGCTGCTGGCAGGAAAGTTAAGAAACTATGCCAGGCAGAGTCCCAAACCAAGCCCGATTACAGCTAAGAAGCAGGTACACCCTGGGACACCCTCAAGAAGGAAGAAAGAATGAATAAATCAAATAACTGCAACTAGTTATGGACACTTCTATGGCCCCAAAAGATATAGGGACACTTCCCAGTTAGTTACTGAAAGAGTGGCTGTTAATTGTGCTTCAGTAAAGGAGATATAAGGCCTCCCTGGTGGCTCAGTGGTAAAGAATCCTCCTGCCAATACAGGAGACATGGGTTTGATCCCTGATCCAGGAAGATCCCACATGCCATGGAGCAACTAAACTCGTGTGTCACAACTACTGAGCCTGTGCTCTAGAGCCTGGGAGCTGCAACTACTGAAGCCCACTGTGCTCTAGAGCCCATGCTCTGCAATAAGATAAGCCACTTCAATGAGAACCCTACGCACGGCAACTAGAGAGTGGTGCCTGGTGGTGCCCACGCAGCAGGGAAGACTCAGAGCAGACAAAAATAAATAAATAAATAAATAATTTAAAAAGGAAAAGGAGATGTGGATATAAATAAAGACTAGATTTGGACAGTTGAGGAAAAGGCCGAGAAAAACAGAGAAAATGATTGCAGCGAACAAGAGGCACAGAGCCAAAGAGAGAAGCTATGTGCTATAGAGGGAAGGACTTGTGTAGGAACTGCTTCAGAGAAGTGGCCACATTTGAAAGGCATCAAGGTGGAAAGGATGAAAAGAGAGAATGGTGGGAAAACCAAGAAAAGGGAAAAGCACAGAAAATAAGCTTCATGGGTTCCTATGACTACAGAAGGGACCCAAAGGAAACAGCCTAGAACCAAGGGAAAAATTGGAAGGTAGGGAAAGAAAAGATGTCCCGGATGAAATGAACAGAGGCACCTACAGGAAGCCCCAAAAGTCATAACTAGAGAAATAGCTAAAACTGGAATGTGCTTATAGATTTGAAATCTGAGAAGACAGGGAGAGTTGTAAACACCTAGTATTTTAGCTTTTATTTATCATGTCAGTGACAGTCAAATCAGATCACAGACGTAAACAAGCCACAAAAGTATACACAGGGGTTTACAGTTTTATGTTACTGTTTTGAGATATTATTAAGAATATGAATAAAACATATCCATTATCCAGAAAGCTACCAAAACATGAATGACGCAGGTAAACTCAAGAGCAGCCTTTGTTGTGCTTCTAGCACTTAGCACTAACACAAAGAAACCATTAGGATGAGCCAGACATGAGGTCATTCAGGAAGTCAGAAATGAAATGGCCCAAAGGATGGAAGGTCTACCCCTGGGTTAACAGCAGAAATTCAACTCTCATTCCCCAGGGGTATTTCATGCTCTCTATGCTTCTTTTTCAATACCTCATCCAGTTGCCCAAGGTAATCATAGCACTGAGTGCCAGACATGGCCAGCTGTCTCCCCAAAATATGTTTTCCCTTTTGTTCTTTACTCCATATTTCTCCCCAGATTTTAGCTTAATAAATGGCTGACCAGCTCAAGTGTACATTTCTCAGCTTCTCTTGCAGCTATCTGTGCCAAGTGATTATGTTCTGGTCAATGGGATCAGCAAGAAAGTGATACCTGCAACTTACAGGCTGTGTGTTCCACTTTATTCCCCTTTCCACTGGTCAGAATATGGTTATAATGATGAGAACCACAGTATCCATTTCAGACTGTAATTTGGAAAAAGTGCACTGAGGATAGCAAAGCAATAAGACAGGGGGAGACTGGATCCCCAATAGTATGGAGCCACCCTATCAGTTCTGTACTGCTTATATTCAGACTGCTTCATGAGAGAAAGTGAATTTATATCTTCTTTAAGCTACTATTATTTGGGCCTTTGTTAGCAGCCCTACCAATATCATAACTAAAATATCATATTTTATGTAATAAGCCTGAAGTTTTCAATCCACTTACTCAAATGTGCAAGAAATGCAAGTTAATTAGTCATTACGGCAACTTAACCTCTATTTCAAGCTCCATCTAATTTGATGGTGGAAAAAAGTCATCTCAATCAAATTAGAATTTTCTCAGCCAATCAAGGTTTTCTCCACTAATTTCGGGTTTCTTCACTCCTGGTCTTCTGAGAGTCTTTATATACAAAGAAGAACTTATGAACTTGGCCACAATAAAGACATGCTGGCATTTTTTAAGTTGTAAGTTGGCTAGATATCGAGATTTCTCTAGTCCTGAAGTTCACGGGACATCTATTTACAGGTTCCCATACATGGAAGGCTCTGCCATGTATACTGGCCTTTTCTCAGCTATGTCGAGATTACTGGCACCCACTTGGGAAAATGACATCTTACTGTTCCCACACCCCATTCAGGGTGCCTCATCCAGTGTTTTCCTTCAGGGCCCTCTGCCTCGGCAGCCTATTGTGGATGCCTGATCCCTGCTCTTGCATGTTATAATAGCTATGAAAAAGGAAGCCGGGCATAGCCCCTTCTATTCTTAGATTCGTAAACTTTCCTAGTCTTTTTCTTACCACCTTCTCCAACAATTTTTAATATTTTAAATTTTTTAAAAAAATTTTTGATAACTGCTGTGACAGCCCACCCTAGAGGAATTGAGCCCTAATATTATTACTGCATTTTTGGCAAAACAATATCCTATTCAGATTTTCAACACTTACAATTCACCAACCACAGTTCAGTGGGCTTAACAATATATTTATGCTTAGTTAAGCCTTTCCTCTGACATCTTATATTCAGTATAATTCAATTATGTGTGACCAAATCTCTGCATAATATTTTTTGGCTCCCCCGAATACCAAGTTAATATCCTTATCTCCATGAATGTCAGGCTTGGTTATGTGTATTTGTTAGGGGTTGAAAAGGTAGGAACTTTACATTTTCATGAATTCATCTCAAGTTTCATCTGTTTTTCCACATGGGCCAGGATCATAAGCATGGTGTATTAAGTGATACTAAAGAGAAAATGACTAGGGACAGTCAGCTGCTTGACCACCTCCACGGTGGTGACCTTTCCCTCTGCTCTACCTGGGCTCCTGCCATGGTTATGCCCTGAATTATGTCATCACTGGCAACTGCCCTTCCTTCCTAATCCCACTTTCAAGTCTGCCACTTCTAACCATGGCCCTTACTGGTCCAGAAGATTTTCTCAAGAACTCCTTCTAATTTCTTAATGACCTCAAAACCACGTTTTCACTGTCCATTAGCTAATTACCCATTAGCTTCCCTTTTGTTCTCATCCATCCTTGATTCTAGGGCCCATCATAATAATCCCTTCCTTGCTAATACCCTCAATGCCCTGGCTGCTCTCTATCTGTCATCCTCGCCTGGGAAAACCCTAGTCCTCCATAAGTTACCTTTTATCTTTTTAGTGTCTTTAGCTGAGGAGCTGTATAGTGCCAGCTTAAGTTAATAACTAAGTCCATTCACTCATTCATTCATTTATTAAATATTTCTCTAGCATCTACTATTTACCAGGCCATTCAGACAACACGGAGACAGACAAGGAACTTGCTTTCTAGAGCCTATATCCTAATCGACATGGCTTGCTTGAAGTTTATGAACTCAAATGGGCTCTTATGAAAGGTCAGCAACTTTATGACCACTTTTTTGTATGCCTGCTTTCCCACTGTGTGATTTGATCATTTTATATCTCTGCTTTCTTTCAAATCACCCATTCTCCCTGTTCTATCCGTATCCTCACCTTATGATCTTGCCTCATTCTTCACTGACAAAAAATAGACAAATTAATATCCACAGGCCTCATCTTATACTGAAATTTGTCTTCCTTTCTGTTAACAAAGGAGGTTTTTCTCCTTCTCTCAAAACCAATCCCTATCCCTATGCTCTGGATCAAGGGCTTTTTCTTCCCTTATTAACTCTCTGGAAGAATAGTCCCATGACACATAAACATCCCCTCTTGAAATCCAACTTTTAAAAGTCCTCCTTTTTCCATGACTTCAACAAAACTAAATTATCCAAAAAGATATCTATAAATACAATGTCAATTTACTCATTCCCATGCACTTTTCAATCCATTCTAATATAATGCCAACACAGCACCACCCAATTCAACCCCACCCCTCTGCTGGTGGCTCTTACCCCAGTCACCAACTCCTTCTCCATGTTGCCCAACAAACCATCTTCATCCTACTAGACCTCATGTCAGCATTCAGCTGAGTTGATAATTCTCTCCTCCTTGAAATACTCTTTCATCTCCTGGTTTCTATGCTTGCCAGGATTTCCCCTGCCATGTTAATCACTCCTTTTCAATTTCCTTTGCAGCTCTTTACCTGAGCTCTAAAGCATTGGTTCTCTCTAGGCTTTTCTCTTCCCACACATTTCCTAGGTGATCTTCTCCTTAATGTAGCTTGAAAGAAAATGAAAGTGTTAGTTGCTTAGTCTTGTCCAACTCTTTGCAACCCCATGGATTGTAAACCACCAGGCTTCTCTGTCTATGGAATTCTCCAGGCAAGAACACTGGAGTGGGTTCCCATTCCCTTCTTAAAACACTGTTTTAAGTGACATATATATATATATATATATATATGTCAGAAACTCTCAAATTTATACCTCAGACCTCTCCTTTGCTCTCCAGACTCACATATCCAACTGCCCAAGGGGAGTTTAATCCCTCCACAAGTCCTGCCTATTCTAATACATAGATGGAGACACAGATTGTTTGACTCAATTCCTTTTTCTCCATCTCCACTGCCCCCACACCAAGGCCAAGATAAAACCACAACTATAATCTCCTGTCTCCATTTTATATTCTTTTTAATATTTATTTTTTTAATTTTTCATTGTACCAGGTCTTAGTTGTGACGTGTGGGATCTACTTTCCCAACCAGGGCCCTTGACTTGGGAGCACAGAGTCTTAGCCACTGGATCACTAGGGAAGTCCCATCCAGGCTGCTATTCTTGACCCTCCCTTTCCCCCACTTTTTTCACTCAGATGCCAAAGCAGTCCTAAAATATAAGTGATGTATTTTTTTCTCCTACTCAAACAAATCCTTTAATGGCTTCCTTTTTGTGGGATACAAATTTACACTCTTTAACATTGCCTGTAGGCCCCTGCATGACCTGGCCTGACCCATCTTGAACTTCATCACTTGTCTTTGTATATGCTGTTCCCTCCAGCTGAAATGCCCTTCCCCTTATTCTTTACGTGCCTAGTTCCTTCTACTCTTTCTCAAGTATAAAGCAGTTTTCCCCCACTCTATTGACATGACTTCCAGTTGGTTTCCTTCATAGTGAAGTCACTCAGTCGTGTCTGACTCTTTGTGACCCCATGGACTGCAGCCCACCAGGCTCCTCAATCCATGGGACTTTCTAGGCATGAATACTGGAGTGGGTTGCCATTTCCTCCTCCAGGGGATCTTTCCAACCTAGGGATAGAACCCGGGTCTCCCGCATTATAGATGGACGCTTTACCATCTGAGCTATGAGGGAAGCCTGGTTTCCTTCATAGTACTTATTATAATTTATAGTTATTTTTAATAATGCAGCTATTTTCTTCAGTCAGCAGCTTAGTCACTCAGTAATGTCTGACTCTTTGCGACCCCCTGGACTGCAGCATACCAGGCTTCCATGTCCATCAGCAACTCCTGGAGCTTGCTCAAACTCATGTCTGAGTCAGTGGTGACATCCAACCATCTCATCCTCTGTGGTCCCCTTCTCCTTCTGCCTTCAATCTTTCCCAGCATCAGGATCTTTTCAAATGAGTCACCTCTTTGCATCAGGTGGCCAAAGTATTGGAGTTTCAGCTTCAGCATCAGTCCTTCCAATGAATATTCAGGACTGATTTCCTTTAGGATGGACTGGTTGGATCTCTTTGCAGTCCAAGGGACTCTCAAGATTGAGTCTTCTCCAACACCACAGTTCAAAAGCATTAAGTCTTTGGTGCTCAGCTTTCTTTCTAGTCCAATTCTCACATCCATACATGACCACTTGAAAAACCATAGCCTTGACTAGATGGACCTTTGTTGGCAAAATAATGTCTGTGCTTTTTAATATGCTATCTAGGTTGGTCATAACTTTTCTTCCAAGGAGTAAGCATCTTTTAATTTCATGGCTGCAGTCACCATCTGCAGTGATTTTGGAGCCCCCAAAATACAGCCTCTCACTGTTTCCATTGTTTCCCCATCTATTTGCCATGAGGACCGGATGCCATGATCTTATTTTCTGAATGTTGAGTTTTAAGCCAACTTTTTCACTCTCCTCTTTCACTTTCATCAAGAGGCTCTTTAGTTCAACTTTGCTTTCTGCCACAATGGTGGTGTCATCTGTGTATCTGAGGTTATTGATATTTCTTCAGTGTTTTCTTCAGTGTTTGCCTATATTTCCCATTCAGATGCTAACTCCATGAAAGTAGGTATACTTTTGCCTTGTTCATCATGGTATTTCTAGCATCTGAACCAATGCTTGACACCAACTCAAAATTAAATTAGACATTTGCAGGATGAATGAATAAAAGAATGAGTGAATGAAGTAAGGAAGTTATAAGGGTGGATGTACCATTTCCATAACTATTAAAGTCATCATGTGGCAGGAGCCCAATAACTTACAAATCCTAGCTGTTTCTCTCTGTTCTTTTATAAGAAGAGCTTTTCATCCAACCTTTGAGATGTGTGGCTCTCTAAGTTTTCAATTTGTTTTTATTGTACATGGAGCATCATTTATGAAAACCCCAGTTAGTATTTTGTTACATGTAAGCAAGCATTAGAGCATTCAGAATCCACTCTCCAGTCTCCAAGTTGTGAAATTTTCTGGGAGTGTGAGACTAACACGTTGAGGAAATCAGGGCACTGCACCCAGACACAGAAAAGCACACCCTCCTCACTCATACACCAAAAGCAACCATTTCCCAAACTCTTACTCTGTGTCAGGCACCAGACTAAGCCCTTCACAAGCTTTCACAGCAACCTGAGGAGAGGGACCAGGAGTTCTCCATTCATATATGAGAGAATCAAGACTTCAGTATTTGGCCAACGCGTCCAAGTCCATAAAGGGCGTGAATAGCAGAATTACACTCTTCAGCTCTCTGCTAGTCTTCCTCAGGCCTGCAGAGATGCAGGTGACACAAAGATAGGGGAGACCCTAGGGCTCCCTTCAGTTCTGATGACAGGAGACTGTGTACAAAGAATGCAAAAGGCTGCCAGACTTCAGCCTTAAACCCCGAGATGACGCTGGCTGCTCACAGAGTGGGTCTTCTGGGGTGACATGACTGCACTTTTTTCCAGTCTACCTCAGTCACTGGTATATAAACCTTATGTCTCACACTGCACAAATCCTGAGGGATGCTCTAGTATGTGTATCTTTAGAACTTTATTTAGAATTATTCTTCCTTTTTCCAGAGGGATGGAAAATGATAGGCTGAGGACAGCTGAATTCCTGTAGCCAGGAAATGTGTTCATCGGGACACTTTTTCAAATAACCCCTGTGGAGAACACGTGGGGGCCATGAGCCAGGGAGGGAGAGGAGCTCCAAAGAGTCGGCAGCTCTCAGGCCCAAACTGCAGAAGGACAAAGCCTGGCAATTGATGGGCACTAATGAGGCTAGAAACATAATTCCTTTTAAGCAGATTTCCTCTGGCCGAATTTCACTCTCTAGAAATCCATTTATCATCTGCCAGTGATCCTTCATCATTTCATTCTGTTCATGTCAGAGCAGGCAGGCAATGAGTTAAGTCAAATGATCAGAAGTGACACAGACTTTTCTCCAGACAGAAAAGGAATATTCAGGGAGAGAGAAGCTATCATTACATATGATGAACTGAGTATAGTTATGTGGAGCAGTGGTAGATTTAATACTCGATGTCCTGCTTTGCTGACCTGTTTTATTGTAAGTATTAATAGTGACAGCTGGTAGTTCAGACAGTAAAGAACCTGCCTGCAGGGCAGGAGACCTGGGTTCAATCCCTGGGTTGGGAAGATCCCCTGGAGGAGAGTATAGCAATCCACTCCAGTATTCTTGCCTGGAGAATCCCATGGACAAAGGAGCCTGGTGGGCTATAGTCCATGGGGTCACAAAGACTCATACACAACTAAGTGATGGACACAATTAACATTCATCGGGTGCATTTACTGAGGGTATTCTCATAAATCTTTCCACATAATAATTCTTTGAATCCTCACAGCAACCCTATAAAGTACTATTACTATCCCCATTTTACTGATGTGGAAATTGAGACTCAAAAAGCTAAAACAATTTTCCCAATGTCACTAGCCAGACACTGGTCCTGAAAGAATTAAAACCCCAGAGCCTGAACTCTTAACCCCTATACTCACCTGCCTCTCACAGATATATAATCAATTATCTGTAAATATCAACCTGTGTGTGTATTAGTCACTTAATCATGTCTGACTCTTTGCAACCCCATGGACTGTAGCTCACCAAGCTCCTCTGTCCATGGGATGGACAAGAATACTGGAGTGGACTGCCACGCCCTCCTCCAGGGGATCTTCCTGACCCAGGGATCAAACCCAGGTCTCCTGCATTACAGGCAGATTCTTTACCATCTGAGCTATAGGGAAGTCCCTAAGATCAATTGGATGCCCTCAGTTCTAATCACTCAGTCATTTGAAATGGCATGCTGAGCTTAGTTATGAAATCACAGATTCTTAGAGTTAGAAAAAGGCAAATGGAAGAAAGTGATCATATGTACTTCAGAAGAAAGAAATAAAGATTAGCAAATAGCTATGACAGGAATGTAGTTTTTACTTAAAGGAGGATTGTTCTAACAATGTCACAGGTGGTTTTGTGGTCAGGCCTGGAGGTGGTCCACGTCACATTCTGCTCTCATCCTCAGCCCCCGTCTGAGGGCTTGGCCACAGGGCCAGTGGGGTATGCAGCATGGACCACCTGCTCCGTGAAAGGGGAAGGCAGGGTTTGGTGCACAGGTATTTTCCTTTCAGCTCCATGGAGTTTTCCCCTTACTTGTGGCTATTTTCAAAGGTCACTGAGAGTCCAACAAACATTTTTTTTTTGCTTGCTTTCTTCAGATTTACTACAGTACCACACGTTGCTGATGACCAGAATGACTAAGAGCTGAGATTTCTCATGGAAGAGAATCTGAAAATAAAGCAGGCTTTTCCAAATGCTGTGAGGAGGGGCATGGTAACTGCTGGGACACCAGACAAATGTTTCAAAGAATCTAAAAGAGAAAAGCAGCATGTCATTATAGACATAATCCCTTAAAGAAAACAGAACCAACTCCCAAACTCATTACTTGAAGCCCCAAAGCCCTAATCCTTCCTCTATATCCCAAGTTGTGCTTACATTTGTGCTTTTTCTGAGTTCTTCACCCAAAATAGAGAAGACAGTAGGCTTAAAACCCATTTCAGCTGCTTGCCAGTGAAAAATGGCATCACGCAGCCAATGGTTATTTTTGGAAAATCCACTCTCTTCTAGAAATGAAAACCAAATCAGATGGTTTTTCCACTTGATCAGTTTTAAAGCATCGAAGTTGGGGGAGGTGAATCTTGGTAATATTCTCTAAGCAGGACTCCATCAAAAATTTACCATTTAATAAGAAATCGGGTTTGTTTCACCAAGATGTGTACATTCTTTATCCAAGTAGTCCATCTAACCACTTCATTTCTCCCCTAAGACCAAAACCCTGACATGCAAGGCCTTTTTCTCTACTCATTTCCAGTTCTCAGTGTTCTCTCTTCCTCTCAGAATTATTGGAAGTAGTCTTTAAAAAATAAATAAATAAATAAATAGAATGAACAGGTGTGCTCCATTTTCCAGGATGCTCTGCAAGGATAAGGATAAGGACCAAGGACAAGGACCTGATTTTTCTTTCCCTGTATGGAGAACAGTTGTCCTAATGGCTTAATAGCATCTGACTGATAATAATGTCTTATCTGGGGAGAGAGCCTTGAGTTGGGAGAAAAAGCCTAAGTTGGGCAATTGGCCAACTATAGAAAAAACTATGCCTCTTCTGTAAAATGGAAAATTATTTGGCCATTTTAAAAATCATATTTCCAAAGAATTATTGTGAAGTGTTAGTCACTCAGGCATGTCCAACTCTTTGCAACCCCATGGACTGCAGCCCACCAGGCTCCTCTGTCCATGGAATTCTCCAGGCAAGAAAACTGGAGTGGATAGCCATGCCTTCCTCCAGAGGATCTTCCCAACCCAGGGATTGAACCCAGGTCTCCTGCCCTGCAGGCAGGTTCTTTACTGTTTGAGCCACCAGGGAAGCCTACTCACCGGAACTTTTAAAAATTTCTAGTCATAAGTATATTGAACTTTTGTCTTAAATTTAAGCTTGAAAACAATAGGTTTGCCATTCCTCAATGACTCATGCAGAAAACTTGTAAAGATTCTTGAAACATATTATGCTTTCTGTTGTCCTTGAAAAGAAAAATGCATTCACAATGAATAGCTTCCTAGAATTTAATAATTATTTGCTTTGTAAAGATAGATATCTACTATACCCCCGCTCATTATTTGGTGAATAAAATTGTAAGCATAAGAAAAAGAAAATACAACTACTATACAGTGCTTGAAGAAGGAAATGGCAACCCACTCCAGTATTTTTGCCTGGAAAATCACATGGATGGAGAAGCTTGGTGGGCTACAGTCAATGGGGTCGCAAAGAGTCAGACATGACTGAGCGACTCCACTTCACTCTACAGTGCTATCCCAGTAAACTGCTGCTTGTCTGTGGATGATTCTACCTAGTTTTATCATTTCCACTCTATCCTTTCATTTGCCTATCTTATGACATGATCAAGTTCTAGCTATAATTTTTCCTCAAGTGAGAATTTGAGCAAAATTGAAGCAAGGATTCAAACAGTGTTGGCAATAAAAATAATAACAGTATTCATATTACTTTAATATGTCCATGAACTATGCCCACAGCTTTATATATCTTACCACACTTGATTCACATACCAGCCCATATTTTAGAGATGAGAAAACTGAGTCACAGGCTTAGATATATTCCTGAAGGTTTTACACTTGGTAAACAATTACTCTGGAGTTTAAACTGAGGAACCCTGGCCTCAGCATGCACACTGCTAACTCTATAGTACACTGCCTAATAATTTTAGTAAGAAAGAGAGGAGAGAGGGTGTTGGGAAAACCAAATGTCTGATCTTCTTACAAATCCACCCATGCAGGAACATGAGAAATTAGCCAGGAAGTAAATCTAATCTTCACTCTGTAATTCTAGGTCACCATCCTCAGTGGCCATTTGAAATCTATTGATTGACGGACAAACACTGGTTTACCTTTAGAAATAATATCTCAAAAAAAAAAAAATAAAATAAAATAAACCCTGAGAGCTAACCAGTAAAAGCTTCTTCCAGCTTAGCACACAAAGTATATTCAAAAGAATAATATAATATCAAAAGTTTCCATCACACCAACATGACCACCTCCTCTGGTCTTATCTTTCTTGTAAAGCAGGAAATGAAAACTAAATAGAAAATGATGGCCATAATTTCTAACTGATTTGAATTAAAATTGCTCTTGAAAAAAATAAGTGCTAAAATAGGCCACAAGCTCAAGTTAGAGATAGCAATCTTGGAAAGCATTCACATCATCGATGGAGAGACAAATTAATCATAAAATAAACATTAGCCCAATGGTTCCAACTCACAAAGAGATGAAAATGGGCCAAAGACCAATCAGCTATCAGCACATGTAATCCAGACTCTTAACAAATGGTGGAAAGAGGCTGAAGAGCTCCAGGGCCTCAGGCCCTGTCATGATCCAACACAGAGAGGGAGATAACACACACAACAAGGAAAGCAGACAGGGCCAGAATCAAAGAAAAGGATGATAATCAGGTAAAATTGGCGTGCTGCCACAATTTCACTGGATAAGCTCAGAAAACACTTACTGCAACAATGCTGAACTCAGTCTGAAGGTTCATAGAGGTGAGTATACTCAGAAAAGGTGAAGTCCACACTTACCCATGGGACAGGAAGAATTAGGACAGGGGCATACTAGTAGCCAGAGCGTTGGGTAGGGGGGAATCCATCTGATATTCAGAGATGCAATGGGCAAGAGAGTCAGGGGGGGTAGAACGTTTGTGCTAGAATCCAAGCTTGGTTCTGCATCGTAAGACTGGGAGGATAAAAATCATCCAATGCAGTACAGGCAGCCACTAGGTACCCTGTCCTCACCCAGGCCAGGAGTCCTTTTAGAAAAGAGAAGACAGAGGACTTCTCTGGTGGTCCAGTGGGTAAGACGCCAAGCTTCCAAGGCTGGAGGCATGGGTTCAATCCCTGATGGGGAAACTAAGATCCCACATGTTGCATGGTGTGGCCAAAAAAAAAAAAAAAAATGGAGAC
>SJXQ01006970.1:17711-47992 GCA_006408695.1 Aepyceros melampus | reverse complement strand
GGTGGGTGGAGGGGGGGTGGGGTTTGGTTGAAAAGATAAGAGAGACCATATTTAGCATCAGGTGAAGGACAGGCTAGTTTCAGCTGTTTGCCTGCCTTAACCCTTAGGAAATAAATGGAAGAGGGTTTTTCTTTTCCACTGGATTCTGAAATGATGCAAACAGCAGCAATTCTAGAATCTCAAAGCGTTGTCCTAAGGCCTCTTCCTTAGTCATATTCATTCCAGCATTAATTTCTGCCACAGACCTGTTTAGAATGCCTACCCTGGAACAGGTCCCACACCAGAGACACGGAGGCATCAAACAGCCACCTCTGATCCTGAAGGAACTTACATTTGCTGGAAGTGTTGAGTCATCATCCAAATACATGCCCTGTAGCTCCAGGTGCAATGTGCCAAATGCTGATGAAAAAATAGCAAGAATCCTGGCTTGCCAAGGAGGAGAGGCAGTCAGTGGGGGAGGAGAACCTGAGCCAGTTACTGAAAGGAGAGTCTTCTGAGTCATATCTTCAAGGAGGACTACAATTCCTGCAAACAAAGACAGCATCAAAGAGCATTCTGAAAAGAAACAGAGCCTGAACAAAGACTCAAGTTGAGAAAAACTGAGGCGTGATTACAGGCGGGAGCAATTTGCTCTAACCATAGGAGGACCCAGATAACAAGCTAAATGGAGCTAAAGGTGGAGCTCTAAGGAAATCAACCCAGGAGAATTTGCTTAGGCACTAAGCATTCTTAATCGTGGACCTGATGGGACCAGGGCTCAGCCATAAGAGAGAAATGCATGGTGGTTTTGAGAGCTAGAGAAGGCAAGTAAGGAGAATCGTCACACATCCATTTCAAGTAAGATGTGGAACCGAAGAACAGGCAACAAGAATCCAGGGAGATGATATAGAGAGGCAGAAAGGAGGTAGAACCTACTGGACTTGAGGCCAACAGGCCCAGTTCTTCACTCTTCCCTGTAATCACATGCAAAGCCATGTGATTTGCAGTCAGTCCCACTAAAAAGGTGGGGTCACTTACCTTTTGAGTCTGGACTTATCCAATGGCAGGAGGCAGAGGGGTGAGAGTTTGTTTGATCTCAGGCTCCTAGAAGCCTTGCACATTTCTACTCATGCTCTGTACCTTTGCCTTTGTCCTGAAAACATAGTCAGCTAGAGCTGAGCAACCTGGCCCCTCAGTCAGCACAGCCCCAGGCTGGTAAGTGAGTCGAACCAAGATTGGCAGAGGCATCTCTAGGCCGTCCCACCTAACCCTCAACTTAAGAGCAAAGAACTTAAGACTGTGTGCTATCAAGTTTTTGTGGTTGTATATTGAGGATATACAATCTGATCACACGGACCAAAGCCTTGTCTAACTCAATGAAGCTAAGCCATGCCGTATGGGGCCACCCAAGATGGGCGGGTCATGCTGGAAAGGTCTGACAGAACGTGGTCCACTGGAGAAGGGAATGGCAAACCACCTCAGTATTCTTGCCTTGAGAACCCCATGAACAGCATAAAAAGGCAAAATGATAGGACACTGAAAGATGAGCTCCCCAGGTAAGTAGGTGCCCAATATGCTACTGGAGATCAGTGCAGAAATAACTCCAGAAAGAATGAAGGGATGGAGCCAAAGCACAAACAATACCCAGTTGTGGGTGTGACTGGTGATAGAAGCAAGGTCTGATGCTGTAAAGAGCAATATTGCATAGGAACCTGGAATGTTATTGCATAGGAACCATGAATCAAGGCAAATTGGAAGTAGTCAAACAGGAGATGGCAAGAGTGAACTTTAACATTCTAGGAATCAGCAAACTAAAATGAACTGGAATGGGTGATTTTAACTCAGATGACAATTATATCTACTACTGCAGGCAGGAATCCCTTAGAAGAAATGGAGTAGCTATCATGGTCAACAAGAGTCTGAAATGCAGTACTTGGATGCAATCTCAAAAATGACAGAATGATCTCTGTTCGTTTCTAAGGCAAACCATTCAATATCACAGCAATCCAAGTCTATGCCCCAACCAGTAACGCTGAAGAAGCTGAAATTGAACGGTCTATGAAGACTTACAAGACCTTTTAGAACGAACACCGAAAAAAGATGTCCTTTTCATTATACGGGACTGGAATGCAAAAGTAGGAAGTCAAGAAACACCTGGAGTAACAGGCAAATTTGTCTTTGGAATACGGAATGAAGCAGGGCAAAGACTAATAGAGTTTTGCCAAGAAAATGCACTGGTCATAGCAAACACCCTCTTCCAACAACACAAGAGAAGACTCTACACATGGACATCACCAGATGGTCAACACCAAAATCAGATTGATTATATTCTTCGCGGCCAAAGATGGAGAAGCTCTATACAGTCAACAAAAACAAGACCAGGAGCTGACTGTGGCTCAGATCATGAATTCCTTATTGCCAAGTTCAGACTTAAATTGAAGAAAGTGGGCAACACCACTAGACCATTCAGGTATGACCTAAATCAAATCCCTTATGATTATACAGTGGAAGTGAGAAATAGATTTAAGGAACTAGATCTGATAGACAGAGTGGTGATCAACTATGGACTGAGGTTCATGACATCATACAGGAGACAGGGATCAAGACCATCCTCATGGAAAAGAAATGCAAAAAAAGCAAAATGGCTGTCTAGGGAAGTCTTACAAAGAGCTGTGAAAAGAAGAGAAGCAAAAAGAAAAGGAGAAAAGGAAAGATAGAAGCATCTGAATGCAGAGTTGCAAAGAATAGCAAGGAGAGATAAGAAAGCCTTCCTCAGCGATCATTGCAAAGAAATAGAGGCAAACAACAGAATGGGAAAGACTAGAGATCTCTTCAAGAAAATTAGAGATACCAAGGGAACATTTCATGCAAAGATGGGCTCGATAAAGGACAGAAATGGCCTGGACCTAACAGAAGCAGAAGATATTAAGAAGAGGTGGCAAGAATACATGGAAGAACTGTACAAAAAAGATCTTCATGACCCAGATAATCACAATGGTGTGATCACTCACCTAGAGCTAGACATCCTAGAATGTGAAGTCAAGTGGGCCTTAGAAAGCATCACTACGAACAAAGCTGTGGAGGTGACAGAATTCCAGTTGAGCTATTTCAAATCCTGAAAGATGATGCTGTGAAAGTGCTGCACTCAATATGCCAGCAAACTGGAAAACTCAGCAGTGGCCACAAGACTGGATAAGGTCAGTTTTCATTCCAATCCCAAAGAAAGGCAATGCCAAAGAATGCTGAAACTACCACACAATTGCATTCATCTCATATGCTAGTACGGAGAAGGCAATGGCACCCCATTCAAGTACTCTTGCCTGGAAAACCCCATGGATGGAGGAGCCTGGTAGGCTGCAGTCCATGGGATAGTGAAGAGTCGGACACTACTGAGTGACTTCACTTTCACTTTTCACTTTCATGCATTGGAGAAGGAAACGGCAACCCACTCCAGTGTTCTTGCCTGGAGAATCCCAGGGATGGGGAAGCCTGGTGGGCTGTCATCTATGGGGTCACACAGAGTCGGACATGACTGAAGTGACTTCGCAGCAGTGGCAGCACATGCTACTAAAGTAATGCTCAAAATTCTCCAAGCCAGGCTTCAGCAATCCTTGAACCATGTACTTCCAGATGTTCAAGCTGGTTTTAGAAAAGGCAGAGGAACCAGAGATCAAATTGCCAACATCCGCTGGATCATGGAAAAAGCAAGAGAGTTCCAGAAAACCATCTATTTCTGCTTGATTGACTATGCCAAAGCCTTTGGCTGTGTGGATCACAATAAACTGTGGAAAATTCTGAAAGAGATGGGAATACCAGACCACCTGACCTGCCTCTTGAGAAACCTATATGCAGGTCAGGAAGCAACAGTTAGAACTGGACATGGAACAACAGACTGGTTCCAAATAGGAAAAGGAATACATCAAGGCTGTATATTGTCACCCTGGTTATTTAACTTATATGCAGAGTACATCATGAGAAATGCTGGATTGGAATAAGCACAAGCTGGAATCAAGATTGCTGGAGAAATATCAATAACCTCAGATATATAGATGACACCATCTTTAAGACAGAAAATGAAGAGGAACTAAAAAGCCGTTTGTCAAAGTGAAAGAGGAGAGTGAAAAAGTTGGCTTCAAGCTCAACATTCAGAAAACGAAGATCATGGCATCCGGTCCCATCACTTCATGGGAAATAGATGGGGAAACAATGGAAACAGTGTCAGACTTTATTTTTGGGGGTTCCAAAATCACTGTGGATGGTGACTGCAGCCATGAAATTAAAAGACGCTTACTCCTTGGAAGGAAAGTTATGACCAACCTAGATAGCATACTCCAAAGCAGAGACATTACTTTGCCAACAAAGGTCCGTCTAGTCAAGGCTATGGTTTTTCCAGTGGTCATGTATGGATATGAGTTGGACTGTGAAGAAAGCTGAGCACTGAAGAATTGATGCTTTTGAACTGTGGTGCTGGAGAAGACTCTTGAGAGTCCCTTGGACTGCAAGGAGATCCAACCAGTCCATCCTAAAGGAGATCAGTCCCGGGTATTCACTGGAAGGGCTGATGCTAAAGCTGAAACTCCAGTACTTTGGCCACCTCATGCGAAGAGTTGACTCATTGGAAAAGACTCTGGTGCTGGGAGGGATTGGGGGCAGGAGGAGAAGGGGATGACAGAGGATGAGATGGCTGGATGGCATCACTGACTCGATGGACATGAGTCTGGGTAAACTCCAGGAGTTGGTGATGGACAGGGAAGCCTGGCGTGCTGTGATTCATGGAGTTGCAAAGAGTCAGACACGACTGAGTGACTGCACTGAACTGAACTGATTATGAATATAGGCTTCCATATTCATAATGGTTCAAGGTGGTTCAAGCATAAAGAACCTGCCTGCCAATGCAGGAGACACGGCTTTGATCCCTGGGTCAGGAGGATCCCCTGGAAAAGGAAATGGCAACACACTCAAATATTTTTGCCTGGAAAATTTTGCCATGGACAGAGGATCCTGGCTGGTTACAGTCCATGAAGTCACAAAGAGTCAAACAGGACTTTAGTCGGATAGACTAAACACAACAAACATGTTGTGGGTAACTGACATGATGACAGCTAAGAGAAAAAGATCAAGACAACGAGGCTTGGAGTGGTTGCCAGATAGAGATGCTGACACTGGAATGCATGTGTAAAGTCAGAAAGGTTTGCGTCTAGGACCGTCACGGTAATGAACAGGGGTGCAGGACCCTGAATTCCACCTTTGGACAGCATCCTTTTAGACTGTTGACAAATAGGCTCAAGAAGGGGATTCATGGTGCTCTGTGACCCAGGAGGGGATATATGTATACTTAACGGCTGATTCACTTTGTTGTACAGCAGAAACCAATTTCCAATAGCACATTGTAAAGCATTTATCATCCAATTAAAAATAAATTTTGAATGCCATCTGCAGCAACATGGACAGACAGGAAGATTGTCACACTGAGTGAAGTAAGCCAGACAAAGAAGGAGAGATATTGTATGAGATTCCTTATAAGTGGAATCCAAAGGAAATGATACAAATGAACTTACTTACAAAACAGAAACAGACTCACAAACTTCAAGAATGAGCTTATGCTTGCTCAGGGAGAAAGACGAGGGAGAGGGATAGTTGGGGAGTTTGGGATGGACAGGTACACTGTGCTATATTTAAAATGGATAACCAACAAGGACCTAGTGCATGTCACATGGAACTCTGCTCAATGTTATGTGGCAGCCTGGATGGGAGGCGGGAGTTTGGGGGAGAATGGATACATGTACATGTATGGCTGTGTCCTTTCAATGTTCATCTGAAATTATCACAGATGTATAGAATGGCCTTTTGGACTCTGTGGGAGAGGGAGAGGGTAGGATGAGCTGGCAGAGTGGCAGTGTAACATGTATGATATCATAAGTGAAACGAATCACCAGTCTAGGTTTGATGCAGGATGCAGGATGCTTGGGACTGATGCACGGGGATAATCCAGAGAGAAGGTGTGGGGCGGGAGGGGAGAGGTGGGGGTCAGGATTGGGAGTTCATGTACACTCGTGGCTGATTCATGTCAATGTATAGCAAAATGAACACAGTATTGTAAAACAAAACAAACTAAAAAATAAAAATTAATTTAAAAAATTATCCAACATTGATAATCAGCTATACCCCAATACAAAATAATAAAAATTTTTAATTAAATTTTTTAAGTGTGTTCATATATACAAACTAAGAGATGGCAAACTATACCCTGTGAGCCAAATATTACCCGTTGCATATTCCTATAAATAAAGTTTTATTGAAAAATAGCCATGTTCTTGTGCTCATATTGTCTATGCACACTTTAGCACAACAACAACAGAGTTGTGTAGTTATGACAGAGAGTGATGCACAGGCCTTAAACTATTTAGTATCTTGCCCTATACTTTGACATAAGGGGACAAATAATGGATTATTTTTTAACACAATATTTTCCTAAATGTACATCAGAAAATATTTCCTATTAGAAGAGAGAGCTTTAACATGGGCTTTAACATGGGCTTTCTTTAAACTGTGCCCTTTCTTTGTTTATTATCTTTACAGTGTCATGATAACCTCACGGTATAAACAACTTGGTGTGTTTCAAGGAAAGAAATACCTGAAATATCTGAAATGATGAAAACTGGTTGAGGAATATACCCAACAGAGTGACTCTTCTGAGCATCTTCCCCACTGCTCCTTATCACTAGTTTGGGGGCAGTGTGGATTAGATTAGCATTGAAGAGATCCAACCTCACATCAAGTTTGGATAAGTTCAGAGAGTTTGCTCTATTTAAAAAATTAAAAAGGCAACATAAAAATTTGATTCACTGATTATATAGTGAGGGATAAAATGTATAATAATAAACATGTATTCTTTGAATAACAGCAAGTATCATTAGTATATGCCACATTTTATTCCATTATTAAATGACTCGTGATATCTTTACAGCTTCCAGAATCCATTTGGATTCTTTAGTTCTGAAAAGAGTATGTTCCAGATTGGAGACTGGAGTGGGGAGCCCTCCCAGGACAACATGGGTCTCTGCATGCAGGTGGTCCAGGGGCATTCACGAGAATGGCTAGAAAGCAAAGCCACTTGAGAGTTAAGACAGGCTGAGGGCCCTCCACTTGTAAAAATCACCTTGGCTAATGGAAAGTGTGGGAGAGTCAACCTTCAGCTCTGCCCCGAGCCACTGCGTGAGCCCTCTACAATACCTCAGTGTCCCCATCTGAAGCAATATTGGAGTGACAACATCTTTGCCCAAGTTATCTCACAGAATATTACTAAGAATCAACAAAGAATAGCATCTCAAACATACATCACAACAAATAAAGTGCTGTTCAAATGTCAAGGTATCCTTAAAGATATTTATCAATGTGTGAAAAAAATATATCAGGAATTAACTATGCAGAGGAAAAACCTAAACACTAGAAGACACCTAAGACATGACCTTTTAATAAACACACATCTTCTTTCAGCACATTCCAACAAAAGAAAAAATGTATGAAATAATCTCAACCCTTGATAAGCCGGATTTCTAAAGCTGGTGACTCATTTATATGCAAATCACTGAAAACATCTGCCCGTGGTTTCAACCAAGTTGATGTTGATCACATTTCTAATTGCGGTTTCTTGGTGAGCTGGTTGACTCATCAAGCACATCAATAAACTGACCTATATAGGAAGTAATTTGGAAATTATTTGGGAATGTTCTGTGATTGATGTTCCCCAAAGTTTCTAATTAGCCTTTAGAAATCTCCTGAGGTATTGATTGCTTTGTAATGTCATCTAACTGACTGTTGGTTCATTCAAGAGCACCTAGTTGGGACTAGGAGTAGAAATGCTGTCCTTTGGCAGATTTTTTTAGTTCTTTGGTAAAAGTGATTATGAAGTGATCCCAGGAATGAGTTTATATAAGTACACGTATAGAACAACCCAGGCTTCGAAGGGGGCAGCCTTACGAAAAGTGCTGGGAATCAGGACATCCCTGTGCAGCCACTAAGCAGCCATGTGACTCTGGCCTCTGTGTTCTCATTTATCAACTGGGGCATCTGCATCCAGTTCCATCCTCAGACCTGAGCAAGAAGGGCCTTGCTCTGGGCCTGACTGTGGATCTCGTTGGCCACACCCTGTGTTCTCCTGCCTTCAGTGGGGTGGGGAGACCAAGGTCAAAAAAAATCTGCCTGCCTGCAGCCTAAATTCTGCACTAGCTGGTCATACTCTGGACTCCTGGGATCCCTGAATTCCTGCCCAGGGACCGTAACTCTGGGTAGACTTCTTCCCTGGGCCTCCCCTCTCAAGAAAGGAACATACCCCATTGTGTACATCTTCGACCTGAAGGGGGGCCAAGGGACAGCTGCGGGCAGGCAGCATGGATGGGGTTTGTGCATGTGGATTGGTGAACCCACGTATGTCCATGCACGGCCCCAAGGACGGGAGAAAGAGGAGCAACAGCATGCTGTGGGAACATCTCCTGCGCTGCCTCATTCCAGCACTAGACTGAGCATTTGAATTCCAGACTCAAAATTGGTCTCCCGGGTTATTGTGAAGGTGATCTTGTCAAGGTGGGAGGACCGAACACCTTACTCACAGTGTTTCAGCTTGATTTATTACTTTTAAACATTTAAACAGTCGATATGTGTGGATCTCCCTTTGTATTCTTGTCGTAAGCCCCACACATGTTAGAGGTATACTTGTCCAAATCATTCCTAAGGTCCCTTTCAGCTCTAACTTATTTCAGAGAAAATAAATGAACATTGGAACTAGAAGTTTCTCTGTTTCAATCTTCAATTTTTTCATATGAGCAAAGTACTTAAATTTTCTAAGTATCAGTTTCTTTGTGTATTTTTTAAAAAAAGTTTTCATAGGAGTAATGAGGCTAAAGTCATATGATTTATTAAAAATTCTGACACTGAATAGGTCCTCAACACATGCCAGCTCTCTGTGATAGGAAAAGATATGACACGTAAAGGGGTAAATCAAATTGGAATCCACATTCCTTGGGATTTACTCAAAGAAGTCAAAAAATCTTACGTCCATATAAACACCTGCACACAAATGTTTATAGCAACTTTATTCATAATTGCCAGAACTTAAAAAGCAACCAAGATGTTCTTTAGTAAATGAATGGATAAATATAAGCTACCAAGTCACAAAAGAAACAAATGCATCTCAGTGAAAGAAGTCAATTGGAAAGTCTACACACTGTATGATTCTGAAAGTGAAAGTCAATCAGTCATGTCTGACTCTTTGCAACCCCATGGACTATACAGTCTATGGAATTCTCCAGTCCAGAATACTGCAGTGGGTAACTTTCTTTTCCCTTCTCCAGAGGATCTTCCCAACCCAGGGACTGAACCCAGGTCTGCAATGCAGGCGAATTCTTTACCAACTGAGCTATGAGGGATTGTAACTACATGATATTCTGGGAAAAGCAAAACTAGGGAGACAGTAAAAAGACCAGGAGTTAAGGGGAAAGGAGGGATGGATAGGTGGAACACTGAGGATTTTTAGGACAGGGAAAATAACTTGAATGGCACTATGATGGTAGATACATATGTTGTTGCTGTTGTTTTCTAGTTGCTAAAATTATATTCAGCTCTTTTGCCAACCCTTGGACTGTAGTTCGTCAGGCTCCCCTGTCCATGGGATTTCCCAAGCAAGAATACTGAAGTAGGTTGTCAATTCCTTCTCCAGGGGATCTTTCCGATCCAGTAATTGAACGCATGTCTCCTGGGAATCCTGTGGATTCCTTACCACTGAGCCACCAGGGAAGCTTCAATAGAAACACGCCATTGTATATTTGTTCAAACCCATACAACATACAACACTGACAGCAAACCATAATGTAAAGTATGGACTTTAGGTGACAATGATGTATTGATGTAGGTTTATCAATTATAACAAATAGCTACTCTGAGAGGGGACGTTGATAGTGGAGGAGGACACGCACATGTGGAGAAAGGGGTATATGAGACTCTCTACTTTCCCTTCAATTTTGCTGTGAACTTAAAACCACTCTAAGAAATCAAGTCTATCTTTTTTTAAAAGGGATAAAGAAATTAAATCCTATCATAATGCATATACACTGTCCCTTGCTTCTCCTTCAACAATGAAATTTTGCTAAGAGAGGAATTATTCCAAAGATCAATAACCATGCTTTTTATCTAAAATGAGGAGCTTTAGCTCATCAAAAAAAGAAAGTCATTTACATATGAAGCAGATGTTCTTTCCCAGCTGTTTGCAGATAATCTCACCAGCAGTGTCAGACATGGAGTTCCAGAAATACAAAGATGCTAAAACAGCAGTAACACAGAGCAGAGATTAAAGCAAGAAAATTAACCATTAGTGGACATGGAGGGCTATGCCACCGCTGGATATAGGGGGTGCAAAATCAGTTTTAAACTTCAGCTAACAGGGTGAATGGGAGAAGGCAATTGCACCCCACTCCAGTGTTCTTGCCTGCAGAATCCCAGGGACGGGGGAGCCTGGTGGGCTGCTGTCTATGGGGTCGCACAGAGTCGGACACGACTGAAGCGACTTAGCAGCAGCAGCAACAGGGTGAATATTTTTTTTCCTAATAAATCTAGTGACCAGTGAGTACATCTGCCTCAATTAACATATGGTTTTATTTTAAGTCACCAAAATAGAGAATGCACTGATTAGTCAGGGCCAATGAAATTATATCCATGTTCAATTCTTAGCACCCTGTAGGAACTGAACTGACTAATGTTCCATGGAGAACATGCTGAGTATACAGGGAGCAGCATTAACCCAGCTATTTCAAAAATCTCTTCTGAGCAAAGGTTGCTCCAGAGTGTTCCAGTGTCCTGGCTGTCCAGGAGCCCCCTATTCAAAAAAACCCCAAGTTTCCCTAGGTCCATTAATCAGGCTAGTCAACAATGAAATAATCTACTGCTCTGCAACATAGCACTGCAAATCAACTATACATCAATAAATAATTTAGGGGCTTCCCTGGCAGCTTAGTGGTAAAGAATCCGCCTGCCAGTGCAGGAGACACGGGTTCAGTCCCTGATCCGGGGAGATCCCATGTGCCTCAGAGCAACTACGCCCTTGTGCCACAACTACTGAGCCTGTGCTCTAGAGTCTGGGAGCCACAACTACTGAAGCCCAGGCCCTAAAGCCCAGCCTCTGCAAGAGAAGCCACCACAATGAGAAACTCAAACAGCATAACTAGAGAGCAGCCCCACTCTCCACAACTCGAGAAAAGCCCAGCAGCAGTGAAGACCCAGCACAGCCATAAATACACACATTTTTAATTTAAAAATAAACATAGGCATATTGTGCTCTGCAAAGCACCCAGGAGCCTGTATGTCACTGAGACCGTGAGGATGCCCTATGAGTCCTGAACAAGCAAAAGGCAGAGAAAGGAGGTCATAACCTTTGCTCTTTTTTGACTTAATCAAACCAAAAACAGGATACACAGGAGCTAAAACAAATAAACAAAAACACACCTAAGTAGTTCAGATGTACATAAAAGTTCAGTTAGAGCAAGGTAATACTGCAAGGACAACATAGAAAAGCAACCTAAAATAAGGTGTTCACTTGCACTGGAAAAACCTCTCAGTCTTCCTGTAAGATACAGTCATTGCTTCAAAGCTGAATTATTAAGCTGATCCAACAGGGGTGTTTTAAGACTCTAAAGCCAGAATGAAAACCAAAATCACAGAAAACTAATCAATTTAATCACATGGACCGCAGCTTTGTCTAACTCAATGAAACTACGAGCCATGCCATGTAGGCAACCCAAGACAGGCGAGTCATGGTGGAGAGTTCGGACAAAACGTGGGCCACTGGAGGAGGGAATAGCAAACCACTTTAGTATTGTTGCCTTGAGAACCCCATGAACAGTATGAAAGGCAAATAGATAGGACACTGAAAGATGAACTCCCCAGGTCGGTAGGTGCCCAGTATGCTACTGGAGATCAGTGGAGAAATAACTCCAGAAAGAATGAAAGAGACGGAGCCAAAGCAAAAACAACACCCAGTTGTGGTTGCGACTGGTGAAGGAAGTAAAGTCTGATGCTAGAAAGAGCAATATTGCATAGGAACCTGGAATGGTAGGTCCATGAATGAGGTAAATTGAAAGTGATCAAACAGGAGATGGCAAGAGTGAACATCAACATTTTAGGAATCGGCAAACTAAAAAGGACTGAAATGGGTGAGTTTAACTCAGATGACCATTATATCTACTACTGTGGGAAGGAATCCCTTAGAAGAAATGGATTAGCCATCAGGTTAACAAAAGAGTCCAAAATGCAGCACTTGGATGCAATCTCAAAATTGACAGAATGATCTCTGTTCATTTCCAAGGCAAACCATTCAATATCAGAGTAATCCAAGTCTATGCCCCAAGCAGCAATGCTGAAGAAGCTGAAGTTGAACAGTTCTATGAAGACCTACAAACCGTCTAGAACTAATACCCAAAAAAGATGTCCTTTCATTATGGGGAACTGGAATGCAAAAGTAGGAAGTCAAGAGGTACCTGGGATAATAGGTAAATTTGGCCTTGGAGTACAAAACAAAGAAGGTTAAAGGCTAACAGAATTTTGCCAAGAGAATGCACTGGTCATAGCAAACACCCTCTTCCAACAACACAAGAGACGACTCAACACCTAGACTTCACCAGATGGTCAATACTGAAATCAGACTGATCATATTTTTTGCAGCCAAAGATGGAGAAGCTCCATAGAGTCAACAAAAACAAGACTGGGAGCTGACTATGGCTCCAATTATTAACTTCTTATTGCCAAATTCAGACTTAAACTGAAGAAAGTAGGGAAAATCACTATACCAGTCAGGTATGACCTAAATCAAATCCTTTATGATTATACACTGGAAGTGACAAGTAGATTCAATGGATTAGATCTGATAGAGTGCCTGATGAACCATGGATGGAGGTTTGTGACACTGTACAGGAGACAGGGATCAGGACCATCCCCATGAAAAAAAAAATGCAAAAAGGCAAAATGGTTGTCTGAGGAGGCCTTACAAATAGCTGAGAAAAGAAGAGAAGTGAAAGGCAAAGGAGAAAAAGGAAAATATAAGCATCTGAATTCAGAGTTTCAAAGAATAGCAAGGAGAGATAGAAAGCTTTCCTCAGTGATCAGTGCAAAGAAATAGAGGAAAACAACAGAATGGCAAAGACTAGAGATCTCTCCAAGAAAATTAGAGACACAAAGGGAACATTTCATGCAAAGATGGGCTTTATAAAGGACAGAAATGGTATGGACCTAACAGAAGCAGAAGATATTAAGATGGTCTTTCTCCCGCCTGTGCCGCCCCAACCTGTAGGAACTGTTGACTAAAAAAATGCATGATGTGAGAGTTTCAAGTTAAGTTTTGTTTGCGGCAAAATGAAGATGCAGCTGGGGAGACTGCCTCAGAGAGCTCCGAAGAATTGTTCCAAAGAGGCAGCGGGGGAGGGTCAATACATAAGATTCTGGTGAACGGGGCGGTCACTGCAATCAAGTGCTTACTTTACAAAAGGTTTTCTGTTAGTCATGAAGAGCTAATGTCAGGGTGAAGGGATTTAGTGCTTTTCTAGATATGAAGAGATGGAAGGACGGGGGTCATGAAACCAGTTTCTGAAAATATCTGTCTAAAGGCCTGTTACACCAGTCTCCCTGGGGCACAGAGTGCCTCACTCTCCACCCTGAATGAAGGTCGGCAGCTGCAGTAGCACAGGGTTGGATCTCTGCAGACGCAGATGCAAATGCCCACTGGCAGTTGACAGAAGTAGCCCGGAAGATCTGAGACCAGTTGCTCCGGAGCTAGCTGAGCCGAGCGGGCGGAAACTTGCGTGGCCTGCTCTCCTCTGCCCCCCAAGCCCGGGGCCTGCCGACGCACAGCTGGTTGGGACACCCGAGTGCCAAGAGGGACTGCCAGGGACTTGTGCGAGAGCACCGGTCCACCTGTCCATGGTGCTGGCCCGCAGGGCTCTTGGCGGAGCTGTCCGCTGGCCTACACTACCTCGGTCTTGTCTATTTTAGGCGCAGCTGTGCCCTTGACCTTTGTCCCTTCCTGCTGTGTCTCAGGCTGCGGGACAGGCAAGGTGTGTCCACTCCTGAGTGACAGGACCTCGAGCCACAGCTGGTTCCTGGACTCTGAACTGGAGGCAGTTGCTTTCTAGCCAAACCTGCCTGTGGACTACCTGTGGCCTGAAGTCAGATCTCAGGGCAATGTTCCGGTGTAACCAGAGAAAGCCAAACTCCCTGACAGTGGGTGTTTGCAGGAAGTCAAGCAAAGGAGTTAGAGACAATCTCAGATCCATTCAGACCAACTCTGATAACCCTCTGACTAACTTGGTCTTTGAGTTAGGGGATTAAAATGAAAAAAGATTTTTTAAAAAAGAAAGGTTGAGATCCATTTTGTGACATTTCTGATCAAGGTTTAGGAGTCAGGATGTCTCTGGTTTACGTTCTCAGGCCAGATGCCCCTGGTTTAGGGGTCTGTGAGCTCATCTTGCCCTGGAGAAATGACCTGAGTGTGTCCATTAATGATGTCTACAGCGGCAATTTTAGTACATTAACCCCTTTATTGACAGCATCCATCTTAGTCACCTGACTTACCTGGTTAGTGTTCAGTTAGCACAGTACTGAGGTCACAGGGCACAGGAAAGGGATGTTTGGGGTGGAGAGATTAATCATGAACTCAGTAAGAGCATTTGGTTTTAGGGGGACTTGATTTAAATATCAGGGAGAATTCAGAGTTGATACTGTTTTGCATTGTGGAGGAGTTGAGAGGCAGATGTGCTTAGACAAGGGAAAGATAATTTATTAACAAAATGCTTCCTTTTAGAGGCATCACGTAACAGTTTTCACCTGCTGAGCACTGTGACAAACATCTATTAGTAGTTTCTGCTTTTCTTCCTCCCACTTCATGGGCCAGAGGTGCTCACAAAGGGTGTGCAGAGTTAGTCACAGCAGCTGCACTGAGTGGCTGAGGGAAGTTTTGCAACAGTTATGAACAATTCGTGTCACTCTGAAGTTTATCTATTTATAGGTCTAGATATAACACAAGTGAAGCATAATACTGACTCTTTACATTGGTAACTAGATATCTATTGAATACTAGATGTGAATAGTTTTATTTTTATAAAACAAGATGTAACTGGTGGTGCTAGTGGTACTCTTGCCTGGAAAATCCCAAGGACCGAGGAGCCTGGTGGGCTGCCGTCCATGGGGTCACCCAGAGCTGGACACGCCTGAAGTGACGCAGCAGCAGCGGCGGCAGGGGTGAAGAGTCTGCCTGCCAATGCTGGAGACAGAAGAAATGTGAGTTTGATCCCTGGATCAGGAAGCTCCCCTGGGGGAGGAAGTGGCACCCAACTCCAGTATTCTTGCCTGGAGAATTCCACGGACAGAGGAGCCTGGCAGGCTACCTTCCCTGGGGTCACAAAGAGTTGGACAGAACTGAAGAAACTTAGCATGAACACACGCACATTTTAACAAGGAAATAATTTCTTTACTTTGATTTATATCCTGAAGTGACGCAGCAGCAGCAGCGGCAGGGGTGAAGAGTCTGCCTGCCAATGCTGGAGACAGAAGAAATGTGAGTTTGATCCCTGGATCAGGAAGCTCCCCTGGGGGAGGAAGTGGCACCCAACTCCAGTATTCTTGCCTGGAGAATTCCACGGACAGAGGAGCCTGGCAGGCTACCTTCCCTGGGGTCACAAAGAGTTGGACAGAACTGAAGAAACTTAGCATGAACACACGCACATTTTAACAAGGAAATAATTTCTTTACTTTGATTTATAAATTTCAAATCTTTGGACACCTATTATTAGCCTCCATTTGTATTCTTGCCCAAATTCTGCAAATTTGAGGGTGAAGATAAAAAGAGGGCCTACATGGGACTGCCTGGTTGCCCAGTGGTTAGGGCTCAGGGCTCTCACTGCTGGGGCCTGGGCTTTGCTCCTGGTCCATGACAGGGAGAACTGTGACCCCCTCAAGCTGCACGGGGCAGCCAAAGAGAAAAGAAGAGAAATCACCTACAAATGAAAAGCAAAATGGATGTTTTCAACTAAATAATAAAATTCAAATTAGAATTTAATACTCAGCAAAACTTTATTTCCAGACTAATGGAAAAAGCAAGAGAGTTCCAGAAAAACATCTATTTCTGCTTTATTGACTATGCCAAAGCCTTTGACTGTGTGGATCACAATAAACTGTGGAAAATTCTGAAAGAGATGGGAATACCAGACCACCTCACCTGCCTCTTGAGAAACCTATATGCAGGTCAGGAAGCAACAGTTAGAACTGGACATGGAACAACACACTGGTTCCATATAGGAAAAGGAGTACATCAAGGCTGTATATTGTCACCCTGCTTATTTAACTTATATGCAGAGTACATCATGAGAAATGCCGAGCTGGAGGAAGCACAAGCTGGAATCAAGATTGCCGGAAGAAATATCAATAACCTCAGATATGCAGATGACACTACCCTTACGCCAGAAAGTGAAGAGGAACTAAAAAGCCTCTTGATGAAAGTGAAAGAGGAGAGTGAATGTTCCAAATAGGAAAAGGAGTACATCAAGGCTGTATATTGTCACCCTGTTTATTTAACTCATATGCAGAGTACATCATGTGAAATGCTGGGCTGAAAGAAGCACAAGTTGGAATCAAGAATGCTGGGGAAAATATCCATAACCTCAGATACGCAGATGACACCACCATTATGGCAGAAAGTGAAGAAGAACTAAAGAGCCTCTTGACGAAAGTGAAAGAGAGTGTAAAAGGTGTTGGCTTCAAGCTCAACATTCAGAAAATGAAGATCATGGCATCCAGTCCCATCACTTCATGGCAAATAGATGGGGAAACAATGGAAACAGTGAGAGACTTTATTTTTCTGGGCTCCAAAATCACTGCAGATGGTGACTGCAGCCATGAAATTAAAAAACACTTGCTCCTTGGAAGAAAAGCTATGCCCAACCTAGACATCATATTAAAACACAGAGACATTACTTTGCTAACAAAGTTTCATCTTGTCAGATCTTAAGGTTTTTCCAGTGGTCATGTATGGATGTGAGAGTTGGACTATAAAGAAAGCTGAGCACCAAAGACTTAATGCTTCTGAACTGTCATGTTGGAGAAGACTCTAGAGAGTCCCTTAGACAACAAGAAGATCCAACCAGTCAATCCTAAAGGAAATCAGTCCTGAATATTCTTTGGAAGAACTGATGCTGAAGCTGAAACTCCAATACTTTGGCCACCTGATGTGAAGAACTGACTCATTTGAAAAGACCCTGATGCTGGGAAAGATCAAAGGTGGGAGGAGAAGGGGACCACAGAGGATGAGATGGTTGGCCGTCACCACTGACGTGATGGATATGAGTTTGAGCAAGCTCCAGGAGTTGGTGATGGACAGGGAAGCCTGGCGTGCTGCAGTCCATGGGGTAGCAAAAAGTTGGATATGAATGAGCGACTGAACTGAACTGAGGAAGTAACCAAAATTGTGTATGCTTGGAACTGGTTATTCCTCACTAGGGATAGGCTCTGGCTGATAGCAGAGGATCTATAATTAGTCATGTAGAAACATGGATCAGCCTCCCTTCCCACTCAGCACTGGTCAAGCTTTTAACAAATACCCAGTTTTGGGCTCAGCAACTAAAGTGTGATACTGGAAATCTGGAGGGGATTCAGGAAAGAACAATGAAATGATTAGGAAACATTCACCCATGAGGAAAATATAAAGAAACGGCACTTATTTAACCTAGAAAAGAAAAGGCTCAAGGGAAACTTAGTAATTTCCTTTAAATAGACAAAGGCTAATATAAGAGTGACATGAACATGATTATTTTTACTGATAATCATTTAAGAGGTGATATTGCAGCAGAAAAAATACTAAGTTAATATTAGGAAAACTTAGTAAGGTCTGTGATCTATTGAAAACTATGGAACCCTGGGAGTAATTCTTTTTACAGACATTATGAAAGCAATCCTCTGGTGATACCTTGCTCCTTAGGGAAAAATGGATGAAATGAGTTTCTAAAAGTTCACCTTCTGAAAAGTGAAAAAATTTTAGGACAAATAACAGTACATCTCACATGTACCCTCAATATCAAAGTCATAAGGATTTTCATAAGGATTCCAAGGGTTAAAAATGGTATATACCTTGCATTAATAATGCAAATTAGAAACAACAGAAGTTTAGGCAAAGCAAATAAAACATACTCTGTGTTGGCTTCTTAATAGCGTGCTAAAAATGGCACTCAAACATAATATAACAAAGTGTGGAGAGACCTACATGGTAAAAATCTGTTGCCTCCAGCCAACAGCAATGTAAGTGAGCCATCTTGGAAGTGAGTCTTCTCACCTCAATCAACAGGCTCCAGCCCCAGGAGAGAACCTAAGCCAAATTTACTAGCAAAGCCACTCCTAGACTCTGACCCTCAGAAACCATGTTAGACAATAAATATGTCTATGATTTGAAACCACTAAATTGGGCTAATTGGTTATGCAGCAGCAGATTAAAGACACAAGAATGCTACAGGAAGTCAGGAGTGATAAATTATGTCAAATGTTGCAAAGAGTTGCATATGAAACAAAGGTGAAGCCAGGCTAGAAATGGGTCAGCGTGCCAAGAGAGATGAGAACACAGAGAAAGTAGACATTTCTCTTGAGAAGTCCAGCTCGGGAGGGAGTGAGGAGAGAAATTGGGCAGCAACCCAGCAGTGGACCAAGAGAACAACCCACGCAGCACAACGCTTGAAGATGAAGAAGGGCCGGGATGTAGGGCAAAAGTCCAGGCTGATTTGTGACAGGAGGAGAGCAAAGAAGACAGGTGCAAAGGCAGGTAACATTTTACATCTTGTTAACACTGCTGCTGCTTAGTCGCTTTAGTCGTGTCTGATTCTACATGACCTTATGGACTGTGGCCTGCCAGGCTTCTCTACCCATGGGATTCTCCAAACAAGAGTACTAAAGTGGATTGCCATGCCCTCCCTCCAAGGGGATCTTCCCCATCCAGGGATCGAACCCAGGTCTCCTGCATTGCAGGCAGATTCTTTACCTCTGGGCCACCAGGGAAGCCTTTTTAACACTATTTTCTCCATAATAATAAGGTAGGGTAAATCCTTGTCCACAGTCCCTCACAGGTAGGCCTCTTGTGTCTACCTGGGGACACCCACCCCTCTACTCAGTCTCCAGGAGCGTGGTCTGCTGCCCTGTTGCTAGGAAGGGAATGCCTTCCCAGGAAGCTACTCCTGAAATGAGACTGCATAAATCTTCACTCTGACATTAGAGAAAAACCTGACTCCTTACGTTCATTCAGGGAATTACAGCTTTTCAAAGATGTCAAAAGAAAAGAATATTTTTTTAAGTGGATATATGTATAAGCTGATTCACTTTGCTGTATGCCTGAAACTGAAAACAATGTAAATCAAATATACTCAAATTAAAAAATCTAACAGATACATTACTTCCATAGATATAGTATTTGGGATCAGGAGGGGCTGGGTGTACGTGTCTGTGTTAGTCGCTCAGTCATGTCCAATTCTTTGGGACTCCATGGGCTGTTGCCAGCCAGGCTCCTCTGTCCATGGGATTTTCCAGGCAAGAATACTGGAATGGATTCCATTTCCTTCTCCAAGGAGGGGCTGAGGACTTTGTTTTTATTTTTCACCTATTAGAATATTCATTTTACCTTTTTTAATTAAAAAATTATTCAAGACCCTTTAAAACAGAGGTCTCCAACCTCCAGGATCTCATGCCTGATAGTCTGGGGTGGATCTGATCTAATAATAACAGAAATAGAATGCACAATAAATGTAATGCACTTGAATCATCCCAAAACCATCCCCTCTGCTCCAGTCCCTGGAAAAATTCTCTTCCATGAAACCAGTCCCTGGTCCAAAAAGGTTGGAGACCACTGCCTTAAAACATCTCTAATTATATTTAAAATATCATTTGTTTGCTTTAGATACTATTTCAATATAAAGAGTTAGTAATCAATTTCCTAGATCTACAGTTTTGTCGGTTCTGTTGGTTTTGCACATCAGTTCCCTTCCCAATCCCACTTGAGCCACAACAATCTCCAAGTTGCAGGTCTTCAGCCACACATAACACGCCTCCAGGAGCTATTCCTTGTTGGCCGCTTTGGTCCTTTGGTCACTACAAACCGCTATACGTATGCTTAAGCAGCCCCATCCTGTTGTCTGCCGTTACCAAGTCAGCTGGATCAAACCTCACATGCACACGCAATACTCCCTCAGCGGGTTGCAGCTGGGGGACCTAAAGCCAGAAGCAGCCCATTCCTGGAAGTCAAGTCCACATGCTTCGGACATTGTTTTTCTTCTGTTTTCAGAGATTACTTATTTTCAGGTTTCACACATTTTTTGGAAGGGCTTTGCTTCCACGTACTACTGATGAGCCTTTTAGCCCCCATATACATACAGACTCCAGTTTTTACTCAAGACTAGCAGGGAACATAACCTTGTGCTGGTGCCTTTTTCTGGGAGACTCTCAGAAATAACTGGCAAGAATTCCTCCAGTTCTTTAAGATCTTGCAGCAGGGTCCCAGACATGGTCTTTTCCATGAAAGCCCACACAGATGATGTAAAATTTTAGGATATTTTGAACTTGAAGACAGCATCAACTACATAACTGGAATGGGTCAAGTCTTAAATTTAGTGAAACATCATAAACCACTCTGAACTTGTCTCTGTGACAGAGATCTGTGTATCAGATCACTGAGTCTCATAGTCGGATGCCCAGAACAGCAGCAGCATCTGGAAGCTATTTAGAAAGGCAGACTCTCTGGCCCCATCCCAGACCCACTGCATTACACTTTAAGGAGGTAGAGCCAGCCATCTCTTTTAACACACCCCATTTGCAGGAGACTTTGATGCTCACTAAAGCTTGAGAGCAACTGACTTCGATTTTGCTAAGTGGCTCATCTTATCGCAGAACCAAATGCTGTGAATTTGACTTGGGGATGTTTAGAAAACTCCTCTCAGAGAACAATTCTATAACCAGGGATAGAATGCCAATTGTTAACTTGTGCTTTGAGAGAGCTGGGCGACTTCTCAGTGGAGATTTGGGACATGAGAAAAGATAATGTAGAATTCTGGTAACGAGGTAAACAGTCACTGTGAGAGTAGGCATCTCGCAGACCTCCCATTCCTGGGGAAGAATGAGTAATGGCTCTTCTTTTGGAAAGGGGAGGCTTTAAAAAAACAATGATTGTTGTTACTGTTGGTGTGAAATATAAAGGGTGAAAAGGAAAGACTTCAGAAACATCAGCTGCTGCTGCTGCTGCTAAGTAGCTTCAGTCGTGTCTGACTCTCTGCGGCCCCATAGATGGCAGCCCACCAGGCTCCCCAATCCCTGGGACTCTCCAGGCAAGAACACTGGATGGGTTGCCATTTCCTTCTCCAATGCATGAAAGTGAAAAGTGAAAGTGAAGTCGCTCAGTCATATCTGACTCCTAGTGACCCCATGGACTGCAGCCCACCAGGCTTCTCCGTCCATGGGATTTTCCAGGCAAGAGTGTTGGAGTGGGGTGCCATTGAAACATCAGCAGAGACTGCTAATTTTGCTTTGTTTTTGTTTGTCCCCTTCTGAATGGACATTGAGAACACTTGTGTTTTTTGGCTCTAAGTTGACAGGAGCTGTGTCAGGGGCAATACGGGGCCACAAAGGACAGAAATGAACTATTTCTTGGGGTCTTCTGCATCACATCTGCACCACATAAGTTGAATCCTGCAAGTACACAAGCTGAATCCTCACAGCTCAGAAAGAGGTCCCCTGCCATTCCAACCCTGACTGGCACAAAACCAGGCCCTGACGCACGAAATCTGATCCACTCCCTTACTTTTAGAACTCACAGGTTTTTCTCTTTACTAAGTAAGATTTTTTCCAGAAAAAAAAATTTAAGGTATAGTGAAGATGATAAATAATAAGTACATGCAGCGTAAAATACAGAATTGCTTCTGTCAAACAGCAAAATTGTCACCTGGATTAATACACTTCAGCTTCTAACAAAGAATCACTCACTAGACAGAAAAAGAGAATTAACCTGCTGCTGCTGCTAAGTCACTTCAGTCATGTCCGACTCTGTGTGACCCCACAGACAAGCTGACCACCAGGCTCCACCGTTCCTGGGATTCTCCAGGCAAGAACAGTGGAGTGGGTTGCCATTTCCTTCTCCAATGCATGAAAGTGGAAAGTGAAAATTGAAAGTGAAGTCTCTCAGTTGTGTCCGACTCTTGGTGACCCCATGGACTGCAGCCCACCAGGCTCCTCCATCCATGGGGTTTTCCAGACAAGAGTACTGGAATTAGGTGCCATTGCTTTCTCCGGAATTAACCTGAGAACATATTAACTGCTCAGATCTCTTATCGTCTGTTGTTGTTAGTCGCTCAGTCATGTCTGACTCTTTGCGACCCTCTAAACTGTATTTTTTGGGCTCCAAAATCACTGCAGATGGTGACTGCAGCCATGAAATTTAAAGACGCTTACTCCTTGGAAGAAAAGTTATGACCAACCTAGATAGCATCTCAAAAGCAGAGATATTACTCTGCCAACAAAGATCCGTCTAGTCAAGGTTATGGTTTTTCCTGTGGTCATGTATGGATGTGAGAGTTGGACTGTGAAGAACGCTGAGCGCCAAGGAATTGATGCTTTTGAACTGTGGTGTTGAGAAGACTCTTGAGAGTCCCTTGGACTGCAAGGAGATCCAACCAGTCCATTCTAAAGAAGATTGGTCCTGGGTGTTCTTTGGAAGGACTGATGCTAAAGCTGAAGCTCCAGTACTTTGGCCACCTCATGCGAAGAGTTGACTCATTGGAAAAGACTCTGGTGCTGGGAGGGATTAGGGGCAGGATGAGAAGGGGATGACAGAGGATGAGATGGCTGGATGGCATCATAGACTTGATGGACGTGAGTCTGAGTGAACTCTGGGAGTTGGTGATGGACAGGGAGGCCTGGTGTGCTGTGATTCATGGGGTTGCAAAGAGTCAGACATGACTGAGTGACTGAACTGAACTGAACTGAAACTGTAGCCCACGAGGCATCTCAGTCCATAGGATTCTCCAGGCCAGAATACTGGAGTGGGTTACCATTTCCTTCTCCAGGCAATCCTTCCCAACCCAGGGATCAAATCCAGGTCTCCCACATTGCATGGGGATTCTTTACCATCTGAGCCACCAAGGAAAGGTAGCACAAAACTCTTCTCCTTACTTCTAGCCTCAGATACCTTTTTATCACCAGCCTCATTTCTTACCCCAATTTTATCTCTGCTTCTTCATCCAGCTTCAATGCTTTCCCTTAAATGCAGTCCAAAATTATCTCATCCCTGAACCTGAAGTAACTGCTGTCTGCATAATTCACTTGACACTTGGCCGTGTACTTGTCTTATCACATCTCCTTTCTCATTGATTTCCCTATATTCTGGGGCAATTTAGACACAATCTTCATGAACTCCAAATTGTTTATTATATAATTTGTGTCTCTCTGTGTTTGTACTTCACTAAAGAATTTTTATGTTGTGCCTATGTGTATAAATCCCAAATATTATGACTGGAAGAATTATTCATTTCATTCTAACTTAGCAGTTTAATCTTCTGTTGTTCATCAAACTATCTGGATTAACTTTTTGCTTCAGTCCCATTTAACACTGGGCTAGGCACTGAGTATAAAACAGCATCTGCTGGTAAGACAAAACAAATAAAACAATACCTGCACACAAGCATTGTCCACTGAATAAGTTTGCCTAAAGCCAACTCTGCTGCAAAAGTCAGAAGCAATTTACGAAGTCAGAGAAGATAAACACAGATTAGTATCTGGAAGTTTTCTGTAGAAAGTATTGGGTTGAGAGGAGAGAAAAAAGAAAAGAGCAAAAGAAACCAAATAACATGGAGGGTCCCTGAAGGAGGTAGAAGAGGACCAGTGATGACAGGTTGATGCCAGTTCCTCCCAGAACGTGGTGCAGTCAGAAGCTGAGCACCATCCATGGTACTGATGTCAGAAACAGCTACCCTTCCCTCTGGAAAACTGGTCCCAGGCTCTAGGGAACTCACGCTTGGATTATTGCTTTAGTCCCTCAACACCTCCTCCTCTGCTCTCTGTTTCTAACTTATAACTGGCTCAAGATGCAGCTGCAAATTGAAGTCCTAGCCCATCTCCAGAGCTGCTTGTGTGCTTTCATTTTCTAGTAACCATTACTCCCTTTTACTTGATGAAATAAGCTTCAGGTATTAATTTTTATATCCCAAGTTCTTCCATAATTGCCCTGAAAGTATTTGAATGGCTCTATATTCAGTCTGGAGAAGGCAATGGCAACCCACTCCAGTACTCTTGCCTGGAAAACCCCATAGGTGGAGGAGCCTGGTGGGCTGCAGTCCATGGGGTCATGAAGAGTTGGAAACGACTGAGCAACTTCACTTTCACTTTTCACTTTCATGCATTGGAGAAGGAAATGGCAATCCACTCCAGTGTTCTTGCCTGGAGAATCCCAGGGACGGTGGGCTGCTGTCTATGGGGTCACACAGAGTCGGACATGACTGAAATGACTTAGCAGCAGCAGCATACTCGGTCTACTGCCAAACCCAGAGGTAAGACAAATGTTAAGGATCCAAACTAAGGCCCTGGCCTAGAAGAACTAGAGAAGGGGTGGTGTGTGAGTGAGGAACCAGAGCTGATAGAACCTGGAGACAGGTTGATGTGAAGAGAAAGAAAAGAAAAGAGGGAATGGTAACTTCCAGGTTTCTGGTACATGCAGCAAGGTCATTTCTAAAAGAGGGACTCTTGGAGCCCGTGCATATTTTAGAAAGACAATGAGTTCAAGCTTGGATGTGTCAAATCATCAGGCGTCAATGACATAGTCAACTGCACGAGACCAGCAGGCATTAGGCTCACTTGACTGAAGCTCAAAAGCTCAAGAGAGAATATACAGATGTGAGAATCGTCATCACACAGGCAGTGAGTGAAGGCACATAGCGGGCACAAGAGCTCAGCGAAGATACACAGAAGAGAAGAGAACAATGGCCTGGGAAATATCCGTATGTAAGAGGTGGGCAGAGGAGACTACCAATGATCCTGTGAAAGAACTTTGAGAAAGAGATGAACGGGAAAAATTTTTCTCCATTAAATGCAAATAACGTATATATCCCACAGGTTGGTTTTGTGACTTGGACAATGTGTGTATATAAAACAAACATAATGTCCCTGACAAACCAGATACATGTTAGGTACCCAATAAATGGTAAATTTCATTATTAATGTTACTATTTATAATAAAAATAATGGTTGAGTTCTCCTTAGGTCTTTGAGTAGTTGTCTGCTTTTCAGAACGTGTATGTGCTAAATTGCTCCAGCTGTATCTGGCTCTTTCTCACCCTGGGCAGCCCTGTGGACCGTAGCCCACCAGGCTCCTCTGTCTATGAGATTCCCAGGCAAGAATACTGAAGTGAGTTACCATGCCCTCCCTCCAAGGGATCTTCCTGACCCAGGGATCAAACCCACATTTCTTACATCTTCTGCATTGGCAGGTGGATTCTTTACCACTAACACCACTGGAAAGCCTGTTGTTTCTTTTTTTTTTTATAATACCTCTTAACAAAGTTAGATCAACTCTAAAAAGTTGGAATATAGTTTAGTCTGGGATGAAAGCCTTTAAGTGAAAAATGCAGATGACATACCTGAAACAAACAAATGAAAACATAAAATTGCGAGGTAAAAAATATGTAATTTAATAACTGTATTTACATCCTGTCTCTTCTGGTACTGTATGTGGTCGGTTTATGGGAGCAGTGATCATACCAGTTGAGAATAAAACTTAGAAAAATGAAAAGAACATTAACCAGCTAAGGAATGGCTAGAAGTAGCAAAGGCCTTGTCTGTAAACATGTGGCTGAGGGGTTTTGGAAGCACCTCCTTTTATTTAAGGTATAAGGCATGAGCACACACTTAATAAATATTTGCCAAATGAAATGAGTGAATGTGAGAGCTGGGCACACATGGCTTACTGTTGGATTTCTTCACCTGGCCTTCCCAGAGGCATCTCACATTTAATCTATAAAGTGGACCTTACTATCTTCCCCCCCCCAAAATCTGCCCCCCTGCTCACTTCCCTAAGGTTTATGCCATTACCCCTCACCCAGGTGAAGGTTCTGGGATCTGCTCCCTCCCTCACCCCCAGATCACCATGTACCACTGTGGGACATCCCGAAAGCACTCCATTCTCCAGCCAAAGTCACAGCAGGCCCTCTAATGCCTAAACATTCCCCACATCTCTGCCCTGTTTAATGCCTCCAATGGCTCCACACTGCTGCAGGAAAAATTTCAAACTCTTTGATAGAATAAAAGTTCAACCTCAGCTTGTCCCCATTAAGTCCATCCATTCCCCAGTTATCCTGAAGCCCTGAGGCTCTCGGGAGCCTCGTGGCATTTCACACAGCCCTGCCTTTCTGAAGGGGTTTCCTTCCCACTTCATCTTCCAGGATGCTCCCTTAGACACAACACTTCTTCAAGGCCTTCCTCACAACCATCGTTTCATACTGCCATAGGTAGAAAGAACTCCTCTCTCTGTTGTTCCTTCACTCTGCCACTGAACATCATAACACCTACAGTATTTTATTGCAATTACGTATATAAATGTGCCTGATCTGAGAGTATTAGCTCTTGGAAAGTAAAGCCACTTTTAGTCACCTTTGTATCCTCTGAAATGAGCACAGTGGCCTGGCCCGTAGTCGGTGCCCAGCGAATGTTCGTTTGCATTTACATTTTATATTCATATATGTTGAAGGTCAGGAACGGTGGTGGTAAGGAGATACTCCTCGTCCAAGGTAAGGTGCAGTGGCTGTGCCTTGCTGGAGCAGCTTTGAAGAGATACCCCACACCCAAGGTAAAAGAAACCCAAGTAAGATGGTAGGTGTTGCAAGAGGGAATCAGGGGGCAGACACACTGAAACCATACTCAGAGAAAACTAGTCAATCTAATCACACTAGGACCACACCCTTGTCTGACTCAATGAAACCAAGCCATGCCTGCGGGGCAACCCAAGATGGGAGGGTCATGGTGGAGAGGTCTGACAGAATGTGGTCCACTGAAGAAGGGAATGGCAAGCCACTTCAGTATTCTTGCCTTGAGAACCCCATGAACAGTATGAAAAGGCAAAATGATAGGATACCAAAAGAGAAACTCCCCAGGTCATTAGGTGCCCAATATGCTACTGGAGATCAGTGGCGAAATAACTCCAGACAGAATGAAGGGATAGAGCCAAAGCAAAAACAATCCCCAGTTATGGATGTGACTGGTGATAGAAGCAAGATCCGATGCTGTAAAGAGCAATATTGCATAGGAACCTGGAATGTCAGGTCCATGAATCAAGGCAAATTGGAAGTGGTCAAACAAGAGATGGCAAGGGTGAACGTCGACATTCTAGGAATCAGCGAACTAAAATGGACTGGAATGGGTGAATTTAACTCAGATGACTATTATATCTACTACTGCGGGCAGGAATCCCTCAGAAGAAATGGAGTAGCCACCATGGTCAACAAAAGAGTCCGAAATGCAGTACTTGGATGCAATCTCAAAAATGACAGAATGATCTCTGTTCGTCTCCAAGGCAAACTGAAATGCTAGCAGTGGTTAATTATTGGGAGGGGGAGGGGGTGAGGGAGCCGACATAGAAAATCAATCAACACTTAAAACACAGCCCTAACTCTGACCTGAAGCCCAAGTATTCTTCTGACCCCAACCGGCTCACCAGCAAGAGGCACCAAGCAGATGCCGCCACTACCCAACAAGGAGCCCCACCCGGATCGGCCCGCACCTGGGACCTTCCTGCACCGGAGCATTCTCTGTGTCCAGCCCTGGGTCCCCACCACGCCATCAGGCTTCCCTGCACCCCCTCCAAGACCACCCCAGGGGACAGGCAGCATCACCTGAAGAGACCCAGCCTCCGTCACGCGACCTCACCCTCCCCTGGGGTCGGGCCCTCCACATCCAGTACCTGTTTGTGAAGGTTGAGGCTGTCGATTTCAGAGAGGACCCAACCCACACTGCCATCTCCACCACAGACCAGAATCCGGAATGTGTCAAACTTCTGAAACAAACGCAAGCTGCCGAGGAAACAGAATGTCAAGGGCGTGAAGTCCATTCTAAGGGACAGACGACAGCCAGTCGGTCCTGGGCCAGGCGCCCTCCTGTGCTCCTCGCAGCTGACCCTGAAACAGCCTGCAGGGGATCAGAGCCCCACTGCGCTCACGCTGCACCCGCTGGGGGCCACAGGCACCGAGAGCGAAGGCCTCCCTGCCTCGCCCCCGCCCCCCAGCCGGCACCCCCGTGTCACTCAGGAGCCCTAGGCTGCAGCACACTGCCCACACATGCGTGACCTGTCCCCTGGCCCACCCTGCGCCCCTCTAACTCCAGCTCCGTCCCCTCCCGATGCCCCTCTGGGTCCCCCTGCTCCTTGTTGGCAGCACCCCTCCCAGGACCCCACGCCCTTGTGCTCACTCCCCAGCCTCTAGCTGGGTGGCCTTATCCACATTTCGGCTTCAGGGACCACACAGAGGCGATGGCCCCAAATGGCCCTAATGTTGACCCCTCAGCTCTCCTGAAAGACCACACTTGTCCACCAGAACTACCACTTGAGCATCACATGGGCGCCTCCCAACCCACGTCTCCTTCCTCAGAGAAAGGCAGCACCACCACCAACCCAGGGCCGGGCCATGCACCGCCCTCCTCAGCTCAGGACATGGGCGCTTCTCCTGGAATGCCCCAGGGGACTCAGCGCTCCTTCAAGACGCCTCTGCTCCTGCTGCCGGCGCCATCTTCCCAAAACAAGACCCCCTGGGCCATAGCCCGCCAGGTGCCTCTGTCCCTGGGATTCCCAGGCAAGAATACTGGAGTGGGCAGCCATGTTCTCCTCTAGGAGATCTTCCCAACCCAGGGATCAAACCCAGGTCTCCTGCATTGCAGGCAGATTCTTTACCATCTAAGCCAGCAGGGAAGCCCTCGATACTAAGCAGTCATTCAAAAGAATGAGGCCGACCTGTAACGCCTGACATCAGAACACGTACACACTGCTGCCGGCTGACACTGTACAAAACGCTGCCCCATGGCAGGGAACAGAGGCCACACCTGCCTGGGGTGCACACACGCCCTGGAAAGCTGGAAGGACACGCAACTATGAACCCTTCAGAGTGGGCACCTCTGCCGGTGGGATTTGGGAAGGATAAGTTTTAGTTCCCATTTAAAATTTCCTGTATCTTTGAATCTTTAAATAAGCATACATTATCTTCACACAGTTTTTAAACTCCAATAAAGATTATTTTACAGGCTTCCTACCCAAGGTGTGGTCCTCCGTTCATGAGGTCAAAGACCTGGGCAGGATTCAGCAGCTGCTTGAATCTTCTCAGGAACTTCACCCCCTGGTTGTCCCCACTCTTTGAATTGACAAAAACCAACAACGGACTCGTGCAGGACGGAGGACACGTGGCCTTCCAGAAGCCTGGGTGTGAGGAGGGAAAAGGACAGAAGCAGATCTGAGAGCCACAGAAGACACCAAAGCACTCTCAATCGCGTGCCAAGCAGATCCCCTATGGGACACAGAACTTGCACACATACGCCAGGGAAACCAGCAAGAGATTAATCCACAGGTTTCCACATCGTCCCCACTGTGTACAGGGGAGCTGGCCTCCGTGCGGCCAGCCACACCTCCACAGGACTCGAAATGCCAGATGCGGCTCTCAACCTGGCAGGCTGACTTCCTGAGACACGCACCCCGCTCCCACAGCACATGTTACCATGGACCATCACGGACCACCTGGACAGGTGGTGCAGGGTGGGAGAGCACGGGACTGGTGTCAGCTACTAGAAGGAGACCAGCTGACTGGCGGCCCACACCAAGATGGAGAAGGGCCTCACACTCGGTGCCTACTCAGTAGCCAACGGACCCGCCACGTCTGGATAAGGAATCTGGGCCGTGAGTCCAAGGCACCCAGCAGCCTGCCATCAGGACCCGGTTCACCACCACCTCCCCCCACAGCGGCTGGGTCTGACCTCTGTCCGACCACATTTCAACATCACCAACATAACCAATTCCAGAACCGGGGAGGAGAGGGCCCAGAGAAGGCAATCTGAGGAAATGGCTCAAGACAGGAGAGCATGGTACCCACCATCGGAATCGATGCTGTTGAGCGCGGTGGGCGGGATGACCGACACTTTGCACAGGCCCAGCGGGCACTTGGTCAGCAGGGAGTCTTTACACGCAGTGTGCACCTGCAATGCACGCCTGCTCGTCATGGGGGGCGCCG
>SJXQ01006970.1:0-15533 GCA_006408695.1 Aepyceros melampus | reverse complement strand
GTGATGGGGGGAAGGTGACGAGGTGGTGACGGGGAGGAGGGTGATGAGGGGAGGGTGACAGGGGGAGGAGGGTGACAGGGGTGATGACGGTGATGGCGGCGCTCTCCTCTCACCTCAAAGTGCTCCCTGCTCTGCACAGTCTTCAGGGCTGCAATCCAGTCTTCCATCTCCTTCCTGTTGTCGGCACACAGGATGAGCTTCCTACATGGAGTGATGACCTAGAGAAACAGGAAACACGCAACGTGTCCCCGAGCCAACAGCAGGTGCTGGCAGCTGTGGAAACTTTCCAAAACATTCTGAAAAGTTTCACAACTTTCACTGTATCCTTTCTTTTTCTTCATGAGAAAGTACTGTTTCATTCGGGTAGTCAATGGACCACAACATAAAAAGACTATCCTTGGTCATTAAAAGTCAATAACAATCTCAAATCAGAAAGAAAATCAAATTTAGATACATATTCACCAAAGATCAACATAAGTGAACATTTACCATCTATTTACTACTTAGACCGATAACCAGCCATAGGCAATTTTTTTTTTCAAAGGAAAAGAAAACCAAGTTTCCACTGCTCCAAGGAGCTCAGGAGCTGACCACCCAGCCCTTGAACAGTTTACTGTAGGACATTCCTGTGCATTTCAAACATATCACACATAAATGTCCTTTTGAAAAAACCTGTTGGGGCTTCCCAATGGTAAAGAATCCACCTGTCACTGCAGGAGACTCGAGTTCGATCCCTGATCTGGGAAGACGCCAGCTGCCGCAGACCAGTTAAGCCGTGCACCGCAACTATTGAGTCTGTGCTCTAGGCCCTGGGAGCCACAACTCCTGAAGCCCACGCACCCTCCAGCCCACACTCTGCAATGAGAGAAGCCATCGCAAAGAGCAGCCTGCACACCAGAGGAGCCCCCGCTCGCCACAACCAGAGAAAAGCCTGTGTAGCCACAAAGACCCAGAACAGCCAAAAATAAAGTTACTGTGAAAACCCTTGAACATGTGACAATATCACCAGCTACTACAGTCAGCCTGATAATTTTTTAGCGGGAAATGAGGTCACGAACCTAAATAGCTATCAACAAAAGTAAATCTATAACATATAGAGACTTTATAAATAAGCAGAAAAAAAGCTATGAACTTGTATTTTGCTGAAAAGATGCAGAATGGCTAATAAAGGGATGAAAAGATGCTTGACCACTCTCGTCACTGGGGAACACAAATGAAAAGAGCACACTATTTCTAACAGATTGGCATGGTTGTTAAAGATGCTAATTCAGTTGTTGTTAAAGGTGTGAGAGACAAAGAGTGCAAACAGTACACACCATTTAAAGAAAATGTTGACAATGTCTATCAAAATTTGAAAAATCAAAACCTTTCACCTAACTTTATATTGCTATAAAAAAACATCGACATGGTCCCAAAGTCGAGTTGACAAAATAAGGCACAGATTTTGTGTGTCCCTTCATCCTGCTTCAGAGAAGGCAATGGCACCCCACTCCAGTGCTCTTGCCTGGAAAATCCCATGGACAGAGGAGCCTGGTGGCCTGCCGTCCATGGGGTCGCTAAGAGTCGGACACGACTGAGCAACTTCACTTTCACTTTTCACGTTCATGCATTGAAGAAGGAAATGGCAACCCACTCCAGTGTTCTTGCCTGGAGAATCCCAGGGACGGGGGAGCCTGGTGGGCTGCCGTCTATGGGGTCACACAGAGTCGGACACGACTGAAGCAACTTAGCAGCAGCAGCAGCATCCTGCTTCCCTCCCTCCCCTAAAGGCAGCCTTAAAAATAAGTAAGGTATGGTTTATCCTCCCATTTCCTGCAAATACATGTATATATTTAATATTCTCTTTTCAAAACAGTAGCATACCAGAGACATGTTTGTCACTCTGCCTTTTTGATTCAATCACAGTTGGCCTACGAACAGCACAGGTTTGAACTGCAAATCTCCACTCATAGGCAGATTTTTTTTCCCCCGACATCGAAAATACTCCACGAGCAGTGGCTGGCCGGATCCACAGGTGCGAACCTTGGCTAGGGTAGAACCAGGGCAAGGAGGGTCAGCTATAAATGACACGTGGATTTCCAGCTGCACGGAGGGTCAGTGCCCCTGACCTTTGCACTGTCTGCCAAAGGTCAGCTGCGAGCATCCAGGCCAGCACTCTTCAGCGCCAGCCCCAGACTCTTGACTGTCTCCCCAGCTGCACAGCAGGCACTCCACGGCACTGAAATGCCCGAGTCTGCTCAACCAGCCCTACTTAAGTCTCTGATACTGAAAATTCTTTGCTATTTCAATCAGCACCACAACCAACAGCCTTTACACGGATCTTTTCACATTTTTGCTGGGGTATTCTTGGAATCAATTCCAAGAAGTATAACCACCCTGACAAAGAATAAATGCATGTGTAATTTTGCTGCTGTTGCCAAATTTCCCTCCGTGGGGGCTGTACCATTGTGCCTTCCCACCAGCACGGCTGGGAAAATGGCTGCTTCCTCGTAGATTCATCAGTAAAATCTGTTATTTGACTTCTGGATGTCTGCCCATGTTAGAGCTTTAATTTATATTAGAAAGATCCAATCTAGGAACACCCAGCTTAAGTTATTAAATAATCGTGTTTCTGGCTCAAAACATTTAGAAACAGTATTTTATAGGTTATCTCTTCAGTGATTTCTATAAACTACCTACACAGCTTAATCACAGCAGGATGTAATTAGAACTGGGTCACAAATGCACGGTGCTGTTCATTCTTTCACGGCCAGGGTAACCACAACACCTCGTAGGGACCAGGCGTGTATAAGAAGTCAGCCCGGGAGAGGGCAGGGGAGATGCAAGGACAGACACTGAGGCCCAGGGCAGCAGGCTCCCCTGGCCTTGCACAGTGGGAGCCCCTCTCTCTCCTGGAGGCTCAGTGGGTGGCCTGTACCCCCTCCCAGCAGACACCAGCCCAGTGTCTGCTCTAGACAGGGGGTTCCCAAGCCCAGGACAGGCAAGGTGCCTACGGAGCCCGAACCTGCACTGGGGGAGAGACAGACAAACCAGAAAACAACGTTAGACACTGAGAGAGCCATGAAAAGGAAGTGGATCGGGTGCGAGGGGGCTGGTGGGTGTTCTGGACAGGGTATCCGGGAAGGTCATGGCAGCCTGCTGACTGCTGACGGCCTGGGGTCACTGCATACGGAATTTCCACCAGTGAGCATCTGCCTATGAAACCTCAGCAAACACTTTATTATTCACTCCAGCGTGAGCTTTCATACTTGCACTTTTTATGAGCAGAATAATAAGTATAGTTACAAAAAGACAATACCTTTATTTTGTATAACTCAGGGGTTATATTAGGAGTTACTATGAAACTTTCAGAAGAGAACATGAGTTTTTTTATGCCCATTCTATTTTAGGGCTTGACCAACAGATCAATGTCGAAGCATCTGGTTCTCAGCCTGTATTTTTTTTTTTCTTTAAACTCCTGTGTATGTTTGAAGATGCCTCAGAAGAACCCCATCTGGCCATTGGCTATTTGGGAAATGTTTCTCTTCTGGAAAAAGGGGGATGCCAGAAGCCACCCGCCATGGTTGTCAAGGGACTGTGTTTAGTCGCTCAGTCGTGTCCAACTCTTTGTGACCCCATGGACTGTAGCCTGCCAGGCTCCTCTGTCCAGGGGATTCTCCAGGCAAGAATACTGGAGTGGGTTGCCATGCCCTCCTCTAAGGGATCTTCCCACCCAGGGATCAAACCCAGGTCTCCTGCATGGCAGGCAACTTCTTTACCATCTGCATCACCAGGGAAGCCCAAGAATACAGGAGTGGGTAGCCTATCCCTGCTCCAGGGGATCTTCCTGACCCAGGAATCGAACCGAGATCTCCTGCACTACAGGCAGAGTCTTCACCAGCTGAGCTATCAGGGAAGCCAATGGGGCTACAAGTGCTCGGGACCCAGAAGGGCCCCGGCCCGTGGTGTTGAGGACGTGCCCTGGTCTGAAGCCCTGTGAGATGTGTGACTCAGAGCAACTGCCACCCCTCCCTGGGTCTCCACGTGCTCATCTGAACACAGAGGCCATTAAAGGAGCCATCACGTCCTAGCACTGCTGTGGGGTGTGGGCGGGAGGCCTCATACGTAAACACTCCACCACTGTACTCGTAACAGGCCTGCCCTGGACACAACCCAAGTGCCCTCCCTGCCTGGGTAAAGTGGATAAATAAACCGCAGTCTATTAGTACAATGGAGTACTGCAGAGCAAGGAGAACAGTCCACCTGTAGCTGCACAAAATAACAACTTTACAATGCTGAAAGAAGCCACATAGCAAAAACATATATACCATTCATACAGTTTCATTATGCATACACAAAGCGCTTTTTCTTTCAAAGTAAAACTAACCTGTAGGGTCAGAATCTAGCTGCTTGGGGAGAAGGGCACAAAAGAGAGCCCCTGGGGGCTGCTGACGTTCTGCTCCTTGATCTGGAACATTCACCAAGCTCTACGCTGTGGGAACTCCCTGGCGGTCCAGTGGCTAGGACTCCGCACTTAAACTGCAGGGGCACAAGTCTGATCCCTGGCTGGGGAACGAAGATCCCACATGCTGCGAGGCGTGGCCAAACAAAAAAAGAGAAGAGAAAGCTGTATGCTGTGATCGGGGCACTTTTCCATATGAAGGCTACGCTTTGGTAAAAAGAGTATAAAACTTGGAATAAAGTTAACTGCATAACTGAATCCAAAGAAAAATGGCATGGCTACCCAGACCTCTGGACAGTGTGTTTAGAAAACTAAATGTACAAGAGGGAAGCAGAAGACGGAAGGTGCAAACAAACATGAGACACTGGCAGAACTCTATTAAAACAAACAGTGGGCAGGCCCTAAACGCGGGAAAATGGCCAGCCTCGCCCGCAAGATAAACACAAATCAGACTTATAAGATACTTTTTTACCGACAAGAATCACAGAGATCACAAGGTTGATAACGTGTCTCATTCACTTAAGTGCAAATAACAACTCCTGTGGGGGCTTCCCAGGTGGCGCTAGTGGTAAAGAACCCTTCTGCCAGGAGGCATAAGAGACATGGGTTCGCTCCCTGGTGGGGAAGATGTCCTGGAGGAGGGCATGGGCCCCCACTCCAGTGTTCTTGCTGGAGAATCCTGTGGACAGAGGAGCCTGGCAGGGTGCAGTCCACGGGGTCACAGAGACTCAGACACAACTGAGCAACCGCGCACACAAAAGGGCCGACTGAGCAGCACACGCGTGGAGGACACGGGGTGGAAGCTGGCAAACTCTGAAGTGTGTACACATCTTTGTCGTAGAAGAAGTGCTCCTGCAGAGATGTCTCCATGAGCCTGACACACACCACACACAAAGTTATTCATGACAGCTCATTGCAAAGACAGAAGGAGCAACTCAGACACTGATCGAGGCATGACCGGCAGGAAGCTGGCACCTTCACACAGCGGAGACCACACAACCCCAAACAGACTGCCGCTACTCACTCTTCACGTACTTACAGGGAGCAACCTCTAAGATACACTGTTAAGTGCTCAAAGCAAGCTGCAGGCTTAACATGGGTGTAGAGGAAAAAGTAACCTAGTCACCTCTGGGAGGGGACCTCTGAAGGGCTGAGAAACTCACTTTATAACTTTTCATCGTTTTGATCTCTATACCATGTGCAGGTACTAATTATAATTATTTTTAAAATAAAGCCTTACATTTACATTAATAATACACGGTAGGATTCCCAGGTGGTGCTAGTGGTAAAGAATCCGCCTGCCGATGAAGCAGACGTAAGACATGTGGGTTCAGTCGCTGGGTTGGGAAGATGCCCTGGAGAAGGAAATGGTAGCCCATGCCCGTATTCCTGCCTGGAGAATCCCAAGGACAGAGGAGCCTGGCGGGCTACAGTCCACACGGCTGCAGAGAGTCGGACACGACTGAGCAGCCAAGCACAATAACATGCGGGGGACAAAAAACATGACTTTTTGTTTTTTCCTTTATTATTTCCACCCTTTCAGACAGACGACCTTCCTGGGAATATGAGAAAACACTAGACACTCTAAATGAGTTTAGGACACTCAAGCCAGGCAAATATCTTCCAATGCCCTGGGGAGAATTAGCCAGGGACTCCTAAACCCCAGGAGTGACCAACCACTGAGAAATCACGAGAAAAAGGAGACGTGCTGGAAACACACAGACAGCATGTCTCGGTGGAGAAGATGGACACCTGAGCCACACACGCGGGAGCTGACAGGACAGGGAGGCAGCCAAGAGGGTGTCAGTGGCAACTCCCCTGGGAAGGCCCCTGGCGGTGCTGGGAAAGCTGCCAGGTGTTGACAGGTGTCTGCCTGCTTCAGCGTGCCCCCCACAGGCTGCAGGAGGCACCAGGAGGGGAACCTGAGGTCGGCCCCAAGTCCCACAGGTAACAAGGCAGGGGGCCAGGACCCCAGGTCCCCAGGCAGGCTGGCTCAGGCCGGCTCCCAACCTCAACAGTCAGTGGCTCCGCACTTGGATTCCAGGCAAGACTGCCCTGTGAGCGGTGCCAGGAACGGAGGCGCTGAATGTGGGGAAGGAGCTGGCAGTCGCCACAAGTTCTGCTCGGCTCACTGGGAACGGCTGCGTCTGGCGCACTGCGCTTCCTTTCTGGCAGGAACGCTGGCCAGGAGGGTCAGCCCAAGGATCATGCGGACGTTTCCCTGAGTCACCTGGCCACTGCCCCTCCCACTCCCACCAGGTCTCCCAAGGGTTCAAAGCAGAGGGTGGAGAAATGCCATCTGGGGGACGATGATGATTCACCTGCAAAGGCCTGTCCAGCAGTTTGCAACCGCAGGCCTGGAGGTGCTTCTCATTCATAAGCGAGACCTCAAATGACAAAAAGACTGCGATCCTGCGTGCTCTGTCATGCTGCAACTAAGGCCAAACCAAATACCCTCAGCAGTAAGCAACGTGTGGCCCTGAGCCTGGGACGGGCCCAAGGCCACGACACGCAGGGCCAGCCGACGAGACGGACACACAGGCCGGGTTGTCAGACCTCACAGACCCAAAAACAACTACAGTGACCAGCAGATCTCTGATTCCGGGAAGATGGCTAGACCTGCTTTTCCTTATCCCTCTGGTTTCTTGCTGTTGTTCAGTCGCCAGGTCGTGGCCAACTCTTTGCAACCCCATGGACTGCAGCAAGCCAGGCTTCCTGTCCTTCACTATCTCTTGGAGTTTGCTCCAACTCATGTCCACTGAGTCGGTGATACCATCCAACCATCTCACCCTCTGTTGCCCCCTTCTCCTCTGGCTAGGTCCAGCTAAAATCCTGGACTTAGATATAAAATATTTTGCAAAGGATGGAGAGAAGAGGGCCTGAGGGATGACAAGGCACTGAGTTCTCTGGGGTCTCTGTTTGCCCCTGACATCCTAGACAGGGCACTGAGGAAGCCCAGCCAGAAATACCAGTGAGGACAGAAAGAATTTAAAGTTCACCAGAAGCCCACCTTCTCCAGCCATGGCTCCAGGGAAGGGGAGCCTAATCGGGCAGAATCAATAGTAGGAGAACAGCCAATAACCGCTGGACTCCAGCCAAACGGAAACAACTGCAGCCCCCAGGCCCACCTCCTCAGGCAGCACTAATTAAGGCTCCAGCACCTGCCACATGCTGTCCAGAGAAGACCAAGCAGGCAAAGAAGCACAGAAAAGGGCCCCAACATCCACAGTCGTTCCAGAAATGCTGATCAAAACCACAGCATGACTGTACGCCTATCAGAATGGACAAAGTTAAAAAGAGACAGCACCAAACGCTAGAGAAGGTGTGGAGAGTCGGGCCTGCGTTGCCGGTGGGGATGCACGGCCGCTCTGCGAAACAACCTGACAGCTTCTTTAAAAACCAAGCACGGAGCTACAAGACCACCCAGCGACTGCACTTGGGCATTTTTCCAAAGATGTGAAGACCTGTGTTCACACAAAAACCTGTCCATGAATGTTTATAGCAGCTTTGTTCATAACCACCCAAACCTGGAAACAAGCTAGATGCCCTTGGGTGGTAAATGATTAAACTCACAGTGGTACGCCCATTCCATGGAACACCATTCCACTGTGACAGTCCAAAAAGAAACTACCACACAACCCGCTGGGGGCATTTCCAAGGAGCTCTGCCGGGTGAGAAAAGCCAACTCTGAGAGGTTACCTGCTACCCAATCCCATTCATAGAACACTCCTGAGAAACAAAATCACAGACATGAGCAACAGCCTGGAGGTCCCCAGGGGTGAAGGCGGGCGGCAGATGTGGCTGCAAGAGGATCACAAGGGACCCCTGTGGAGACGGAGGCCTGGCTCTTGGCCCACCATCGCCAGGAGGCTGTGATGTTTCGCTACAGTTTTGCAAGATGTTACCAATGAATGGAACTGGATAAAACAATGGATCTCTGCATTATTTCACTTCCATGTGAATCCGCAAAGATCTCCAAAGATTTAATTAAAAATGAGTAGCCACAATCAACATTTTCTAGTGACTAGCATGTTTAAATGAAATGTCAAACATTCGGATCAATGCTGTGCTTCTTAAGAACAGCAGCATGAGTGAGCTCAGCACAAGCTGAAAGGACGCTCTTATCTTGCTGAAGTCCTGTATTTGTGGGACTCATGAGGTTCAACCTGACTTGCCAAGGAAATATGTGGACACACCCTGGGTGCACAATCTCTGAGAACGCCAAATTGGGTCCTCCCCACATGACCTGAGGTCACACGTGCCCTTTTCCGGTTGTGACACGTGGCCTGGTAGTCGCACCTGCACGAGCCAGAGCCCCGGAAATGGCAGGACTCGCTCCTGTACACACCATGGCTTGGGAACTCAGTGAAGCCCTATCTTATGTCAGCCACAAACCTCAGGTCCTGCCACAAACGGCGCTGCGCTTCCTGGGGGACCGGCCCCAGCGCCCCTCCAGCAGCAGGTGTGCTCTGGGAGCAACCAGAAACATCACCAGGCAAGCTGCGCCCAGCTCCAGACTCACAGGGCCCAGTGCCCCCAACAGGTCCACGCACATACCGAGACATCTCCTCTCGCCAACAGCCCCCCACCCCCCCACCTCCCCCGAGGCCGAAACCTCCCCTCCTCTCCCACCAACAACAAACAGACAAGATCCTGGTTCCCTGGAGCTTACATTCAAATTCAGACAGGAAACCAATACTGTGATAAAGAAGTACATTACCTAGCACGGAGTGTAGTGCTGGTGGCGAATCTACGGGCAAAGGAGACCCATCAGAAAGAGGTCAGGGGAGGCGTCTGAGGTGGGCCTCCCTGGAAGAGACTGGAAGGTGTGGGGGAGAAGCGCCTGAAGCAGAAGCACGGCTGGGGGCTGGAGCCAGTGAGCTGGGGAGAGGCCCCGGGGTCCTGAGCACCCTGTGGGCGCCTGTTAAGAGTTCTGGCTTTTGCTCCCAGTGAAACGGGGGGTGCATAGAGCTTATGAGCAGAAGGCTGACACCTGACTTGGGTTGAAAAGCACCATTCTAGTTGCTATACTGAAAACTGGGCGTAGGAGGTGGGGCAGGAGTCAGGGAGGCCTGAGGGAAGGTGCTTGGCAATCCCATCACAGCATTTTATCTCACCCATGAGGCTTCATCACCTTGCCATCAGCCCAGCTACATTTTTTTTAAAATGGTGAGCTGCTTAAAAAAATTAAAGTTTGGCAGAACAATTTGACAATATCTCATCAAGCTAAAGACACACACACCTGGCAATTCGGCCCTTAGAAGCAAACTCTAGAGAAATGCGTGCCGTGTGCCCAGGAAGACCAGCAGGAGAGTGCTCCGGCAGCGCTGCCTGCAGCACTGAGATCTGGGGAAACAAGTCAGCAGTGGGACACGCCATCCACCGCACCCCAGTGTCAGCCACAAAGCCAGCCCTGGAGCACTGTGAGCCTCAACTCACTGAGGCTCACGTCCCGCTCCCTGGGAATTCTGGTTTAATTCTAGAGATCGGGAATCTGTCATTTTAAACCTTGAACCCCTTAACTAAAGGTGAGTGAGTCCACGTGGATAAAACTCGGAACCACGAGGCTGAGTGAGGAAAAAGCAAGCTGCAGGAGATGTGTAGTGCGATACCATTTATTATAAATGTCTAACCTGGCTAAACTATACTATGTATTGTTATATCAACACTAAGGTAGTGAAAGTGAAAGTGAAGTTGCTCAGTCATGTCCGACTCTTTGCAACCCCATGGACTGTAGCCTATCAGGCTTCTCCATCCGTGGGATTTTCCAGGCAAGAATACTGGAGTGGGTTGCCATTTCAAGTATCAAAAACACAAAAACAAATGATGGGGGATGGTGCCTGACCTCAGGGGAGGGAGGGAGGGAACGGGATGACAAAGGGGATACAAAGGACTGCAAGGACACTCGGAGTGCCTCCTTCTCGGGCTGGGGAGTGGACAGAGTTGTTCATCAAGTTACTGTTTGAATGCTTGAAATATTCAACAATTTTTTAAAATGTTCAATCTCTTGGCACAAAAGTGTGCTCAAATATGCAGGCCAGGACTGGACATACACACTGTTTTGCATCTATACAGCAGTTACATTTACACAACGTGTACCATTTACTGTCCTTACAGTTTACAGTAGAAATTTACAGTTTGCCTTGAGTTATAGCTTGGCCTTACAGAAGGGAATGGGTCAGCCTGAAACCACGTCTGCAGACGGACTCTGCTGGTAAACCCGGGCACCACTGGGAGCCTGAGCTTGGCAGGCGTGCACTCCTTCACTCGGCACACACGGCAGTCACACGCCCGCGCCCCTGTGCCTGCCATGCGTCTCACGGCAGACACAACTGTTCCTAATTTGCCTCTCAAATCTCTCATCCCAGAGTAGATATCCGAGTCCTAAAAGAGCTGGCTGAGTGTGTGAAAATAAAGTTGACGCTTTATGAAGGGAGAACGGGGGAGGCGCTGGCGGGGCCGCTCAGAAGGAAGCTTTCGGAGCCCAGCAGAGAGACTTCTCTCCCACCACACCCTGTGCCAACCACAGGGAGCTCCCATCCGACCCAGAACCTTCTTTTGGGAGCATTCTCAGAGCCACCAAGGAGCTCATCCTACTGCTCAAAGGACAAGCCAGCTCCCTCAGCTCAGGACGCAACGAGAGGTGTGGACGGAGGGCCGCAGAGCAGGGCGGTCACGACAGACCGAGATATCCAAGGGCTACTGTCCCCCACAGGCTCGACTTTCCAGCCTCAGCGTCACCCCTGGTGACTGCTGTCAACGCCCGGAGCTGTCTCCTGTGGCCCTCCAGCAGGAAGGACTGGTCCCAAGGCCGGCACAGGCCAGGGCAGGTGAGGCAACCATGAGTGCCAAGGGAGGGCTTCCCGGCCATTCCCCAACGCAATGGCACAGTCAGGGCAGACCCCTGGGCGCACGGCAGGACACCCAGCAAGAGTTGTTCATCAAGTTACTGTTTGAATGCTTGAAATATTCAACAATTTTTTAAAATGTTCAATCTCTTGGCACAAAAGTGTGCTCAAATATGCAGGCCAGGACTGGACATACACACTGTTTTGCATCTATACAGCAGTTACATTTACACAACGTGTACCATTTACTGTCCTTACAGTTTACAGTAGAAATTTACAGTTTGCCTTGAGTTATAGCTTGGCCTTACAGAAGGGAATGGGTCAGCCTGAAACCACGTCTGCAGACGGACTCTGCTGGTAAACCCGGGCACCACTGGGAGCCTGAGCTTGGCAGGCGTGCACTCCTTCACTCGGCACACACGGCAGTCACACGCCCGCGCCCCTGTGCCTGCCATGCGTCTCACGGCAGACACAACTGTTCCTAATTTGCCTCTCAAATCTCTCATCCCAGAGTAGATATCCGAGTCCTAAAAGAGCTGGCTGAGTGTGTGAAAATAAAGTTGACGCTTTATGAAGGGAGAACGGGGGAGGCGCTGGCGGGGCCGCTCAGAAGGAAGCTTTCGGAGCCCAGCAGAGAGACTTCTCTCCCACCACACCCTGTGCCAACCACAGGGAGCTCCCATCCGACCCAGAACCTTCTTTTGGGAGCATTCTCAGAGCCACCAAGGAGCTCATCCTACTGCTCAAAGGACAAGCCAGCTCCCTCAGCTCAGGACGCAACGAGAGGTGTGGACGGAGGGCCGCAGAGCAGGGCGGTCACGACAGACCGAGATATCCAAGGGCTACTGTCCCCCACAGGCTCGACTTTCCAGCCTCAGCGTCACCCCTGGTGACTGCTGTCAACGCCCGGAGCTGTCTCCTGTGGCCCTCCAGCAGGAAGGACTGGTCCCAAGGCCGGCACAGGCCAGGGCAGGTGAGGCAACCATGAGTGCCAAGGGAGGGCTTCCCGGCCATTCCCCAACGCATGGCACAGTCAGGGCAGACCCCTGGGCGCACGGCAGGACACCCAGCAGCCCAGGTGGGCACCTGGTCAACACGTGCCTGAGGCGCCATCTGACGTCACTGGGCAAAAATCCCCCGCACCTATGGTTCTATGAAGGAGGACTGGGCGCCTCCCCCCCCACCCCTAGGCAGACTGCCTGAGGCTCCTCGGTGCTTGGGGACCTCCTGAAGTTTCTCTTCTGACAAAGCTCCGACAGTGGAAATGCATCACCGAGACGCGTGATGATCTGTGGGCTTTCTAACCTGGCCAGGGCTGACCAGAGAGCGCTTCCAGCCCGTGGGTGAAGTCACACCATCAAGCGTGGGGCTTTCAAAATCCCAGCCTTCCGCTCCTAAGAGATAGAAGACACACACCAGCCCTCTAGAGGCACTGGCAATAACCTACAACTTATCCCACTCCACTTTAAATCCCTGTAACTTCTTCCCCACACAGCTTCCCACAGCCTCGTCACTCACCACTCCTGGAACTCTCACCTGCTGCTCTTCCAACTTTCAGAACGTTTGCCAACTGCTCAGAGTGGGTCAGAATTGAAGTGGCTCGGCAAAAAAACAAAACTCAGGTTCTAAAGCCGATGGGCAAGAACCTGTGGGTCACTACACTAGACTAAGAGACGGGGAGTAGCTGTCAGCACGACGCAGTTCAGCCACCAACTGAAAGAGGAGCAGTGGGGCTGTGTCCACGGGATTAGGAACGTGGAAATACTCAGCTAAATATAGCTCCCCAGCCCGCGGGGCTGGGAAAGGTGGCCGAGAATAAGCATCTGGGCACTCGGTCATCTCTGTCACTTCCTGTTACTCACGTCCTGCTGTTCTGATGTTACCCAAGACGCTGGGCTCAACACACACATCCCCACCTGGAAGCCCCGGGAGACACAGGCCATTCACAACAGCTGGGATGTGCGTCGACAACGGACTTCCTCACACAGTGTCGTACGAAACACAAAAATAGACACCGTGGCGCAAACAAGCTCTGGGGGAGGCGCTGGGGCAAGCAGTGGGGACGCCGGCCCAGACCCCCAAGGTCCCCACTCGCACGCTGCCCCCACAGAGGAACGGGCCCGAAGCTGACAGGACCCCTTCCTCCCCGAAGCGGCGCGGTGCTTTGCGGGTGCAGGGCAGCTGCCTCAGGGCAGCGTAGGGGGCACAGAGGGGTCCCCACCACCGCTGCCACTTGACCTGCCCAGGGCCCCCAGCATCCAGTGAGAGCCAGCACCTTCTGCCAGGCCCACCTCCCGGCCCTCCCGGGAACACTGGCCAGCGGACCACACGGGACGCCCAGGCAGGCAGCAAAGCCAAGCGGGCCACAGAGCCAAGGCACAGGGCACTATCGGAAGGCTGAGTTTTCAAAAGAAGCAAAAAACAAAGGGAAGCAAAATGTAAAAGTTATACCTAAAACTGAAACCTGACGGAAGTATTTCGAGTTACTCCTCTATTCAGTATTTCAGCAGTGCCTCCCTGGCCGTGGAATGTGTTCAAAGTGAGGGAAGCCTTAGAGACCAGCGGCAGCCCTGAGCAGGGTGGCAGAGGCAGAGAGCTGTCGGGGGGAGGGGTACCATCACTCACGGAGGGCACCCAGGGGTGGGGGTATAGCGCCAGAGGCAGGAAGCGGGAGACTAGCGGGCAGAAACCAAAAGACAAAGCAACAAGATCTAACATGCTTCCAGCAGAAGAACATGAGAAGCAGCCGAAAGCCCCAAAAGCTGGGCAGCAGCAAAATACACGAATCAGGACGCCTCGCACAAGGGACCACCACTCAGGCCATCTCCAAAAGGACGATGAGACACCAGACAAACAAACAGAAAGGGACCGTGAGGAGGTGTAGTTATGCATTATGTTACAGACAGATATGTTCATAATATAACAACTTTTAAAAGCAGGTTACAAATTAATGGGCATAATTGATTCCACTTTTTATATATACTGTCGTTGTTGTTAAGTCACTAACTTGTGTCGAACGTTTTAGCCCACCAGGCTCCTCTGTCGATGGGATTTCCCAGGCAAGAATATGGAGTGGGCTGTCATTTCCTTCTCCAGGGGAGTCTTCCCAATTCAGGGATCCAACCCATGTCTCCTGCATTGGCAGGTGGATTCTCTACCATTGAGCCACCAGGGAAGCCCCAAAAGTGTATGTACTCATAGTCATAGAAAAATGCCTTAAATCTATCTCTGTATCAGCAGCTCTAAACCTCAGCACATCCTGGGCCCGATATTTCTTTGTTGCAAGGACGGACCCCACAGCATTGCAGGGTGTTGACGAGCATCCACGGACATGCCAGGGGCACACCCTCAACAACCGCCGCAGCTCCCCCGTCTTTGCTGTCACGAGCCAAAACAGCTCCACCTGCTGAATGTCCTTCTGTGGGCAAACCTCTCCTGTCACTCCTGAATCCCAGCCCCCCGCCCCACCATGTATGAGAACCACAGGTCTCCATAATGGTGTTTGCATCTATGATCTCAGTGATAAGGTTACTGAGTGCTTTTTGTTTGTTTTGGTTATGTGTGCTTATTTATAAAGAATGGGTTATTTGCATAAAAAACTGAATAAAATGATCGTAACACTGCTAAAGCATTGCAGGTTATTTTTCCTGTAATGCAAAATTTGAGTTGCAGAAAACTCTTATATTCTGCAAAAGTGCACAATAAAAACAGTAAGTCTCCTGGGAAAGGATGAGCTGGGGAGGATCACTCAAAACCTATGCAGTGCTGCAGCCAAGCACTAAGAGCACAGCAAACAGTCCTAAGGAACTTTAAAGCCCAGGAGGAACTACAACAGTCAACGCAGAACCTGATGTTTCCAAAAAAAATGAAGGCTCTTCAGGCAGGCAAGTTGCTGAGCAGAGTCACGGAGCCAGGCACAACGCACAGAGGCCAAGCTTTGATAAGCAACTTGCAGACCTCATGCGCAGGGCGGCGCGCTTGCCTGGCTGCCCGAGTCCTGCTGCCAGTGAACTGGGCTTTCTGCTACGGGGTCAGTACACGGTTTGTTAGAGAAACATCCCACAGCAGAAAGGACTGCGACCGCATTTCCCCTTGGCCACCACACAGGAGAAACAATTAGTTCAAAAGTCATTAGTTCGAATACCTAGAATTATCATCATCCAGTTCAGCTCAGTTCAGTCGCTCAGTCGTGTCCTACTCTCTGCGACCCCATGAATCGCAGCACACCAGGCCTCCCCGTCCAC